>VWZO01018499.1:113059-141759 GCA_013396975.1 Bucco capensis | reverse complement strand
CCGCTTCCCCGCCGCTTCCCCCCTTTAGCTCAGCGATGCCCTTGTCCTTGTGGACCACCTAAGAAGGATAAGCCCATCCCCAGGCAGCAACACGCAAATATCTCTTTTGCCTGTGTTTGTAGTGGAATTAATTCAATTCATGGAGTGGTTGGAGGGAAAGGAAAGTCTCTGGAGTGCTGAGCTGATAGGAAGATGGGATGTGCTTTGTCTAATCAGCTCGCTGAAGAAGGAATTTCACTGAGGAGTGAAATCATTATTAAACACCAGCAGCAGAATATAGCTGATTTTATTATCTGTGAGACCTAATGCTTACAACTCCAAGCCTGAATCATGCTATGACCCTCCAAGTACTACCTGTCTCTATTTTTGCCCTCCAGTTAGAGGGAAGGAAAACTGGTAGGTGAAACTGATCTTGCTAGGATAGTGCAGTGCTTGGGATGCTCTGCTTTTTAGTATTCCTAATTGGTTCAGCAAACAGAAGTGTAAAATCCTAGGCCATGGCCAGAGATCTGAGGTGTTACCATGATAAAATAAAAAGAGTGAAGCCAGCTGTCAGGCAAATCTGTAAGCTGAGCTGGAGAAGATCAAGCTAGCAATGAGATTTAGAAGTGTACCACAACATAAACCCAACCAGATTGGGACAGATCAAATAATCACCTAATGTGGATGCTTAGAAGATGACAATTGTATTATGATTTTCCTCAAAAACATCTGCTAAACTCCAGCAATTTGCAGCTCACCAAGTCCCTGAGACAAAGAGCTTGTCTTTGTTTATTAGTCCTCAGTGAATGATGGTTATTGCAATAATTTGAGATGTTATTATTGTTCTACTTTATTGTACTATTAGTAAGAATAGATGTTCATTTTCCCTGATCCAACAGAATAGGCAGTGTAAAACAACACCAATGAATATGTATCACAAAAAAAATAATGTCCATATAATCATTTCCATCTTATTTCCTTTCTTAGCAGGACTTGGATTAAATCCATCACTCTATATAGAGAAAGGTATTCAGAAAGAGAGAGTGAGATGCTTCCAACTGCTCTTCTTAGCATTTTCCTGTGGCACTCAGCACAATAACATCCAATTCAGATTTGCTGATGCTATTGTACTAATAAATCATGGCCCACATCCCTTTCCATTCCATCAGGGACCCCTGCAAAATCCAATCACAAAAGTAGAGCAGAAAACCATCTTTATTCCCCTCACCTCCCCCTAATCATTTGACAAAAGAGAACCTTTTGGATTGACTCAAAATTGTTCTTAGGAATCATATTTTGGCTGAGGAGAACCTGATGCATTTTCACATCCAATTGCTTCCCACCCTAAGAAAAATGAAAAGTCAAACTTTCATGCTAAAAATTGTTGACTATTTTCAGCTCTGCCATAAATGCCTCAGCTTCTCTGGGCCTAGAGAACCTAGACTTTCATGTCTTTCCCCAGAACCTCTCTGCAAGCTGAAGGGATGGAATAGCCCCAAACACACCATGGATCACACAGGTATAGTGTGAATATTATGTGCAATGAGCACAGCAAGGAATTAATTTGATTTTAGCAGAACTAACCATGATCAAACAGGTCTAAGAGCCCAAGCAAAGCTCTCCTGAACTCCACTACCAACTGTGAACAGAGAAAATCCTATAGATTATCTGTGTCCAACACTGCCACATAATTCCAGCTCATCCTGACATATTTATCTTTGAGAATCATTCAGGTTGGAAAAGACCCTTGGGATCATCAAGTAAAATCATTAACCCTACTCTACAAAGTTCACCCCAAACCATATTCCCCTAATACCACCTCTAAATTGACCCTGAAACACATCCAGGGATGGGGACTCAACTATCTTCCTGGCTTGGGGTTCCTTTTCATTCCATGTTCACCAATTTATAGGACTGATTTTTAATCTGATGTTCTGCTCTATTTCTGATCTCTGGATATTTTCTGTGTTTACAATGTGTTGGAGATCCTGTGGCCCAGCAGCTGATCCCAAAGGAATCAGCCTCATAGCATAGTAGGTTTGGAACCTGTTGTCAGAGCTCTTTGGCAGCACACCACACTCTTATAGTAAGTGTTGATATTACCACAGGTTTGGGTTTTTGAAGAAGGAAGAATTCTCTCTCAGGTGGAGCAGCAGATTGGGCTGAGCTCCTCTCCTCCCTCCTCAAGCTCTTCCCCAGTTTCATGGAAGCATCCAGTTAATTATTGATGGAGAGCTGAGGCCTTTCAACTCCATTGATTTCTGGTGTCTGGCTCTTGATTGCACCTGGTAAATTCATTCCTATTTTGAATAATTAATATGGTAATTTCTCCCAGGCTGAGGAGTAAATGTTACCTTCTGCTGGGAAGAGTTTTTGAGAGGGGGAATAGTCTTTAGGGCACTTTTCCCAACTCATTTAATGTCAACATGGTGCTTAATGTAAATGACAGCTACTGCTTCAGTGAGACCCCAGCACAGGCTTAACAGTTCAAAGGGTTTTCCATCGTTTCATCACTTTTCTTTGTGGGTTTGGCATTTGTTAGAGGTGTAGGGTTTGGGTTTCTTTGGGTTTTTTTAGTCTAAGCTGCTCTTGTCTTCTCTGCACCTATTTTTACTGGCACTTTAGTCTCTGTCTAATCTGTTTTCTTCAGGACTGTGTGTATAGTTTTTAAGGGCAGCCATAAAAACTGAAGAGACTCTTTATTCTTGCAAAACTACAGAGATGGAGGTGATTGAACCTTTCCTACTTATTGGCTTGGTTCTTTCAGATAGGCTTTGAGCTGTATTATTCCTGAGGTTAGATAGCAATCCTTCAACTCCAACCATCAAACTTTGATGTCTATAGAGCAGCTTCAGCCCCACAGCATGTCTGCAGCACAGCTAGAACTAGAATATAAGCTTCAAATAATTGGTCATCTTGTTGACCTGGGCCAAAAAAAAAAGGTGTAATTGTGGATTACAGATAATAGTCCTAATTCCTGCTTCTTTTATCCTTGGTGGATTGTTTTAATGTCATTTTCCAGCTCATGCAAACCTCCATTCTGTCACTACTGTGATCATTGCCAGGAGCAGAGGAGTTTAATCAGTGACAAAAATACCTACCAGTTTTGGGCAAATCTGTGTCTCCAGAACTCTTCCAGCACTGTTTCTTTGCTACAGGATGCCCATTTCTTTCTTGGCATGCCTGATTTTTAGCTTGAGAGTGAGTTTCTGTTCCATAAACAGCAGAGCTGGGAGAACACAGTCATTAGCTAAAATGTCCTGGAGCATCTAGTGGAATTCTGAAAGGCATCTCTTTGGCTGTTTGCCCACAATTCAAAGCATTTCATAGCTGGTGCTAGCTTCAATAATTCATTGGCACTCAATGTGCCTAACACCTCTGTTGAGAGTGCCAATAAAGGAGGTTAAACAGGATTCCTGCTGATTTCTTGGTTTAAACTCTGATAAATATAGGTTTTACCAGACGTGAAAACAATGTTAGAGCAAATGGCATTTTTCTCCCTATGTAACAGCAAAGATAGTTTTCCCTCTTTAACCTTACCTCTTCCTTTGAATTACAGCATGAGGAACTGGTTCTTAAGGACCAAGCTGTGAGCATCAGCTCAATGCCTTCCAAATTTGGCTTAAAAGAGAGCTTTCAGTGATATATATGTGTGTGTGTGTGTTGCTAACTAACTAACTACATGTCTGAAATGAGAAGAAAAGCTTAGGAAAAAAAGTGCATTTCAAATAAATACATATACAGAATCATGAAGGTTGGAAGAGACCTCGAAGATCATCAAGTCCAACCATCATACATCTTCAATTTAAGAGCATCTGTCCCATTGGGTGCTGAGGCTAGATTTAAATGGATATTCAGACATCAAGTATGTGTCTTGGTTGGAAATATTTCAGCCTCTAGTTTGTAGCTCTACAGTAGGAACATAATAACTTGGAATATGAGGAGAGTGTGAAGTGTCTCCTGTCTCTCAACCTGTGGCACTTCTCAGTGTCCTTGGAGATCTTCTACTAGGCAATATTATTCCAACACAGGAAATGTATTAGCCTAGCATCTTATTTCTGATTTCCTAACATATTGCCTTGATGCTGTCTAATGAGAAATTATCCCAAGTTACAGAGTGCACACTCCTTCATCAGAAAATAACCAAAAAGGAAACAGCTAAGATGAAGAGGATAAAAGAATAAGTTAACTTATTATCCTAGTTATCATCTTACAGATAATAAAACTGAGGTTAGGAGAGACTAAGGCATTTATATAGAACAGCATCATAGAAAATCTAAGATGGGACTGAATGAATTTCTCTTGCATTCCCATTCACTGCTTCAGTGATGAAAAGATAACCAGCTAGAGAGAAAGAGCCAACCAGCTAGAGAGAGAGAGAGCCAACCAGCTAGAGAGAGAGAGAGCCAACCAGCTAGAGAGAGAGAGAGCCAACCAGCTAGAGAGAGAGAGAGAGAGAGAGAGAGAGCCAACCAGCGAGAGAGAGAAAGAGCCAATTAAAATTCTCTTTCAGGAACTCATTTTGCTGAAATTTTTTTAGCAAAACCACTAACAAAATTATTTGATTTTTAAATGTTAAGGGTATGATTGGCATCTCAGGAGTATTTATTTCAGTGTTTAAACCCTCATTTTTCTGCTTCATACTGGTAAAAGCTAAAATGGCTTTGACTGATATCTTAACCCTACAGCATTTCCATATAAAATAATAATATAATTCATATAAAATAATTCTCCTCATCAACACATTTTTTTTTTTTGCCCTGAAGCATTTAAATTAGATGTAAACCAATCTTGATACTCCAAATACAGTGAAACCTTCAGTTCTTGTGCTTCTGTGCTGGAATAAGCAGGCTTTGGGGAAAAAAAGCCATTTTTTGAGCCAAATGCTGATCCTACCAGTGTATTTGCAGAAGCTCAAGTGTTTATCTGCTTCAGCCACAGACACCATGCTGGCCATATGTAGGCCACATCGAGGAGCTGGAATTAGCTGAGCCATTGGTGAACTGCCCAGAAATGGAGCATTTGCACATCATTCACTCTGATAATAGCCAAATTAGAGAAGGTGAGAGCATCATCTCTTCCTTCTTTTTTTTCCTCCCTCAAGTTGATGGAAATGATTACTTTAGCCATTTCTTAGAGCAGAAACCAAGCTGTCTTAAGATATATCAGAAATAAATGGTCAAAGCTCTGAAACTCAAGGAATATTAGAGTTATGAGAAGATTTTTGGCTTTTATTTTGTTTGTTTAGGGGGTTTTTTTTGAGAACTAATAGGGATATTTTGCTCCCACACTAGTTTAAAACATTTCTTAAGCACTTAATCTTATGGATGGCAGTGTTTGCTGAACTGTTGCCACATAAGCTCTTCCTTAACCTCAGATGCATTGATGTAGCTTGGGGCATACTAAAATCTTTGTTTAGAACACTGGAGTCTCAATGGAATGAGAACCTGGCCCAAGGAGAGCAGACAGACTCAGTGCAGGGAAATGAGGAGGATAAAAGCTTGACATATCCCCTCCAAGAACATCTGCTGCTGCATTTCAGAGATAACTGAGCAATTTTAAAGGCACTGAAACCCTTTGTCAGCTCCTTGCTTTCTCTATAATTGATCTGTAAAGGCTTTTTCCAAGTGCCATCAGAAAGGAAGAGGCAAATGGGTTCAGAATGTTTATGATGCTTTAGGTCCTTTTGTTGAAGTTCAGCTGAACCTCTTTCAGAAATAGAAACAGCAGCACTCCAGGATTGGGGTTTTTTTTGTCCCAACCAGGATGAAAATGTGGCAGAAGCAGTGCCTCTCCCTCTTCATCCCTCTTCTTAGGTCATGCCCAAAGAGTTCAAGAGGGAGTCTAAGGCATCAGGGACAGAAGTTAACAGCTCCTCACTTTCTCCAAGGAGCAGATGTAAGAGAGGAGCAAGTGCAGAATGGGATGATTGTCTGCAAAGCTTTTCTGCTGCTTTTACTTTCTGGCAGCAGCTCAGTTCCCTGAGTGTCAATCCTTGGAGCTATCAATTACCATTCCTTCTCCTCTTCCTGAGGCTTAAAGAAGCTGAGCTGCTGCTGAGAATCATGGTGCAAAGGCACAGATGAACCAAAAGAGGTTTGCACTCCCCAACTTTAGAGAAGCACTGGCAGAGCTTTAATCACTGTCATTTCCTAGCAGAAACAATCATCTGAGTGCAATCACTTCTTGATTTCTAAAGACATTTTTTTTTTCCCTTTGCCTAGAGTACTAAGGTTTGATTTCTTCTTTGCAGCAGCAATCTCTGTTGCAGCTGCCACTGAGAATCACAACTGACAGCAGATGTAGGCAGATATTTGGGATGTTTTGGTGTTGCTGTCTACAAATATAAGCTCAGAAAGTCAGTAAAAAATGGGTTTATTGAGGAATACAGTCATATATATATATGAATATTTCATATATGTATATAGTGATATCTATGAATATTTCTCCTCTGCTTGGACTTAGAGAACACTCACAGCAGAGCTGTCTTCATCTCATCTCATTCTAACTTTCCATCTTGGAGCAGAGGCAGGGCTGCAAAGGAGACAAGCATCCTTTGAAATGAGACCTTCTCTTTCACTCAGTCATGACTGCTAAAGCAATTCTGCACTCTGGGCAAGTAATGTCTTGATGGGATGTTCTATCATGAATCTTCACCAGGCAACTATTAATCTTAAATCATACTCTTATCAAGTGTTTGTTCTTCCATTCCCCTCAGGCTTTGTGATATTGATACCATACCTGTCTCAAACACTGACAAATGACATTTTCTCCACTGCTGAAAATAAAGATGCCTGAAAGGAAGTGATTTAGTAAGAATTCTATTGGAACTGGGGGCTGGAATACCTCTCTTGTAAAGAAAGGCTGAGAGAGTTGAGGTTGGTCAGCCTGGAGAAGAGAAGACTTCACAAAGACCTTCTTGCAGTGTTTTAATACTTACAGGACCTATCAGAAAGATGGAGACAGACTTTTTAGCAGGACCTGTTGTGACAGGACAAGGGGTGATGGTTTGAAACTAAAAGGAGATTAAGACTGGATATAAGGAAGAAATTTTTTTACAGTGAGTGTGGTGAAACACTGGCACAGCTTTCATAGAATCCCAGAATGGTTTGGGTTGGAAGGGAGCTCTGGAGCTCATCTAGTCCAAACCCCCTGCAGTGGGCAGGGACATCCCCAACTAGAGCAGCTTGCCCAGAGCCCTGGCAAGCCTCACCTGCAATGCCTCCAGGGATGGCAACTCAACCACCAACCTGGGCCAGTGTTCCACCACCCTCCTGCTGAGGAACTTCTTCCTAATATCAAGTTTAAATTTACTCTTTTCCAATTTCAAACCATTGCCCCTTGTCCTTTCCCTGCAGGCCTTTGCAAACAGGCCCTCTGCAGCCTGCTTGGAAGTTCCCTTTAGGTCCTGGAAGGTCACTAGTAGTTCCCCTGAAGCCTTCTCTTCTCCAGGCTGAACAATCCCAGCTCCCTCAGCCTGTCCTCAGAGCAGAGGTGTTGCAGCCCCTGAGCATTCTCGTGGCCTCCTCTGCACCTGCTCCAGCAGCTCCATGGCCTTTGTGTGTTGAGGGCTCCAGAGCTGGCCCCAGTATTGCAGAGGAGGTGTGAGCAGAGCACAGTAAAGTGGCAGAGAGGTGGTAGATGCTCCATCCCTGGAAACATTCCAGGTCCGGTTGAATTCCTCACGGGGCTCTGAGGAACCTGATCTAGCTGCTGATGTCCTTGCTCACTGCAGGAAGGTTAGACTGCATGACCTTTAAAGGTTCCAACCCAAACCATTCTCTGCCTCTATGATCTAGGAATAAGAGTGAAAACATCCAGGAAGAAGGATTTATGTTCTTAAGCCCATGTAGATATCTCTGTGACCAATAAACCCAGAAGAAGTATGTTCTGAACATGCTCAACCAGCTGCACAAAGCTGAACTCTACAGCCAGACAACAGCCAAGATAACTCCCTCAAGATGTGCTTCAGTGCACCACAATGCTGAATAAAAGCTTTGCTTTCCTGAACGCTCCAGTGGTTTTTTTTAGCCTTGAAAGGGCTCAAGAAACACATAGGAGATGATTGCATCTCTGAGCTGCCTGTGTGTCAGCTGCAGGAAGCCATCCCTAGCACCTGAGAGTCAATACATTCCAATCAAAGGATGGATTGCTTCCACCCTTTCCCAGGATTTTCATCTCCATTCACTCCCTAGAGAGACAGGAAATGCAAGAACATGAAGCTTGAGCTGGCTGGCAATGAAGCCTCCAGCTGACCCACACAAGCCCCTTTCATTGCACATGTGAAGCCAAGAAGTGGAAGGAGTTTGTTGACACAGATACAAATGCTGGCAGTGTCACTGGCATGAATAAAAGAGTTAGGAACAGACTATTAGAACTATCTTTACCTTTTCCTTATATTTATCTTTTGGAAAGAAGACTTAGAACATCATGCATGTGTCTCCTAATAACTGTTTCATCATTAGTCCATGTAAAAAAAACCACCAATAAACCCATAACCAAAATCAAATCAAATTAAGAGATACTCAGAATAACTTCAATTTTGTCATTAGAAAAGTGTTAAAATTGGGATAGACTCAGAATAACTTATATTTTGTCATTAGAAGCAGGTAGAATAACTTATATTTTTTCATTAAAAACAGGTAGCTAAGAGAACTGAGAGGTGTCCCACAGAGGGAAAAATCATAATGTGAGCACTTCTAAGACATCAGAGAACTCATACAAGGATTTCTATATGTGGTTATATTATTATTTTGGAGATAAGTACATATTAGTCATATATAAGGCTAAAGGAAAGGAAAAATAAAGACTGATTCACACACGCTTGATGTTCATGTCTACTAAAAGATTGTCTTAGGACTCAAGTTTAATTCTGAGACCAAGAGGAGTTAAACATCTTGACACACAAACCCTTGGGCAAGCAGATTCATTAGCTCTAAGTTTTAGAGAATAATTTGTGCACCTGATTTTTTTTCTTATCAGTAGGACTTTAAATGAAGTGTCTCCTCCTGCCTCTTTCTCTCAAAGGTCACCTCACCCTTCCTGGAGCTCTCTTCTCTTCTGAGCTTTCTTGATTAATCAAAGACAAATTCATTTCCTAACATTTTCAATCTTTTTTTTTTTTTATTATTCTTCCCTCAGGGATTAGTCCTAATTCCTGGTCACAAAGATAATTTCTGAACCCTCCCTTCTATTTGAATGCTAACTACGGAAATTTCCTCTGCAAAATGAATGAGAGAAAAGAAATAATCAACCCAAAATAAATATATCTATCCAAGGATTGCTTTAAATTCTGTGTGCAACAAACAGAAGATTGATGGCATCCCAGGTCACATCCATTATGATGACAACATATGAAGTTCTGACAGCTCTAGATTGAAGTTCATGCATTAATCAAATGCTTTCTTCAGTGTTTCTCTCTCATTTCTTCATTAAAACACTAGCTGTTGAACTAGAGTCCTAGAAGTTTGTCCTAAACTTGCTCCTTCTCAATTACAAATGCTATCGAGCACTAAAACAGCTATGTTTTTATCTGTGTATTTCAAGGCACCTGTGGACTTTGAAGTAGTGAGGAAATAAAAGTAATTATATCTATACTTGAAGAGAAAGACTCTGCCAGAGGATGATACCTACCAGCTCTGATAGGGATTGTGTGTTGCTCGCTCTAGTTTCTCTGATGTAGCTATGAGCTCTCTCTTACCACTCCCTCACATCCTCTTAGGAATTCATCCTCACAAAAAGAAGAGATTGGAGAGAAGAACTGGTGAACACTTCAACAAAGCATGGAAGAAACAGCTTGCAGAAGAGAACCAAGACAAGAAATACAACTAGGCTTGACTCTAACTCTTCTCGAGCATTAAACTATTCCTTCAAAGGAAAAGGAAACTTTTTCCCAACCTCTAAGAAAGCATTCAAGAAATATCCCAGATGAAATCATATTATCATGCTCATATGAAGAACTCAATCTTTAAATCAATATTTAGCAGTTCAACTCATGGTTGAGTGGTGGGTGGACAGTTGGACTCAATGATCTCATTGGACTTTGGCAACCATAATGATTCTATGGAAGACATCTGCACTAGTTCAGGCCATCCCTCCATCTCCTAGAGTCATCTGTCTTCAGATTGGGAGATAGATTGACAAGGTAAGCTTATCATACAGCATTAGAATAATTCAGATTGCAGTAGACCTCTGGAAGTCTCTAGTCCAAAGCCTGACTCAGGAGCTACATTAGGTTTTCCATTCCAGAACGATGTTTCTACAGTATCTCTTAGAAACCTCTTCTAATGTTTTACTCCAACTTCTTCATCCAGCAGGATTATTTCATTACAGTGCAAAATGTGTGTTGCTGCTTCTCCTTTCACTGTGGATCTCTGAGGACAATTTGGTTCTGTCACTAGGTGGGAGGTTGAGAGAGTGACTGTGCAATGCTGAGCTGCCTCTTGGGCTTAAACCACAACAGCATTAACTTGGATTAAAACACATGCTGACACAAGGACTAAGCAACCTCTTAGATGCTACAGGCTCAGGGTTTGTGGAAATGTCTTAGTTTGAATCCAAACAAGGTATTCCATGCCATAAAGGTCATATTCAGTCCTTGAAACTTTCACACCAAGCTTGAGCCTTAGGGTCTCTTACACAAGGCCTAAGACCCAAGCAAAGCAGGTGCATAGTTAAATTATTTAACACCTAAGTAACAACCAGTACATATAAAGAGAGGTTTGGATCTCTATTTGGCCTGAAGGTTGAGCACCTGAGCCTTGTGAGGATCAGAAGCTCAGTTCAGCTGTTACAGGACTTGGTCTGTTCTACCTTCCACCTCAATCCAAGAGTTCCAGGATCTAGCTCCTGAGTCCTGTCTGCTGGTGAGTCCTCCTTTCTTGTTATTATTTTCATTCAAGTCCTTTAAGTTTCATTTCCAACCCACAAAACTCTATATTTCTGTTCATTTTCCCCTTTCCTCCCTGAAGTAGGGGAAAAAGGGATAAGAGGGAATATCTGTCACTGGGTTAGTGGTTGATCCAGCCCTAAGCTTTGACAGGAAAACAATAATTCTCTAATGATAGTTTTTAGGCCCTATTGGTGTTTCCATTAGGCACTGAACATCCACTCCAGCACTGCTGGGGTAGGATGGGGAGTCTTTTGTTATCCTGTTATCTCCATCAGTCAGTTTCCTAATATTCCAGTGTTTATTTTTTACAGTCACTTCTACCATTTCCATTTCCAGGGGATTATTTTCCCATCAGCACAGGCTGGCTAATAATCAGTGTGGCCTCTGCTGAACTGTCATTTCCTGAGCATCTAGTAAAAGGCACTTCTAGCTTTTAATTTTTCATTTGATCTGTGTGCTGCTTGTTCTAAATTCTAAAGCAGCTGGAAGCAAAGTAGGCAATGATTGTCTCCTTCTGCCCAAGAGGTTATATCCTAGGTCTAGGATAAATGCAGGCACATTGACCTCCAATAACACATTCTTTCTATTGAAATAGGTTGGTGACAACCAGCCTTTGGTTGAAATATTGCTCAAATACTCCCCAATTACACAGGGAGGTGTTTCTGGGACACAAAACTGGATACTGCTCTATCTCCTGAGACAGTAAATAATCTGCAGCCCCAATCCTTGATGCTAACTAAAGCCATCAAGTGTTACCACTAGCAGAAGCCCACACTGCCTGTGAGAACATGCTTTTCACTTCAGAAAGTGCAGTTATTTAGAAGAGACCGAGCTGAAAAGTCAAATCTCTCAACAGAATTAGGACATTTCATTTCTTTCCCTCATCCCTCTGAGATTGTGGAGCTTGAAGGGTTGAGATAACAACAGATCTGACCATAGCATGCTGAAACTTGTTACAAGCCTTCATTACATTAGTTTAATAGTTGCTGGCCACAAGGTTGGTTTATTTACTCTGAGTAGTTGTGCTTGTTCTCAGAGTTGTGTTGTGCTACCTCTTGCTTGCTGTGTTTGCTCCTTGCTGTGTTGTTTATCACCTCTGGGAGCTGGATGAAGGTTATCATTTGGTTGTCCTGTGTAGGAGTGGTTTATGAGATGATAAAATGACTGGTGGTGAGACTAAGCTGCTGTTTGTATTCACTGCTGGCCTCTCTCTCCTTTGGGAACCATCCCTTGGGAACTATTAATAATCACACTCTTTACCTTTTCTCCTTGGAGAACTGATTGATAAGGGAGACAAAGGATGGAGGGAACAGCATGTTCCCCTTCTCCTTCCATTTCCCTTTCTCTTTCCCCTTCTTCTCCAGGCTAAGGCATTTTGAATATCCTCAGGATGTTCAAGTCAGCTTTGCTGTGTCTCCTGAATGTGTTTAAAGGTCTTTAAGGTGAAATAACTGTTTAAAACCAAGAACTGCAGGCAAGCAGAGAACCAACCTGTGCTGGTTTCTGTCTCCCCTATACACTAAATATTGGATCTGAATTCAGCTCATTGAGTAAGGGAAGAAACTAAAGAGTGTGGAGTGGATGAGATAGATAGACTCCACCATGAGAAGAGGAGAATGGAGAGGCAGAACTGATAAATGAGGTGATAGATCTTTATCCAAGCTGATCCTTACCCCTGAGTGAGCTGTGGGATATGCAAAAGGATTTCAGCTGTAATCCAAGTGAGAACTTTGTCATTTGGCTGCTCTGATGCAGGGCTGGTAGCCTGGAATGAGAGGGTAGAGAAAATAAGGAGATGGATTCCCTTTCTAGGGATGTGGGCATTGGCAAAATGATTGGAAAAGGGCAAAATCTCTGATTCCTGTCAGGAATGAAGGAAAGGTGTCAAGGTAACCCTTCAAGAAAGATTTTCTATGATACCCAGGGAGAGAAGCATCTGGTATCTGAGGGAATTAACCACCCTGGAGATGATTTATGATGACCTGGATGAGCAGTTACACTTGAGTTCATCTAGATCTTCAGTATCCCACCCACATGGTGAAAGTTTCCATGGCCCACACCATTCTCCTATGCCATTTTATGGGCAGTAATGACCTGGAAAGATGGAGAGGAACCAGTGGTTTGCATCACTGCAAACAGAGAAAGGTTCAACATCAAGATCTCTTTAACACCTCTTAATTTATTATTATTTTTTATTTGAGGAGTAGCATTCTCATTCACCTGAAATTTACAGTCTGACAGTACAATTCTCTGAAGAGGAAGAGGTAATTTCATTTAATTATCCTAATAATAAATCCAGTGATTTAAAGGCTACCCTATCCTCTCTCTCAGACATTGAATTCCTCATCTCAATTCCACTAGAGAGCAGGGAGAAATGTATTTGGGAAGGAAAACAAATGTATTGGAGAAGCAATAGTATCCTATGGGCAACCAATAAACCAAAAAGCAATTATTGATCAAAATATTTTTCTTCACAGTGTTAATTTGAGAGGATCTGTGAGTTTGCTTTGGACATACACATTATATAGGTAAAATCAATGTTGTTTAGGAACACAGTGAATGAGGAACTGAAGCAGAACATCCCCTGCTTCAGCCTCTTCAACTGCATGGAGCTTCCATCTAGAGGGCTAAAAAAAAACCCATCCTATTACAATATTGATTGCACTTTGTTATTCTGATTTAGTGATTAAAGACATCAACCACACTGCCAAAGCATTATATCCTGATTAATCATTCTCAGAACCCCAGGAGTAACACACAGAGCATTTGTTTCAAGTGTAGGTAGAAAGAGCAGTTCAGGATTTATTCTTAAGTCAACTGGAAGTTGTCCTTTGACTTTCCTTGGCCTTCAATTCCTTCTGCTTCCCTTTCTCCCAGTTTCTTTCAGTTCTTAAACCTGACAGCAAATAAACAACCTTGGGGTTAGAAGCTACCATTTGGGAACTGGGGATGTATTTAAGGCTGAGATGCTGTGTAGTGAGTTAACCTTGGCCAAGCTTCCTGATGCTCACTTAGCTACTCCCTCTTGCTCCTTAATGGGTCAGGAAAGACAATAAGACATCTTTATGGGCTGGACCAAACCTCTCCATCTCTGGATATCATCCATAATTGATACAACAGCTGTAGTCCTCAGGGGGTTTTAAGTCTTTTGGAGGGAGATGAACTCATCCCAATCTTCTCCCTCCATGGGCATCAGTCACAAAGATTTGCTAGGACAAATTCTGGTTTCCTTTACAGCATCTTGCTCTTTCCTTCTTCTTCTAACCTTTAACTTGATTTTTAGCAAAGGGCTAACTTCTCACTCCCTAAGGAAAGTTATTTTGCTAGAGAGCTGGGCAACACTGAAAATCTTCTATTAATATTAATTTTTTGAAGCTTTTCCTTTAAAAACATGAAATATTTTGGAGAGGGGGAAAAAAAGGCATTTGTTTATCATGTAAAATGGCAATAATGAAAGATGTCATTCAAATAGCAAAGTAAATGATGCAAGAACAATTCATATAGACACTTGCAAAAAGGTCTGAGCTGGCTTTTTCCTATCCTCCAGGCCACTAAAGATATATCCAAGCTATATTAAAAAAAGATTATCATGGGCCAGTGCTTCAACTAGTAAACTCATTCCCAATAGGATTTATAACCTCCAGTCCATTGTTTCATTAATGTGAATACAAGCTCAATATGTGACTGACAACCAGTCAGCTATGATCACAGGAGGCTGGAAGTTCATAAGAGCTCACTTGCAAAAGAATTAGAGAATAAGAAAGAAATCAGAAAGGTTATTCCTTGTAGGATAAGATTTAACTACCACAAGGAGGAAGAAGTGTTTTTCTCTCTCTAGGACAGCAGCAGAACAAATTACATTTGCTGCCTCTGAGCAAAGTTGGGTTTTTTTTGCCTGGAGGGGATACTCTTTGTTTTGGTTGAGAAAAGCACAATCCAAGCTGTCCAAGACAAAAATAAGCCAGGAGGAAATTCCAAACAGATTCTCCAGATGAGTGAGATGGTAACAAATCCAGAGCCACTGAGGACTTATGAAACTCAAGAAGTGTGGATTGGGAGACTGTGCTGGGAGATGGATTGGGAATTGGCTGAAGGACAGAGCCCAGAGAGTTGTGGTCAGTGGAGCAGAGTCTAACTGGAGACCTGTGCCTAGTGGTGTGCCCCAGGGGTCAGTGCTGGGGCCAGGACTGTGCAATATATTCATCAATGAGCTGGAGGAAGGGGAAGAGTGTTCCCTCAGCAAGTTTGGGGATGATGCCAAGCTNAAGCTGAGGAGAAACTTGTTTGCAGTGCAGGTGCCAGAGCACTGGCCCAGGCTGCCCAGGAGCCTGTGGAGTCTCCTTGTCTGGAGCCATTGCAGAGCTGCCTGGACACATTGCTGTGTGAGCTGCTCTAGGTGCTCCTGCTCTGGCAGGGGGGTTGCACTAGATGATCTTTCTAGGGCCCTTCCAATCCCTAACATTCTGTGATTCTGTGATTTTTGTTGCTCAGAACTGGAGTAAAACAAGTATCTCTATGTGGTGATTGTTGTTTGCTCACCTGAGAAAGGATCTAGATTTGGGACAACACCTGCAGCATGGAAGAATCTGCTCCAGTGGAAAGTGAATAACAAATTTACCACATTAGAAATAGGAATGAGGAATAGGAAATAATGAATATTGTGTCTTCCTCCTCCCAGAACAAGCTCATGCCATACACTCTCTGTTGTTAATACTCACCTTGCTTTTGTATTTTCTTCATGCTGAGCCAAGCCTTGTGCTGCACAGGCAGCCCCAAAATAGCTCCTGTGCTTACAAATGCATCCTGGGCCATATTTTATGCTGAAAATCTTGGATAACATCCTTCTAGAAATGTCTGTAGAGCTCCATTATTTAGCTGGTAGAAGAAAATGATGTGTCAGATGCCTAGAAAATATGTGCAAGGGCTAGAGGAGAGTAGGTAGTTCAATTCCTAGAGTTCTGACATGTAAAGGTCTAGCTTAGGTAGCTCCCAGTTCTTCTGATAATGATTTTAGGAGGCTAAAGACACCTTTGTGGCATAAAGGAGCCTCAGTAGACAGCCCTAAAATGATGAACATCTCTAGGCAGCAAGGTTTGTGCAGACTTTTGCTGCAATTCCAAATTCCTATTGCTGTGTTGGTGGAGGAATTATGTGTTTAGTAGGTGGGAGAAAGGGAAATCATGAATTCTTTTGCCTTTTAGCCCTTCAATCAATCATATTCAGAGCCTGGTTAAAAAACGAAATAGGAGAGATTATTGGATCTTGAACAGTTTTCATTTCAAATGAATTAAGAGGAAATAAATCAAATTTTTTTTTAGCCTCTGATAACAAATGATTTGATCATTCTCCATTTACATGGAATCATAATAGAAATGTAAATAAATGTCCCTGTGACTAGCAGGTGGTTTTGCCATGATGTTGTCATTAAAATAAATGATAGCAACACACCTGCAAATAAACAGAGATTAATTAAATCTTTATTACAATAAGAGTCTGTAGAAAAAAAACCCCACCATATTCTATGTCTGGTATGTTAAAAAGAATATGTTAAGGTTTTCCTCTTAATTATAATGGTATTAAATACTGATTTTATATGTATATATATATATTTTTAGAGTGTAGCTAACTTAGAAAAATAATCTCCTGCATGTAGATCAGTTCTTCATTAGCCTCTGGAGGAAATTATTCTCTCCCTGGGGATGAGTAATCTCTATTCCTTCCCTTCTTCTGTAACTAGATTGTGTTTGCAAATACAATTGCATTAATAAGACTCCCACTTTCTCAGAGTCTTAGAGAAGTTTAAATATAGCATTTTGGCAGTGCCTTTATGATGAATCTCTCTCTTGCTACAGGCACTCCAAGACCAATTTTTTATTGTTTCTTTCAGAGCTAGCTACATATAGTTATTCAGAAAAAAAATGTGCTTTCTATGTCCTGGGAGAGTTTAATGCTTAATGACTGCTATTCTCCTTCCAAATTAGGGAGATACCTGTGCAAAGCAAGGTAGAATTGCCTTAGCCATTGCTGTAAGCAAGGTTTTCCTGTGCTGACACAATAATTATTGCATGTATAACTCAGAGGCATTATTCCTCTCACATTACATGACTTTTCACAATAATATATGGAATAAAACCCATATTTGGTGGATCAGGCTAAGCATGGATCACTGCATTGCTGCTGCTTCCACTTGTTAATCATGTTCTCTGGAGGTTTTTTGTCCCCAGGGGTCATCTGCTCTATCAAATGATTGACACCAGCAGAGAAATAGCCTAGGAAATGGAAATGAACCTGCACAAGATGTTCCTTGAGGTGGCACTGGTGTCCCCAGGGAATGTTTGGGGTGACAAGAGCTACCAGAAAGAATAAGATAGAAGAAATGGGAAAAGATGGGGCCAGACTCTTTTCAGTGGTGCTCAAGGATAGGACAAGGCCCAAACTAGAACACAAGCAGTTCCATCTGAACATAAGGAAGAACTTCTTTCCTATGAGGATACCAGAACCCTAGCCCAGAGAGCTTGGGGAGTCTCCTTGTCTGGAGAGATTCCAAACCCACCTGGAGGTGATCGACCCTGCTTTAGCATAGTGCTTGGACTGGATGATCTCCAGAGCTCCCTTCCAACCCCTATCCTGCTGGGATTCTGGGAAAGGTTTATAATCCTGGTGTTTTTGTGGTGAGCTTGTGTCTGATGTTATTAAGGGATTCAATTTTCTTTTTCCTGTGGAGGGTGGAAAGGAGCTGCAGGGTGACTAGAGCAGAGCAAAGGGAAAAGAGAAGAGAGAAAATTACATGTGACCAATTTAGGAAGGAGCTCCAACAGGGTCAACTTGCATTTCTTTCTGTGTGACATTTGTCAAAGCAAAGCAAATGAAGTCAAGACAAGCAGAGACCTTTTATTGGCTCCTTTCTGCTACAGTAAATACCTTTGTACCAATTCACAGACTAAGCTTCTAAGACAAGATAGGGAAACTCTTCACCTTTTCTGGCAAAGCATTGCATCCCACATCTGGCAAGGGTCTTGATTTACCCCCATTCTTCTTTAATCTTGATTAAAAGGGGCATATTTGATAGGTTCAGCATATCTAGGGGAGGTGTTAGCACTGTCTATAACAGGTTGTAGCAAGGTGAGACTCAACCTCACCTCCCAAGGAACAAGCAATTGGAGAAGAGGAAATGACCTCAAGTTATACCAGGGGAGGTTTAGGATGAGTATTAGGAAAGAATTCTTCTCAGTAAGGGTTATCAAGCCCTGGAAAAGCCTGCCTAGGGCAGTGATGGACTCACCATCCCTGGAAGGATTTAAAAGCCATGAAGATGTGGTGTTTAGGGACATGATTTATTGATGACCTAGCAGTGTTTGGTTAGCAGTTGTACTTGATCACCTTAAAGGTCTTTTCCAACCAAAACAATTCCATGATTCTATGATACAAAACTGCAACTTCATCCAAGAGCTTTCTGTCACTGAGATCTCAATTCACTTGCACTATTAAAGCCTCTTCAGCACACAACCTTCGATCTTAAGCACAGGATCTTTGATCTTAAGCACAGGATCTTTGATCTTAAGCACAGGATCTTTGATCTTCCCTTTCTCTCTCTCATGTTTGGCAAAGTATGTCTAACTGCCTAGGTAAAGAGCCAGGAGCACATCCCTGCCTTCCCAGAATCCTGATGAAAGTCTTAGAAATGGGGAATATGCACTTTCTTTGTAACTCCCACAAAATGGGTGTGCAGCTGCCTATCATCATCTGGAGGAATTCAGTGCAAAAATTAAGTGGCAACTGTTGCTGGATTTCATCTATTCAGTATTTTCACTAGGAGTGCAGAAGATGGAATGGGAAAAGGACTTCAGGAATTAGAAAAGGAGGTAATTAAAAGATTTTAAAAGGATAGGATGAAAACTCAAAGAGGAATCAACATGTAGGGTTGAGCTTGAGAGTTTGGCTCTCTTCAGGCAAAATGAAAAGCCATTCTTCTGTAGAAAATGCAATCCAACACAGGGCTTTGGCATTGAAGAAAACTGGAGAAGCAGTGAAACAGTTGAGGGGGGAAAAAAAGGTGGCATATGAGGGAGCAGGAGGTGGAAAATGGGATCTTGATCACAGGATCAAGGAGTTATCACAATGCATGGGTTGATTCCCCAGTAGGGGAAGAAGGAGCTAGTCTGTGGCATTGCTAGCAGAGATGTGATCATCCCACTCTCCTGAGCCCTTGTCAGGCCACATCTGGAGTATTGTCTCTTGTTCTAGTGCCCACAACTCAAGAAATACATAGATGGACCCCAAAGGATCCAATGGAGAGCCACCAAGGATCTCAAAAACCTGCTCTGAAGCAGTTAGGTCTCTTCCCCCTGGAGAAGAGACTTTCAGGGGAGATCTCCTCACAGTATTCCAGGACTTAAAGGTGGCTACAAGGAGAACAGAGGATCTCTGTACCTAAGGAGTCATATGGAGAATGGGTAATTAATACAAGTTGCACCAGGAGGGGTTTCATCTTGATATAAGCTGGAGATTTTGTATAGTGAGACCCAACTGCTCAGTGAAACAACCTCCCCAGGGATGGGGCAGAGTCCTTAGCTCTGGAGCTTTTCAAGATGCTATTGGNCTCTTCATGCATCCTAGGATGCCATTGGCCTCTTGGCCACAAGGGCACATTGCTGCCTCATGGGCATCCTCCTAGCCACCAGCACTCCCAGAGCTTTTTCCCCAGGGCTCTTCTCCAACACATCAGTTCCCAGGCTGGACTGATCCATGGGCTTGTTCTTTCCCACATGCAGTACTTTACCCTTGTTAAATTTCATCAAGTTTCTCCCTGCCCATCTCTCTAGCCTGTCCAGGCTGTTAGATGACCTCATCTAGGATACCTTTCCCATCACAAGTTGGACCAGATGGTCTTTCAAGGTTCCTTCCAACCCTAGGCTCTTTTATGAGCATGGGAATTAATATCTGTCCTACACTATTTTTTGTCTTCTACCCACTCTATCCCCATGGTGAGATCTGGGGGCAGGGAGGCCCATATGCTTTTGTGAGAGATTTTTTTTCTCCTCAGTGTGCCTGTTTCTATCTATTCCTGGTAAAGAAGACAGGTTGTGTGTGTAAGTGTCACATAGAAATGAAATTTGCTGTGACCTTTTGATACCTCAAGCTCTCTGTCTCACAACTAAGTTCCCATCCTGCTGTTGTCACTTCTTCTCCTCAAATCCATAGCAACAGTGTTGTCTTGCCAATCAAAATATTTCACAAGTTTTCAGGCCTGGGAGGATTATTAAAGCATCTTCTCTGGCTTTGTGAGGAACACAAGGGCAAGAAATTGGTCCTGTTTCTCCTGGGATGAATCCAAAACATACCTTCCAGAAGACACATCTCTACAAGGTCTGCAAAGCTTAGGAGGATGGAGACTTCACCAAGGCCATTGGTAGTTTTAATCTATATTAATTCTATTTTCCTCTATTTAACAATTCATGTCTTGTTTCTCATTTGAATTGATATGTTTTTGGCTTCTGGGCTCTGTTTCTTGTGAAGTCTTTCTCCACTAAATTAAAGATCCCTTTACTACCTGATATTTCTCCCTGTGGAGATATTTAGGCTGGAATAGAGTCACCTCTTGATTGTCCTTTTTTTTTCCTGTCTGATTAAAAATGTCTTTCAGCACACAAAATACCTAACAACTGAAAGGAAAAGAATAATAAAAAAAATCATTCCCTGTCTTCCTCAAACATCTAAAAATATTGTATGGTTACTCAAAAGGGAGCACTTAAAAGTAAATATAATAATCTATATACAACAGTAACAAGTTAGACTCCAAATACAGAAAATATGCCAATATGGATGTTTCTTCCAAAAATAGCTAAAAGGAGAAATAGGAAATAAAGAGGACAATTTTGGATAGAGATATCTGGTAATTAAAGAGAGGTTGAGCAGTCTCTGTTCAGAGTAAAGGATGAAGTTATTGCTTCAAGTGTTGGCATACAAAGGCCCAAGAATAACTAAGGAGACTTCACCAAGGAGAGCTTGAGAGTAACATTCAAAGCAAGATCATAACTAAACAATCATTCTGGGATTGGAAGTAATTGTCAACAAAGGCTGTGGAATGGCCATCAAAGGAGTTGTTCCAGCCTTATTATGAGCTTTCAAGATAGCACAGCCTGTTAGAAAGCTACAGGGAATGATTGGCAAACATAAAAAGTCCCTTTTGAAGCCAGAAATGTGTGCTTTAGCTATTTTAGGCTACATCAAGTAAGCTTTCCTCATTTGGATATAAATAGTGATCACAGAATGTTAGGGATGGGAAGGGACCTCTGGAGATCATCTAGGCCAAGAGATGATGTGCTAACATCTAATGAGTGTCACTAAGGCACATTAAATGTCAATGTCCCCAGTGAGCTGAAAGAACTTTTTCTTGTCGTTATTTGTTTTCTATTTGTAAATAAAACCCCAGCAAATCAGCATCAAATTTGGACAATTAGACTGGGGGGAAAACTGGAGTTTCATCTTCCCAGGGTAGACTGGGAATATTGGGTGGAATCAGACAATGTATCTGACAGTGCCACAGGGGAAGATCTGGGGAAGGCAATGTCTGATCTGACAGAGTCTGGCATGGGAGCAGCAGTAAACCTCCACAGAGACACAACCTGCAGCATGGGCTATGTGTTCTCCAATGTGTTTGGACTAGATGATCTCCAGAGGTCCCTTCCAACCCCTAATATTCTGTGTTCAGCTGATGTGAGTGAGGTCTGACATGGGAATGAGAGAATGTCTGCAGCAACCCACAAAGTAGTGGCCATGGAGGTAGGGCCTTAAAATATCATCTCCCATAACTAACAAGGAGGTCTTTTCCAGCCCCATAACTAACAAGTAGGTCTTTTCCAGCCCCATAACTAACAAGTAGGCCTTTTCCAACCCCATAACTAACAAGTAGGTCTTTTCCAACCCCATAACTAACAAGTAGGTCTTTTCCAACCCCATAACTAACAAGTAGGTCTTTTCCAACGCCATAACTAACAAGTAGATCTTTTCCAACCCCATAACTAACAAGTAGATCTTTTCTAACCCCATAACTAAGAAGTAGATCTTTTCTAACCCCATAACTAACAAGTAGATTTTTCCAACCCCATAACTAACAAGTAGGTCTTTTCCAACCCCATAACTAACAAGTAGGTCTTTTCCAACCCCATAACTAACAAGTAGTAGGTCTTTTCCAACTCCAACACTGTCTAATGCTCTGCAGGTTCTACCTCTCTGACTTTCACAGCTCAACCAAACCCAGAATAAGTGACCCATGCATTACACTCTGGAAATTAGTCATTTTTTGTGAAAACATCAAGAAAGAAATATTGGGAGTGTATTGAGGTTGTAAAGTAAGGGGAATCTGACAAAAACCTCATCTCCCTGTAACAAATCAGAACATTTTGGGGGGAGTTTGTTGTTTTTTGTAGGTAATTAATGAGTCTCAGTTGCCTGCAGCAGTAGTTCTAGCAATTAGTTCAGCTTAGCACCAGGCTCTAATTTCATACATCAATAAACCTTAGATCAGGGCACAATCACTATCAAGCCTTGTCATTGTTTACAGCATATTCATCTTCATAAGCACTTGACTATAAACAGAATATCTTTCCATTGAGGTTTGTTGCAAACTATCCATCAGGATGCCTTAGAAATGCTGGGAAAACCTAGAAGGGAAAGAAAGCAATAGATCTCCCACAAAACTGAAACACAAAATGTCAGTGTAAGACATTCATTTCCTTCTGCTCCTTGAGTAGCTACATGAAGCAGAAAGTTGATGGTGCAAGGTCTTGTCCAAGTAGAGTGAGGAATGAATGAGTTTGGTCCTGCAGAAGCTTCTCTTTGGAGACACAAAGTGGGGTTCAAGGTGTGGGAAATGTGTGAGGACTGAGAAGGGATTGGGAACACAAGAATTTCACAAGAACTGAGTGGTGAGGATAGGAATGAAAATCAGGTGTTCACCTACAAACCATTAAGGAACAGGATAATCTGGTGTCCAGTTTTAGAGGAGAGATGTGAGGGAGGAAGATATCTGTGGGAACTGTCACTTTGACTTCTTAAAGGAAGACCTTGTGTTGTCTATGTTCTCTATAAGTCTTTCCTATGAAGGTGTAGCAAGGATAAATCTACTTCAGCATGGGAGAAACTCATCCTGAAGGTAAGGAAACAGCATGCAAATACATTAGGTCCTGTAATAAGGTCTACTCTTGATCCTTCAATGGTAGGAGGACCAACAGAGCATCCCTAAGGAAGAACTTTGCACTTTGAGTAATCATACAATGTTAGGATTTCTAGATATTTAGTCACACTACCTGGATTCAAAATGAATTTGAAAGTGTGTAGGGAGGATTCAGCTCTACATTTTTATGGGATAAGAAGAATATCCAGTGTTTAAGGAGGTTGCTGTTAACAATAAACAAGACTTGGAGTACATTTCTTTTAGTGGCAGACTACAAAATAAGTCTTGCCTCCCACAGTTTTGAATATGGTAGTTCAGCTTGGTTTGGCTAGACTAAAAAAAAATACCCTAACAAATATGTGAGGTACATTTGAGGCTAGTCAGATGTCTATTTCTCCTTCAGTTCACTAGATTTAGGCAATCAAACCCACTGGATGTTTCAAGAGGTTCCTACTCCATGTTAGGAAAGCTACTCCTTGGCACAAGAAAAGACTTCTGAAGACACAGTTTCCTCTTTCTCCTCCTAAAATAAGGGGGAAAAAAAATCCCTGTTAAGCTGGCATTTGTGATAATGAATTATGGCAGGTGAACTAGGCAAAGAGTTAATTAAAATCTGGGAGTTAATGAATGAGATCCACTGCACGTGAAAGATCATTACTCTGCCTGAAAAGAGTAATTAGAGAGCAGTTTCTGCTGTGCTTTATTCTCCTGGGTGATTTGCTGACATGCCACATAAGTCATTCAATGTTGAGCAAATAATCCACTGATCTCTGTATTTACTCTGATTATTATACAGTTGTGGCAAGTTAAGCTGCAGAAGGGAGATTCCTCTTTCTAACAGATTTCCTTCCAACCTATTCATCTGTCTCTGGCTCCTTATGTCCTTTGATGAAGTCAATTATGATAATAACAATTTCCAAACTCATTTTAACCAATTGCTTTCACCTTGCAAACTAGGGTGGTTTTTTTCCAGATCATCTCAGATGCTAAAGCATGAGGCTCAAGAAAGTTATCTATGGTAGTTTTGGCCATCAGCAAAGTTAGCTCACATCAATTCCCAAGCTGATGTCAACTGAAATGATCAATTTTTTGCCCCAAGACTTGTCCAGTGGTTGGGATGTTATTCAGTAATCCAAATAACCACTTTTAGGGATAAAAGTTAGTGGTCAGGGAGTAATGTATCTTGCCATTTTATAAGGAGGAGGTTCTTGGGTAGTTCCAGCCTTAAATCTCATTGCTGATAACTGCATGTTGGGTTGACATTTCCCTCTCTGGTTGAACTAATTCACTCTAGATTTGGTCAGAAAAGCCTTTGAGGAAGCAGTTTTTGTGTTTGACTTCCCACCCTGGCAGAGCAAGGGCATGAGTGGGGACTTGCATCCCACTTTCAGATTCAGTAGGTTTTGCCTGATGGTGCAAAAAACACCCTGGAAGGACATTGTCTTCTTCAGTTTGAGGTGGACATTTAATATCTTTCCATCACCATCTGAGAGCTCTGTTCCTCATCATGGCTCTGCTTCATGAGCCAACACTTCACAAACACATTTTACTACATAGCTCCTCCAGCTCTTTACTCCAGAGCTAGACTCTCCACCTTCTCTCTTCTCAACCTTGCTCTCTCCTTCACCTCCAGCCTTTGCAAGCTGTTACCTTTCTAAATCTGGCATTCTCTTCCCAAATTGCCAGATGTTTTCCATCCAGCAGGGATGTTTTCACTCCAGGTCAGGGGCTGTTGGCTACAGGACTCTGAAATTGCTCATTTCACATTTAGCTTTAGTAGCTAATCTCAGGCCTTCTGCTCTGAATGAGATAGATGCTTCCTGAATGTCTGTTTTCTTCTTCATCTAAAAACCTCTTCAGAAATCAAATTAAGACTCAATAAAGACCAGACCTGTGTGGTATCTTAAACTGATGCTTGAAGGGGAGAAAAGCTGAAGACTCCCTGAATCTCTGGTGCTGTGCTTGAGTGCTAGCAATTGTATGCTCAGGCAAATCTATGTGAAGAGGCATTCAGCCAGGTTAATACTTAAACAATATACTAAAAATATATAATATTTTATATAATAATATATAATATTATAATAGCATAATAATATATAATATTTTATATAAAAATATACAATATATATTATATAATATATATAAAATATATAAACAATTTATAAAATATATAAACAATATACAAAATACTCTCCTTGTCTTTGGGACTTTGCTCAAAGCAAACCCTTTTATTCTTCTGCCCACATCTTCTCTCTCCTTTCCTTTCATGAGCACGCAGGAAGAGTCCTGAGCAGTTTTTCCCTTCAGCTCCTGTGGGCTAAGGCCTGATTTGCTATAGAAACTATTGTTGATAATTAAAAACGGGCCTCTGCTTTGTGCAAACTTCTTCTTTTATTTCCTTTTTAACCTTTCCACCTCTCAGCATGGCAATTTTGACTTGATCCAAAGCACCTTGTATATCCCCAGCTGCTCACAACCCATCTGTTAGGAAAACTCCCCAGGCTTTATTTGCAGTGTAATCTATTTGCCTTCCAAATGTACCTACATCACTTTCCCTTCCTTTTCTTTCTCTGCCTTACTTCTTTTTTTAACTCATAGATGCCTCAAAGCATGAATTAGTTCTAATCTCCTCATCTCTCACATCTTTACTTATCAACTGGAGGCACAGCTCTTCCCAAGTGCAATGGTTTGGAAACAGTGCCAATTAGACTTTCTTGTGCTGCTCCAAACCTGGGACAGAGCAGAGAGGGAGAGATGTGCTTGCATTCCAGATGGGACTCAGTAAATTACACATGCCAAGCCTCTCGAAAAACCTTATCAAACCAACTCAGCAAGGGGAAAGAAAAGAGAGCTAATTATCAGGCAGTGCCAGTAAATCAAAAGGAGCAGCTAAATGTATTTTTAAAGTCAGATAATTAAGCTGTGGTCTAGGAATAGGGAGATTCCTGCTTGTTCAAGGCTATTTTTTTTTTTGTAACCTGAGTTTAAAGGCAAAAAACCAAAATCAGTGTCCTGTGGAAGTTAACTTTATTATTTCATCCTTCATTATAATTCCATCACAGCAGAATTGCTTGAGTGCTTTATAAGAAAAGAGGCAGAGAGATCACAAAAGGCCACGTGCCCTCTTCATTGTCTGGCAAGTAGTTCTGTCAAATATGTTGGGAGAATTAGACCAAATGTTTATTTTTGCATGTTTCTTTGATCTGAGACAACATTTCTAATGCAAGGGACTTAAAAATAACCCCCTAGTTTGTCTATCAGTCAAAGTATCAAGGTAAATATGATCCTAAATCAGTTAAACATTGGGAAATATTCCCAATTAAGCATCCTTGGCTATAAAAAGGTATTTGTGAATGTAAATATGTTTCAGCCTGGAGCAAAACTCCTGCTGATGGGGAACATGAGGAGAAGAGAGAGGCCAGGAAAAAGGAAGAGAAGTCCAGAGAAGAGAAACTGAACAGTGCTTGTGGGCTGTATTTAGGTGTTTAAGAAACATCTAGGTGTTCTGCTTAGGGCCATGGTTTAGTGGCATGGTAGGTTGATGGTTGGACTTGATGAGCTTAGAGGCCTCTTGCAACCTTAATGGTTCTGTGATTCCTTCTCTTCCAACCTGGGCCATTCTAGGATTTTATTTTAAATATCTTTTCCTTTCTTTTCCTTCTATTCTTTCTTTTTTGTGTGTGTCCCTCCCTGGGTTTCTGCTTTTTCTGAGGAGAAACTCTTTCTCCTCTCCATATCTGACTGAACTCAGGATGGTTAATGCCAAGTGTGGATGTTGATGATGCTCCACAAGCCTGCTGAAAACACACAGCTCTGAAAGCAGCAGCACTCAGAGCCTGAATGTGTGCTGCTTTCAACATTGGTTCCTTAAAATTGTCAAACATTTAGCAAGCATTTTTTTTTTCCTACATAGCAAAAATAAATATTGGCAGGAGGCATAGAGATAATGAGATATTGCTTATGGAATCTCTGGAGTCATGCTGAGTTAGTTTAACATCAAATTAGGTTTGGTTTTTTTTTCCCCTTCCATAGGGTTTACTTGGGCACAGCTGAGGATATGTAGAAATGTGTTCATGTTGTAATATGTGGATTAAACCAAGCCAGATCTCTGTTATGACACAGAGTCTTATTAATGAGTTCCAAAAGGGTACAGAATGTGGAATATAACCTGTGACATGAAGCAGAACACAAATATTGTTTTCTTTTCAGAGTAACCACACCAGATCTTGTCCTAGTGTGAATCAAAATGAGATATTCCATGCCATAGAAGTCATATCCAGTCCTTGAGGCTTTGATATCAAGCTTGGGCCTTGGGGTCTCTTGCATGAGGCATAAGCCCCAAGCAAAACAGGTGCTTAATTAAGCTAATTACCATCCAATTAACAACTAATAATTATAAGGAGAGGTTTGGGTCTTCACCATTCCAAAAGGTCAAGCACTTGAGCTTTGTGAGGATCAGCAGCCCAGCTCTGTTCCTACAGGACTCTGTCTGTTCTGCCTTCCACCTCAATCCAAGAGTTCCTAAATTCCAGGATGCAGCTCCTGCTTCTGATTCCCATCTGCTGGTAAGTCTTTCTGCTACAGCATCAGTGGTGATGTAGTTGCCATCAAGGGGGTTTGGATGTGGTATTGGTTTGGTGTATGCATATATATATATATATATAATTTTTTGTTACTATTTTCATTGAAGTAGTTTATGTTTCATTTCAAATCGTCAAGTATCTCTCTCTCTGTTAATTTCCCCTATTCCTCCCTGGAGTGGAGGAAAAGGGGATAATAGAGGATATCTATCACTGGATTAGTGGTTGGCCCAGCCCTAAGCCTTGACACATCTCCAGACATGCTGANCTAGCCTTGTGGAGCTGAGGGGCCCACAACTGGACACAGCATTCCAGGGGAGGCCTCCCCAGGGCACAGGAGAGGGGAGAAGAACCTCTCTGGATCAGTCATGCAATCATGATGTTAGCATCTGCTTTATGTGAAATGGAGTTTTAATGGCATAGAATCATTAAGGTTAGAAAAGACCTCAAAGATCCTCAACAACACTACCTTCCTCACCAAAGCATGTCACAAAGTGCCATGTCTACATGGTGTTTGAACACCTCCAGGGATGGTGCCAAGTGTTAAGCATTTCTAGAATAGGTTGATGTACCTGAGGAGTCATAATCCCAGAGAAAATCCTCATGCCAGGCATGATCTCTATCACCTTTCCAGCTAAAGCACAAAGGTTTCCTAACAGAGGGCAGCAAACTCTATTATCAGCTTGGATGGAAACTCAGCTCCTCCTCTCTGTGCACACTCAGCACCTTCCCAAAGGGATTCACAGCTAAAAATGTATATCACCACTGAGCTGGACTCTTTTGCACATATTATCTATGAGATGGAGCCACCAGGTAGATGAAGGCATCCAAACCTCCATTTCCAAGTGTAAATAACACTCCAGAGCTGCAAGAACTAAAAAAGCTCCATGTGGGAAAGCAATAGTCAGAGTGCTGGCATAAAAATAATGAACCTAGGGAAAATAAAAAGAGAAGCTAAAGGAAAACTAGAGGGGAATCTATGAAGGGACTATAAAAGAGATAGGAGATCACAGTTAAAATAAAATAGGCAGCAATTTAAAATTAGTTTCAAGCTCTTAGTTGTGAGAGAAAA
>VWZO01018499.1:71182-113021 GCA_013396975.1 Bucco capensis | reverse complement strand
GGGGGGGGGGGGGGGAAGAGAAGTGATAACATAAAACAGGAGCTGTGGACATCAAAGTAATGTATTCAAAGTAATTCCATGCTTACACTCTACATAGCTAGAAGACTCATTTCACAAGTGATAACACATGCCTAGAGAATATTTCACATAGTATCTCTGCTGAGGTCATGGCCTGAGAACTGCATTCTGCATGGAATTGTTAGTGGGGGGAAACTGTTTCAAGGCATGGTTTCAAACATGTCCCTGTGATCTTTAAGGTCCCTTCCAACCCAAACCATTCTGTGATTCCTAATATCTAGTCTTGAACCAAGCAGTTGTACATTTACATGTAAATGGTCAGCATCTTAAACATTATGAACTTTACCTCGAGCATTATTGTCCTTATTTCTTCTCTTGATCAAATATTAGAAGTCAAACCAGCCCATGATCCAGTTTTGATAGAGACATGGCCAGTGCCATGAAAACTCTGCTAGCATTGAGTAACAAACCTGAACAGCAGAGAGGAGAAGAACTGAAAACACATCTCTGTTTTCCTCTTCCTCTCTTCAACCTTCCTTGCTGCATATATTCCTTTTTGTGTCCCATCTTTGCTCTATCACTCCATGCATGGTTAGCCAGGAGAGCTCAGATCTATCTCCCACTGGATTTGCTCTATCACTCCATGCATGGTTAGCCAGCAGAGCTCAGATCTCTCTCCCACTGGATTAGCTCTATCACTCCATGCATGGTTAGCCAGGAGAGCTCAGATCTCTCTCCCACTGGATTTTCTCTTTGCAGAGCTGAGAATCACTCCTTCCAACTGGATGGAAACTACTTGGGCAAGATGCTGCTTCTCCAGGGGAAAATATCTGGGAACTTTTTCTGTCTACTTAATACTTGTCAAGACTAAGAATTAAATACTAAGTACTCAGTCCTTATTAATATACAACTCCTGGCTGCAGCTTTAGTCTAATCTCTGTAGAAAGCAAGAACTCAAGTGCTGAATTCAGGTTTCAAGAGAGCTAGAGACTCTCCTGTGTATTGTGAAGCTACTTCCATGCCTCTTGGTGAGTTGAGGAGCAGATAAAACTTCTGTGATAGCTACACAGCAGATGCCTTCACATTTATTGCAGTTTTGGAAAGCTCTATTTGAAGTGAGGAGATAAAATCACCTCAGTTGATTGCTTTAAGGTCTATGGTATGCAATCCAGAGCTCTTGCTGTAAACAGCAAGGAGGAAATGTAGGAAGATAGCTTTGGCTCTTGAGCAGTTTTCCACAAAGGATGCTGCAGGGTCAAAGAATGCTAAGGACTTGAAGAATGGATCATTCCTCTTATGGATTAGTGATAGCCTTGCTTGTCATAAACCATAACCTAAATCAACTCCATCACTGTAGTCTTCCAAGCTCATAATCTTATTAGACATCACTGACAGTCAACAACCAGCAATGAAATGACTGGAATGGACCACATGGAAAATGGAAGCTGTTAAAAAATGGCAAGGCAGACTCATAAGAGGGAAAAACCTGTCAAACATACCCAACTCACTCAACACATCCAAATTAACCTTGACCAGTGAGCACTACATGAGAGCTTCCATGACTCAGGAGTCCTGTTGCTTTAGATGCTCTCTGTGTCTTCCTTGCATTTGTCACTGGGACAACAATTTAAATGAGATTAAGCATGAATTAATAAACAAGAAGTCCAGGAAATCATTAGGTACAAAGTGTTTCTGGTGCCCAGGACTAATTTAAAGAGCAGCAGTGTATGTGCCAATATAATTAACAAAGTAATGCCATAATGCCAGTTAGTACTTTCCTCCAGTGAGACTTTTATGCAGCTGCATTTCAGGGTGGGGGGAAAAAAAACCCACCTAATTTACTGCATGTCTGCAACAAGCAACAATAAACTTCATGTCTGTTTACAAATAAATCTTCCAAGGAAATGAAACACTTGGGAAATTGCAGGTAATGCTCTTCCATTGTCGAGTGCATATTGAGGGCTGTGATTTAGGCATGGCCAAAAATAGCTCTCAGGGTGGAGTAAGAGTTAATCAGCTAGAGCTAGGACTGAGGCATCACCTCTGCAGCAGGGCTTGAGGCACTGGGAGCTGGTTGGAAAATAGGAATGGGCATTGCTCTGTTCAGGTGGTGGTTCATGGAATCANCTTCCAGCTGCAACTGTTCTAGGATTCTATGATAGGTTGGAAAAGACCTTTAAGATCATCAAGTCCAAGCCTGCCAAGTCCAACACTAAACCATGTCAATAAGCACAGCATCTACACAGCTTTTCCATCCCTCCACCACTTGTCTGGGCAGCCTGGTCCAGGACTTGACAACCCTTTGGGAAAGAAAATGTTCCTAATGTCCAGCCTAAATCTTTCCTGGCACAACTTGAGGCCATTTCTTCTTGTCCTATCACTTGTTACTTGGTAGAACAGACCAATCCCTACCTCACTCCAACCTCTTTTAAGGTAGTTGTAGAGAGTGAGAAGGTCTCCCCTGAGCATCCTCTTCTCCAGGCTAACCAACCCCAGTTCCCTCAGCTGCTCCTTACAAGTCTTGTGCTGTAGACCCTTCCCTAGCTTCCTTGTCCTTCTCTGGGGACACTCCAGCACTTCAATGTCCTTCTTGGAGGGAGAGACCCCAAATTGACCCCAATATTTGAGCCACTACTTACCTGAGCACTGCAATCACTGCTGTAGTCTTGCTGGCCACAGAATTTCTGAGAGAAGCCAGGATGATCAGAATCCTGAGTCAAATGCTGTACAAAACATGACAGGATTCAGGAGGTAATAATGCTGGAAATATGGAGCAAATCATGACTGGATAAAGGTCTGGGAGTCTGATTATTTCTCATATAGGCAAACACCCATTTCACTTGGTAAAAATCCTCTCTAATATAAGAGGAGAGTGAAGTCTTCCAAATAGAGAAGAGCAGAGAGAACCTGCTTCCCCAAAAAACTTGAAGGACTTTCTCTCCTCAATATAAGAACAAAACTCCCCCTGTGGTACATGACAAAGTTCTCCTAAACCATTCCTGGTGAGCAGGGAGGTCTCAAGTGACACATAGAAGGACCTTGGAGAAAATAAGTGACTGAGGAGAGAGGGTTGGCATTTGGGGGTCCTGAGGAAGGACAACCTGAAGTCCTGTATGGGAAGGACAATTTCTTTTTCAGTTAGTAAAACTGAGCTCCTTTTTAAAGCCAAGAGGCTGTGATGCTAATTTTTATTCCTTTGCTGGAGACAGTTTCTTTTCATTACACTCAGCAGCTCCTGGAAAAGAAAAGAAAAAAAAGGAAATGAAAGAAGACTCCTTGAGCAGGGCCCAGGATGTAGCATTCTCCTCTAGAAGGGATGTGACCTAGAGAGCAAAGTCACTCTTCTGCTTGGAGTTTTTCTCCCTGTCTCTCTCACAGAAATACATTTTTATTTCTTTGCTGCACACTGAAGAAATGTTTCTTTTTATTTTTTCAAGTGGGGATTAGCAAACTCACTCTCTTGACTCCAACTCTTATCTCTCTCTGAGGGCTCCAACTTTTAGGCTGCCTTATAAGAAGGAGAGGGTTTTGTTTTTTTTCCTCGTTGTATAGATTAAAAGGGTGAGATCCACAAATGTACTTATTAAGGGTTAGGGCTGGCCACTAGGCAAATGCTCTCTATTAACCCTTCTACCTTCCCAAAGGGAATAAGGGAGAGAGACTTCCAGGCAGGAAAAGAAAACTAAAACAGCTTTAATGACAAGAATAACAATTAAATGAAATATTTACCGATATATACAAACCAATGCTGAACCCAAGCCCCTAATGGCAATTCCATCACCATCACCACTGATGCTGTGGCAGGAACTGGGGAAGTCCCAGCCTGGACTCAGCAGCAGAACTGGAGAAGAGCTCTGGGGGAAAAAGCTCTAGGAGTGCTGGTGGCTAGGAGGATGCCCATGAGGCAGCAATGTGCCCTTGTGGTCAAGAGGCCAATGGCATCCTAGGATGCATGAAGAGGAGCGTGGCCAGCAGAGCCAGAGAGGTTCTTCTCCCCTCTCCTGTGCCCTGGGGAGGCCTCCCCTGGAATGCTGTGTCCAGTTGTGGGCCCCTCAGCTCCACAAGGCTAGGGAGCTGCTGGAGAGAGTCCAGCACAGGGCCAGCAAGAGCAGGAAAGGAGTGGAGCATGTGCCCTAGGAGGACAGGCTGAGAGAGCTGGGTCTCTGCAGCCTGGACAAGAGGAGACTGAGAGGAGAGCTCAGCAATGCTTAGAAAGATGGGAAGGGTGAGTGTGAGGAGGAGAGAGCCAGGCTCTGCTCCATGGCATCCAATGGTAGGACAAGAGGCAATGGGAGCAAGTTGGAGCACAGGAGGTTTAGGATTAAGCTGAGGAGGAACTTGTTTGCAGTTCAGGTGCCAGAGCACTGGCCCAGGCTGCCCAGGAGCCTGTGGAGTCTCCTTGTCTGGAGCCATTGCAGAGCTGCCTGGACACATTGCTGTGTGAGCTGGTCTAGGTGCTCCTGCTCTGGCAGGGGGGTTGCACTAGATGAGCTTTCTAGGGCCCTGCCAACCCCTGACATCCTGTGATGCTGTGATACTGTGGATTCAGGAGCTCACAGATTGGGGTCAAATGTATGATGGATAGAGTCCTCCGTGGGCACTGGCCACTGAAGAAGAGAGGTTAATCCTCGTGATCCCTCAGCTTTATCCTGACTATGACATCCATGGGATATAATCTCTGGATTGGTCAGTTAAGGGTCACCTTTCCTGTCTCCTCCTCCCCACAGGTGCCCCCTCTTCCTTCCTGCAACCCAATGTGTGACACAATATCTAGCAGTCACCTTGCTCTTATCATTGGACTGAACTTTTAAATGATTCAAACTTCTGAAGCAAGCCTTTCAGACTAACAAATCTAGATTTTTGAGACCCACAAATGCAACAAATATGATTTCTTTTTCTTGCCTAGCATACGTGTATCTCCACAAGGTCATCTTCTACAGAGGTCATTTGCTTATTTGATGGTACAGACATAGGATATTTGAGAATCAGAACATTATTCTAATCAGAATAACACTCCTGCTCATCAAGATTCTGGTCTTACACACACATAATTGGCTTGGGTAGCTGAGCTTCTCAAAGAATTAGCACTTTTTATTACCAGAAAAATGAATGTAAGGGAGTCCTTGCAGTTATATTAATTATTTACTGTCCTAAATTACTCTTATAACAACCATTATTTCTTGTTATAGCATCACAGGTATACACAGCACACACAAAAATGAGATTTTAAGCCATTGGTAAGGTGCTGCTGATGTAAAGCTTTATGGTGTCTTCTGAGATGATGCAAAACCTGGCACTGCCTTTCTCCTTAGGACAGTTGCCACAAAGTAAGAGAATTAAGGGGTGCTTAGGAATGAAGAATAGTCTTTTGCATGCACATGGAATCAATAGTGCTCTGCAAATTCCTCCAAGGAAATAATTGGACACTGAAGTTCTCCCTAGTGCAGGAATGGTGCCCTGAGTGGTGCTTGAGTCTAGCTGTGATGTTCAGAGGACAAAATGCACAAGTCTCTGGTCATGCATGAGTGATGATGTGTCCTCAGCTGGACAAGCTCTGCTTGCAATGAGTCAATAAATTCTGCCTTTGACANGCTTCTGGGCTGCCAGCGTGCACTGTTTGCTCATGGCCAGCTTCTCAGCCACCAGCACCCCAAGGCCTTTTCTGCAGGGCTGCTCTCTATCATCTCATCCCCCAGCCTGGATTGATAGTGGGGATTGTTCTGACCTAGGTGCAGGACCCTGCATTTGATCTTGTTAAAGCTCCTGAGTTTCCCCTGGGCTCACCTCTCCTGCTTGTCCAGGTCCTTCTGGATGACATCTCATCCCTCCAACTTATCCCCAGCACCCCATAGCTTGGTGTGGTCTCACCTTAGACTTCTGGGGAGAAACCTAGGAGTTTTTGCACAAGGAGCTCCTGAGACATCTCTGCTCCTACCTGCTCTTTGCAGATAGTTTATCCCATGGCATCAACCCCCTTGGAGATACTTTACTGCTTGCAAACTCCACTTCTTCACTTGTCTTCAATGCTTCCTAAATCAATAGTAATGAGCTTAAGGGTTTGGCAGGGAGAGAACCAAGCAACTCTGTGTCAGGGCAAAGATAAAATGGTGATGTGCATGATAAGAAACAAAACATCTAGGTAGATAGAGAGAGGGAGTTAGATACATAATTTAAGAGAAAACATTCTTGGAGGAAAAAGAAAAAGCATTAAGATTGGGTGCTGGTTATTTCTAGTTCATTAAAAAGTAATTGTTACATTTTTCTTCTTCTTAGAGCTGGAGATTTTAAAAGACTTTAGAAGCATTAGGAAATGAACTTTTCCAGCATTGTAGGCAGGAAGCTGAGGATTATTATCTGCACTATTTTGGGTAGAGAAAGAGGTTGTAGAGGCTCTCTTGGAAATGTTAATTGTGCCAACAGCTCTGTATCCATCAATGGGAATCATGATAGATAAAGGCACAGGATTGTTTGACTTGGAAATGACCTTTAAGATCATCAAGTTCAACCTTAGCCAGGTCACCACTAAACCATATCAATAAACACCACATCAACACAGCTTAAAAAGAGTTAAGTAGCTCTGTGGAGGACATAGGTCAGGCTTGGTGTGGCTTGTGCTACATTTCACCATTAGATCTTGTGTAGCACTTCCACTTCAGAGGGCAGAGATGTTTTCTTCACCCTTGTAATACTTCACATGTTGAAGAAAAGATAATCTGGACAAAAAAAAAATGAATTCCTACTTTTCTCCTCCAGCTCAGAGCAGCAGGGGAGAATTTTGCTCATCTTCAGCATCTCTTTAGCTATTAAATGTAAATAAGAAATAAATAAGATGCCCTGTGAGGCTAACCTGAATAAAGATCTGGGGTTGATTTTTATTTTTTTTATAGTTATTATTAACCAAACAACACTGTGATTGGGGAAGATACTATCTATGAATAATGAAAGGTCTCCTTTTGTATTCAATTTCTAGATGCCTTCTGATTAAATGGAGGTTGGTCATGAAATAATCATACAAAAATAATGCTGACAGTGGAAATCAAGCAGAACCAATCTTCTGCTTTCCCAGGCATTACTGGAAGAAAATTAATTCTCTGCACCCAGGAACAACCTTCTGTCTCAAAGGAAATTGATAAAGTGTGTTTCAGCTCTTGTGTAATTAGGAAGAATGGTTCCCATTCTCTGGAGTGAGTGGCAGAAGGAGAACTGAGGAGTTACCATTGTCTGTTGAGGAGAGAGGTGCCTTGTGCTATTGCTGGCTTGTCCTTCTTTGCCATGTGAAGGCTCAAAGAGTCACACAATCATGAAGGTTGGAAGAGACCTCTAAGCTCATCAAGTCCAACCATCCAACCTATCACCCCCAGGACACTAAACCATGGCCCTAAGGAGCACATCTAGATGTTTCTTCAACCCCTCCAGGGATGGTGACTCCAGCACCTCCCTGGGCAGCCTGGGCCAAGATTTACAACCCTTAAGTAAAGCACTGCCTTTTTATTTGGCCTTTTTTTTAGAGTGCTTGACCTTCATCAACCTCTGCAATTCCCTTGGCTGAGACCCAAAAGGGAGTGATGCTCTGGCTACATCCTTCTTGGACATCAAGACATGGTTAGAGGGCAGGACCCTGGAGGAAGACCAAGGTGTTGCTACCTGCTTCCCACTGCAAGCCATGCAAAGATGCACTGGACAGGTACATTAGAACATCTGCTTACCTCTATACTTGTGTTCATGGGGTAGGAGAGGAAATATGGCACTGTGCTGCCAATGCTGGCTGATCTNCCTGTTCAGCTGTCACTCAGCACCCCTAGGTCCCTGTGTGCCTGGCAGCTCTGCAGCCACTGCTCCCCAAGCCTAGAGCACTGCTGGGGGTTGCTATGGCCAAGGGGCAGCACTTGGAAAGGTGAGAGCTGTGTTCAGAGTTGGTGGTCTCAGAGATTGATGCTGATTTCTGGCACTTATACACATGACTATTGAGGCAGATGCTGAGGGATGAAGCTCACCTGGATCTCCTCTTCAGCAGTATCCTCACCACAGAGTTGGCAGCCTGTATGATGTGGGACATTGACCAAAGGAACTTGGCTGATGTTTCAGGTAAAGTTTCAGCAGCCCCTGTGGAACCTGCTTACTTTATCTTTTTCATCTGAAAACTTAGGGAAAGTAATCAAATTTTGCCCAGCATAATTCTTTCCTGGGAAACCCAAGCAGCTTTCCCTCCAGAAGGCTATTTGAGCAATCCAAACCAGAATCCTTTCATTGTGCTGGAGATGAAGGCTTAGCATCTGAGCAACATACAGCAACAAAAATCAATAGGAAACCCATGAATTCTACATAAGATTGAGATTGTAAATCTTCCCTAAACTACTCAGCTAGTAAATCTTGACATGAGCACAGGGACTTTGGACTGGATCTTTATGTTTCAGTTTCCTTGTAATGTGGTAAAGTACATTTATGGGACTCCTTAAATCCACAAAGGCCTTGTATGTAGTAACAGAATTGCTGTAAAACTTCCAGGCATATTTCCTACTACCTTCTGCCACTCGTTTTCAACTCATTTTGGTTTGTGAATGCCTGGATATTTTCCACTGGAGTTCATAGCCATTTAAGGATATCTTCAATATAGATTGCCATATGGTAAAATATAAAGTGGAATTCAAAATGCCCTACACATTTGTAATGTTATGTCAAATAATCATCTTTGGGCATGGACTCTCAAAAGCCATCAGCCAAAGTCTGCAAAAAAATGCTTGCAAATTGAGTCATTTTTGGTGGAAAACACCAAATTGGGTTTATTTGTTTTATTCTTGGCTTTATTCTTGGCTTCACTCTTGGCTTCACTCTTGGCTTCACTCTTGGCTTGGCTCATTTTTGGCTCATTTTTGGCTCATTTTTGGCTCATTTTTGGCTCATTTTTGGCTCATTTTTGGCTCATTTTTGGCTCATTTTTGGCTCATTTTTGGCTCATTTTTGGCTCATTTTTGGCTCATTTTTGGCTCATTTTTGGCTCATTTTTGGCTCATTTTTGGCTCATTTTTGGCTCATTTTTGGCTCATTTTTGGCTCATTTTTGGCTCATTTTTGGCTCATTTTTGGCTCATTTGAACTCCTTGATGTCTACAACCTTCTCCTGAGGAGCAGCAGAGAGGGAGAGGTTGGTCTCATCAGGATATTAGGGAAAAGGTCTTCATGGAGAGCTTGGAAATTGGTCATGACATCAAAGCCATCAGTGTTCAAGAAGAGTTTTGGCAATGCTCTTAGATGTATGCTTTAACTTTTAGGTTGCCCTGTGTGGTGTCAGGAGCTGGACTCAATGATCCTTGTGGGTTGCTTCCGATTCAGGATGATCTATGAAATATTATAGGGAGCTCTTCATCCTAAGTGGTTGTATATGTTTGTGTTGTGAGACTTTAGCTCTACTATATTCTTGGAGATTTTAGGCATTTTTGTTGCTCAAGTTCTCATTTGGCCTGAGCTCTCCTGCACATCAGGATATGAGTAGGACTGCACAACAATTTCTTACCAAAGCCTTCTATTCACTGATGAAAACACTGTAGGATGGCAGCTGTAATTCTACCCCCCCCCCCCAAAAAAAAAAAAGCAAAGCCAGCAGCAGATCAGAGCTGAGAGATAACAGAGGAAAGCTTTTTAAAGACATCTGTGCTGTAATTTGTCTCAGTTTCCATTTGAAGTCGAATCAGCCTTGTCTCTGACCTTAGCATCTCCCATCTGGGGATTTAGATCATAGACAGATGAGATGGTTGCACAGAGCTAGGGCTCTAACAGCTTGAACAGAGGCTGTGACAGGAATTAGCCCTGGCTTTTCTACACAATCTACCTCAAAACCCATCAGCTTGAGGCCAACAATCAAACAGGATTGCCATGGCTCTGGCAGCCCAACACTTCCAAAGCAGGGCACTAAGATTGGGGATGTGACTTGCCCTTCGAGTCCAAGCTGAGAAGATGTTCAGTGGTGGGAAGACAAGAAAAATTCCTGAGATTTACTGAAGAAGTTAGCCAAAGGGATCTCTTAGGCTGTGAAAAATACAAGCCCATTAGGTTTCTGCTGGTGTCTGGGAGAAATTGAGTGATGCTGTAGAGCAGAATGGCAAGCTGGCTAATCAATAGTGTGCTGTTTTTCAATCAAAGGGTATTAATCGTGCCCACTGTGTTCATTTGTGTCTGCAAGAGGAATAAAGAGGTGTGAACATTGATTCCTGCTAAATAACTACATCATGAAAGGACATTATTTAGGCAGGTCTCAGTTCCTGGCTAGTGTTCTGGAAAGTTAACATCATGTAGAGACCTTTTCTGCTCATTACCCAGGAAAGTGAAGACTTGCTAGCCATGTTGTCCATCATGCTCTGATAACATGGCACTATTTCCAGGGATTCATGATGACTGACTGATTGGGACATGTAGCAGGGTGGAAAATTAGGCCATATCTCAGTGGGGAGTCATCAGTTCTTGGCTGTAGGCACAGAGCAAAACTCACCCCTTCCATCCTGTAGAGAATGAGCCCAGCAACTTAAAAGTGATAAGTCTCTTTGCCTTCAGAAGCCAGTATGATGTAGCAGTTAGAGCAGCACCTGCTGATAACCTCCTTCCAACCTTTGCTTAGTGCTTGTTGAGAAGTGTGCAGCAAGTCATTATTTGCAGACACCTCTCTTCTCCCCACCCCAATTCATTCTATACAAGTCAGAAACAAAAGAAGGGGACACAACTCATATTCATGCCTCAGGTTATGGTCAGAGGAAACTCCTCAGAAGAGCTTTTGACTGGTTAGATTTGACAGGTCAGATGTCATGCTTTCAGTGAGAGGTTTGTGCACCTGAACCTCACATCAACCACTGATGTAACATCAGCTTTGGCATCACTAGAGCCTTTCTAACTGATCTCATGTTAACCATTGGTGCAACATCAGCTTTGGCATCACTAGAGCCTTTCTAACTGCCCTCACATTAACCATTGATGTAACATCAGCTTTGGCATCACTAGAGCCTTTCTAACTGATCTCATGTTAACCACTGATGTAACATGAGCTTTGGCATCACTAGAACCTTTCTAACTGTTGCCCCATCAGAAGACATCTCCAGCTTGCCAAATAAGTCCCAGTCACTATCCACATTGTGGCACTGCCTCACTATCAGTCAAAGATGCACAACAGATTCATTATGTTGTGGCTTTTAGGATATGAACTAATGAGCTGTCTTGAAGATGTCATCTAAGCTTCTCTCTGTTTCCCTTTTGCTGCCTTGGGGGTAAACTGTGAGTCTCCAGAGCTATTTGTGCAAAGAGGATTCATAGTGTCTGAGGAAATAAGCTTTGTCATAATAAATAATGCTTAAATTGGTAAATGTTTATCTAATGTTTGAGCAACTTGACCTAGTGGAAGGTGTCCCTGGCCATAGCCTTCCTTTGTGCACAAGACCACTTCCTTCTAAAGGCAATTAAACTGCAGTTCAGTGTTTTATGCTCAAGATTGCCTGTGAGGGTTTGCAGCCTTCAACCCAAACCTTGGCCATAGCTATGTGATTGTAGCAAGGGACAGAAGAAGCCAAACTGCACTAGAGGCATCAATGATCCAAAACCAGCTCTTTGACAGGCTTCTCAGGAAGAGTTTTTAGTCTTTCTCCAGGCACTGAGCAACTTCTACAGAAAGGAATACCCTGAGATGCTTACACCCATCAGCATCATCCACATGGACTCTGAAGCCTTCCATTATTCCAGAGTCACACCATCTGCAGCTCTCCAGCTTGGAGCAAGTTCTAATTCATGCACCAAATGTTGCTGTAGGAGCCCAGGATGTTTTGGGTGGGTTGAGAAGGTTCAATATGTTACTCTCCCTGCCAAGGCTTCCTAAGCCCTATTATTTAAAGTCTCTTAGGCCTGACAATATTCAGGCTGACAGAAGAGCTAATGAGTCTGAGGGAGCCTGGGAGCCTCTCTGTTGATTTCAGAAGGCCTTGGGATCAATCAGGTGGGATTTGTGCTGCTAGGAAGAGACATTTGCCCTGGGCTGCTGTGCTAGACTATTTCAGTATTTGTGTCTGTGTCATAGCATTAAATTTCCTCTCCTCTTCAATGGCACAGAGGTTCATTTGACTGTCATGTCTCATTGTTCTGCATCAAAGGCTTTGGCAGACTCTTCTGAGGAAACAGGTGTCCAAAATACATATTTTAAAGCCAAGATCTATGGAATCCTCACATCTAAATTGTTGGCTAACACCTAAAAAATTAAGCTTTCATTTCCTAGAGCCTCTCCAACTCTCTAGCCAAGACCAGCACTTCTGCTCAGATGGTAGTCTCAAGCCACATTAATTAATTACTTTCCTGGGTATCCCGAGAGAGCAAGATGTCATAGATTATCCTTAAATTAAAAGCTGAGGCATAGAGACCTCAAGTGAACTGCTTACCAAGATGAAGAGTAAACAACTGACTGCTAGTCTCCCATCTCTTCAAAGGAAAATTAATGGTTGCAGATAAATCTAATCAAATAACTGAGCCCTTCAGACTCTTTGCAGGATGAGCTGGGAACCCACATCACCTACAGCATGGTTAGCATTGGTGTGAAGAGGAGATGGCCAAGAGTTGGGAAAAGCCTTTGGATTGTTTGTTCTTAGAAGGAGACAATTGTCCTAGGCACTCAATCTCTAGAGAAACTGTAAAGGGGAGAGAGATCACAATGGTTTGAGGAGAAGATAATGTAAAAAGCTAAAAGCACACCCCAGGAATCTTTACTCTTCTCCTGAGCACAAAGGAGAGCCTGGAACACACAACCTCTCCTTTTGTAATGAAGATCATAGTAATCTACCCCAGTAATTAAATCACTATTGTTTCACTGGTGTCATCTCCAAAAGCAGCACTACCTTGGGAATGCTAGAGTCAAGGATAAGAGCAAGTGATGATCCTAGAGGTTTCTTCCAACCTTCCTGACTCAGGGATTCTGGCAGAAAGGGATCTTTCCCTTAATCACAGTGACTGAATCAAAATGCTGTGTGACCTGTGATTTTATATTATGAGACTTTTCTGCTGATCAACCATGTCAAGACATAAATCAACTCATCTCTAATTCATCTAGGGGGATTTCTAGACCACCTGAGAGAAGGTCTAAGGTAACACACATGGGATTGATTTGCCTGTTTGTAAATCACACAGACCTGAGCTCCAGCCAAAACACAGACACAGGAGTTTGGAAGCACTACTAACCCAATTCTGATGCTCTGTAGGCAATCTGTGCATTACCTTTCACTAGTTATATTTCAGCTGCTCTGGGATACTCAGCCAGCTTCTTAGCAGTTGTCTTAGTTTGAGTCTAAACAGGGTATTCCATGCCATAGAGGTCATAATCAATCCTTGAAACTTTGACATCAAGCTTGGACCTTAGGGTCTCTTACAGACCCAAGCAAAACAGGTGCATGATGAAGTTATTTAGCACCTAACTAACAGCATGTACAAATAAGGAGAGGGCTGGGTCTTTACTGTCTTTAAAGGTTGAGCACCTGAGCCCTGTGAGGATCAGAAGCTCAGCTCTGCTGCTACAGAATCTGTCTGTTGTGCCTTCTATCTCAATCCAAGAGTTTCTGGCTTCCAGGATGCAGCTCCTGAGTCTGATTCCCATCTGCTGGTGAGTCCTCCTGCTACAGCATCAGTGGGGAGGTAGTTGCCAGCAAGGGGGGCTTGGTATGGTATTGGTTTTATCTGTATATATATATATGTATGCACACACATATAATCTTCTTGTTATTATTTCTGCTGAAGTAGTTTAAGTTCTGTTTCTAACCCTCAAGTGTCTCTCTCTCTTTCTGTTAATTTCCCTTTTTCCACCCTGGAGTGGGGGAAAATAGGATAATAGAGAATATCTGTCCCTGGATTAGTGGTTGGTTCAGCCCTAACCCTTGACACCAGTCAGCTTGTTCTTTCTCCTTTCCTTTTTACTTCTTCTGAAAGATGCAGGCAAGTGAGAGGAATTCTGTTTAAAGGATAGCAATCAATAAGTAAAAGACCAACAAAGCATGAACATGTAGAAAGCAAGACATCAAAACCTGGTAAGATCAAAGCCTAGAGAAGTGTCAGGCAGGTAACCTTTACTGGGAGTGTTAATCCAGCAAGTCCTCCTTTTCCCAGACTGCTCTTTTCTGCTCAGGATGTGTAGACTTTGTGTGAGTTATGTCTCTGTATTTGCTAGACTTGTCACAAAGTCCATTTTAATGGTTGACTGAGGAAAAGGAAAGTGATTTTCCCAGGTTTTGGTCTCCAGACACATTCAGACAGTCCAGTGTGAACTGCTGCTGAGAGTTCCTTTGCAGAGCTCCTGTCACAGCTCCTTTTAATCTAATGCCATGGTCTCCCTGGCTGAGTGAAGTATCTGAGCCCTCACAGTCAAGGATTATTTTATCTTTAGAAGTCATATGGCATGATATAATTTACACTTCCTAGAATAGAAACAATTGGCCAGAGATAAATCATGGCTAGATCACTGAGATACAAATGGCAAACTATAACTCTTTCTTGCACACTTAAAGGCAAAGTTTCACCTAAAAGACAAGTGAAGACTAAAAAGTTAAAGTTATTCCAAGGCTGTGTTGTCAAATACCTCAGTAACTCCATCATCTGCAGTACTGCAATGCAAAAAAGGAACTATCCCAGACTAATGGAAATTGCTGACACTTTGGGGAAATGGCAGAAATTGCTGGGTTGGGGGAAAGGCAATGCTTTACTAGCACGTGGAATTACAGCTTCTTTGCAGAAGGATTAACTTTAGATGCCTTAGTGGTGGATCAGCTTCACCCCTTGCAAAGGGAAAGTGAAGTTTTTCCCCAAGAAATATGAGACAAGATTCCAACTCTGGAATCAGCACAAGAAGTACAGGAACCTGTTGGAGCAGGTCCAGAGGAGAGCACAGAAGTGATCAGGGAGATGGAAAAGCTCTGCTCTGAAGAAAGGCTGAGAGTGTTGAGGGTGTTCAACCTGAAGAGAAGGCTCCAAGGATATCTTCTTGCAGCCTTTGAGTACTTAAAGGAGCCTAGAAGGAAGATGGGGACAGACTTCTCAGCAGGGTCTTTTGCAATAGGACTGAAGGCCAAGGCAGTAGATAAAAGCTAGTGAGGACTTCTGAGGAGTAGCTCTGCTCTGAAGAAAGGCTGAGAGTGTTGAGGGTGTTCAACATGATGAGAAGGCTCCAGGGATATCTTCTTGCAGCCTTTCAGTACTTAAAGGAGCCTAGAAGGAAGATGGGGACAGACTTCTCAGCAGGGTCTTTTGCAATAGGACTGAAGGCCAAGGCAGTAGATAAAAGCTAGTGAGGACTTCTGAGAACTTGGCTTTCATCATTATCAATCCAAGCAGGATGGCTATGGATGCACTTTAATAAGCAAATCTAAGAGCTATCTGATAATCATTCCCCTTCTCTTAGTAGAACATTAGTTGTTATAACATCTAATGCTCTGGTGCAAAGTCATTGTCTAGATTCCATCCGAGGAATAAGCATCTGCAGAGAACTTTACACCATGTTATTTACCTCACACAACTAGTTTAGGATTGATGGATCACTTTTTCCCCTTTGATGTACAGACTGTGGTGCTTAAACTTGACTCTTGGATGACTAACATTTAGTTAATCAAGTCAATGATGCCTGTGGTTGGGTTTGGCTTCAGCTCTAGCTCTACACTTACTCTATCATCTCCCAAAAAACCTGTTTATCTTTTCAGGTCCTCTGCTTTAGGACAGGGATATTTTGTCTGTTTAGCTTCCAAGCTCTCTGAAGAAATATCTGTTAGCTTTTTGGTCATTCCTTGATCACATCAGTGTGGTTCCACTTGGAAATCCTATGTCTTATCATAGGCAGTCAGCAGGTGCATTAGCCTTAAAATACTGAGCAACCATTCTCCTCTCCAGCCTCCTATTCCCAAGCTAAAGCATTCTCAGCATCTTATCCCTTTGTCATTTCCAGGGCTTAGGGAAAAATCTTGAAGGGGAGGAAAAATACAGCATTTGTAGGCTAAAATAAATTAGTGCAGAAAGTGTTTGCTTCAGGTTTCTTCATGTTTATTCCCCCAATGTAAAAAAATTTATGATTTAAATAAAATAATAAAAAAGGGGGGGAAAAACTCCACCCAAACCCTGAAGTTGCATTTCTATAGATTTGCATATTAGGCTTGGGGTATTATTTTTTTTTTTGTGGGCAGAAGATTCATATCAGGCAACAAAGAGTGAATAAATCATGAGGTACAGACAGAGGAATGCTTGAAAAGAAATGATTTGCACCAGATATCCTATAAAACATTACCCACAGCAAATGTTGGATCAGCATTATATATAGAGCTGCCACTTAGGAATTTTATGGCCTTCTTGGGAGGTTGCTTATGAATAGGAGTGTGAATTCTCTCCAGCATAAGGCTAGGAAATCAGCAGATCTGGATTCTATTTGCAGCTAACTCAATGCCCTTACAATGGCAGCTAAATAAATTACTCCATTTCTTTCTTTGCCCTTGCAAAAAAAACAAACCCAAACAACCAAAACCCTCAAAGGTGAACTATCCATTCAGATGAATTTTGAATCTTACTTAGGAATATGCTTCCAGACCTTCAGAGTTGATGATGTTGCCACACAAATGCAAAATGCAGTTTGTACTAAGGGTTTTGAATGATAACTAAGGAAGAGGAGGTTTGGAAGCATTGGGGAGTTGTGTAGATTTTTATGGCAAAGTTCATTCCACATGAGATTTTGGGGTAGAAGAATCTATCAGAGCATATAAAAGCCCATGATTTGGTTTGTAAGCAGCTGATGATATGGATAACATAGATTGCTTGGGTTAATCTTTGGTCCTAACAAAACCACCAGCAGGAAATTTACTCCAGACTAATATTTTTCTTCCTCTTTCTACTTGTTTATATTTTGAGCTTTAAGGGGGGGACACCAACACAAATCTGAGGGCATTCCAGCCCTCAACCACCCATAACTTCTAATCCAGCTAGACTGGAATGCTGGAGGTACCTGTAACATATATAAATGGAAGTTCTGGAGGTTTTCCCTCAGGAAATCTAAGTTGGTTTGATGAGAGTTGAGGTTGGGGTGGACAAAAAACACTGGACAAGTTTCTTCTTATGGTGAAGCAGCAAATTCAATTCTCTTTATTAACTACAAGTGTCTTATATACCTTTATTATAGCCCATGTGACTCTTTGCTACTGGTTATATATAACAATAATAATGCACTATTGGTTAACACTTGCATATTGCCAAGTCATCCTTGCTTTGGTAAACCCCTGCTCTATGGTTAGTCCTCCTCTGCTCTAGGGTACATTTTGCTATCATAGGATCACAGAATCATTTGGGTTGGAAGGGAGCTCTGGAGCTCATCTAGTCCAACCCCCCTGCAGTGGGCAGGGACATCCCCAACTAGAGCAGCTTGCCCAGAGCCCTGGCAAGCCTCACCTGCAATGCCTCCAGGGATGGGAACTCAACCACCTCCCTGGGCAACCTGGGCCAGTGTTCCACCACCCTCATAGTGAGGAACTTCTTTCTAATATCCACTCTAAATCTACTCTTCTCCAATTTCAAACCATTGCCCCTTGTCCTTTCACTGCAGGCCTTTGCAAACAGGCCCTCTGCAGCCTGCTTGGAAGTTCCCTTTAGGTCCTGGAAGGTCACTAGTAGTTCCCCTGAAGCCTTCTCTTCTCCAGGCTGAACAATGCCAGCTCCCTCAGCCTGTCCTCAGAGCAGAGGTGTTGCAGCCCCTGAGCATTCTCGTGGCCTCCTCTGCACCTGCTCCAGCAGCTCCATGTCCTTTCTGTGTTGAGGGCTCAATACCTATCTCCAAGGTCACTTCTTGACTCCATAGCTCCACAGATGAGGTTAGTTTTATTTTGGCAGCAGACAGCTCTGAGAGGTCTGCAGCAGTGCTAACAGAGACGGGAATCTCTTTTTCCCTTGGGAGCACACTGTTAGTGGAAACCTTTCCCCACTTAGGTGTGTGGCTTAGGGCAGGTATTTCCCTTAGCTTGTGAATTGAGTTTAGCCTCTGGCCAGAAACTGTGATTAGATGATTTACTTAATGATAGGCTTTTAAACAGGTAATTTTATTTTATACATGTGTGAGGCTGTTGTGCTCTTTAACTAACCTTTATCTTTATTGTCCATAACTCCATAATCAATGATTATATGATGAGTGTCCTAGCCAATGTTTAATTGCTTTGTACATCCAATAGTTTATATATTTCACATGTTATGGTCAAGACAGAAACCTAAATGCCTTCTGCTGTTGCACATATCCGTAACCCTTTCTCCCAAGAGGATTTATTAACCCTGTAAACAGTGACATATATTGAGAGATGGTTCAGGTTAGCAGGCAGAGCAAGCCTGTTTGGATTGGAAAATACTCTGGATGCTTACCTGTCTGTGCTGAAAGCTGCCATGTCTATTTGTCTTGAAGAGGGGAGATGGAAGAAGAACAATTGCTAACTGCTTCCATCAGTAGTCTGAGGCTATGTGGCCACAAAACCAGGGTAGAAATAGGTGATCCAAATATATCATCTCAATTTCTGGAGACCAAAATCGACTTTCACACCAACTGCAAGTGTTGTGCAGGGCTGGGTGAATGACCTTTAGTAGGGTGGGAGAATAGCTAATTTCTCTACTGCTCTCAAATCATTTGGAGATCAAAGACAACTTCTGGGCTGTTTCTTCATTAAAAATGCTTTAGTGTTTCTTTAAACTAAAATGCCCAAGTTCAAAGGAGACACAGATCTTGAGATGGTTCCAGTGCAACACTCTTCCACTCCTACAGAAACCTCTCCTGCCTTAAGTTTGAGCATCTCCTTTATGTCAACTAGATCTCTGAGTGCTGTTACAACCATGAACAAGTCTCCTGTAACTCCATATGTTCAAGTACTAAAACATGCCCTTGCCCTTATGTTCTTCTGTAGGGCAACTCTTTGCCTTGCCATCACTGACAACATCTCTTTCAAGCAAAAGATGAATGGTCTCTTTTGAGATCAGTGTTATTCCAATGAATTTCAGGAGGAATTACAATAATGGAGCACTTAAAAGTAAAGAGCTAGCACTTGAGTGAGCTAGCTATTAATTATAAATGCCAATCTCCATCAGGAATTCCTTTTTTTATGTCAAACTGCTCCATTCTGAGTACTATTTTAGTGTTAATTAGAGAAGTGAAGATTAAGTATTATCCAATGATGAACACTCCTTCCTTCCAAGGGCTGCTGATCCCTTGTGCTTCTTGCTGGAGGTGCACTGGTAGAGCTTCTGCTATCAGCAAATGCATTTAAGGTATCACCATTTAGGGTTTCTCCCAGATAATTCTGAGGATGACATCTGTGGAAGCTTCTTGTTCCCATTAGAGTGTTTAAGTGTTTAGTTGTAGCACAGAAAAATACAACATACTTCTGAAATAATAAGCTCCATATTTTAGAAGCACAGAATTGTCAGGGTTGGAAGGGAGCTGAAAGCTCCTCTAGGTCCAACTCCCCTGCCATGGGCAGGGACACCTGGCACTAGAGCAGCTTGCTCCCAGCAACACTGCCAGGGATGGATGGAGCTGCCACCACCTCTCTGGGCAACCTGGGCCAGTGTCTCACCACCCTCATGGGGAACAACTTCTTCCTACATCCAACCTAAATCTCCTCTCCTCTAGTTTGCATCCATTCCCCCTCATCCTAGCACTGCCTGACATCCTTACAAGTCCTTCCCCAGCTCTCTTGTAGCCCCTGCAGATCCTGGAAGGCCACAAGAAGGTCTCCTGGGAGCCTTCTCTTCTCCAGCCTGAATAATTTTAAGTAAATATATTTATATAAAAGATTTTTATTAAGAAAGGAGACAAATGAAGACACTGAGCAAGGTTTTAATATGTTTGGAGAGTGCATCCCTGAGGCAGGAAGCAGGCAGATGATTTGAACATGCTCGAATGAAGCCTCCTTGAACAACTTCTGTTGTCAGAGTAGCTGTGGCCAGGTCTCCAGTCTGTCATGTCCCTGACCACTCTTTCTCCATCCAAGAAAATCCAATCAGTGCTTCAGAGCCTGTAGCAGAAAGTCATACTTCCCAAATCACTCCTGGGGAAGGTTGTTTTTCTGTCCTACAGGCCTGAAGGAAAGGTAATGTCCTCCTTGGTAACCTAGCCCATCCTGCTTATACCCTGGAGCAGGATTGCACTGTTTTGATCAACTCTTCTCATTCCCAAGATAGGTCAGAGAGATGCAGATGGAATAAGGTGGATGAATGTTAAAATCAATTTCCTCTTTGAATAGAAATAAAACTGACAGTAACCTTGATGTTGCCACAGATATTAATAATAAGAATCCATCAGAGGGAATCAATTTGATCACTCATTTGATGCAGAGTCTTCTTTTAAACCATGACCAGATTCACACAGCATCCCATGAAGGTGTCAAAAGACACCTTGCCTCCAATAAAGCCTTTTTCAATCCCTCTAACTTGGAAATGCAATCTTTCTCCTCTTGACAAATGCGATTAACTAAAGGAAAGGGAGCATTTACTTTCAACAAATTTTACCTCTAACCAGAGCCTTAAAGATTTGGGATATAACCTTTCCTCCTTCCTGGATTTTCCTAAGTATCTCTTGGATTTCTTCCTGCATGAGAATGAGCCTCAGTCCTTTGCTGGCTGCTGCCCTCATGCCTCCTTTTCTGCTATTAGTGAACTAAATGTTTGGAGAATGTAATTGTAAGAAATCATCCTTTTAATGGCAAAGGCTCTAGAGACAAATGTCAGATTTTATTTCCTCTGCAGCCCATAATGGTACTTGATAGAATCATTTCTAATTTCTTAAGAGGGAGAAAGAATTCTCTTGAACCCATTTATTCCTAGCAAGCCATTTACTCTTTGCCTCTATGCAGGGGATCAAACTGAGTTAAGCTTCCTAATTGGCTATTGATAGGGGGGGGGGCAAGGCTAACAATGCCCACCAACATCTTCTTTTATAAGCAGTGATCATCAGAACAGGCCTGAGACCTTGGATAAACCAGCTGGAGACCTGCTGATAGCTCCTCTCCTTCTCCAACCTCTTAAAATAAAGATATTCTTCAGAGAAGAGCTCTAAAACACACAGAGGAGTTGAAGGCACTGCTCCCTCCTATCCTACTGGGATATGTTCTGCTTTTGGAGGACTAAGGGTTTTCATAACCCAGGAGGTGTTGACCTCTTGATTGCTGCTTCACTATTGCTAATGAAACCATTGCCTTGAGGGTCTTGGCTGAGAAAACCTTTGGCAGGGAAAGGAACCCAATGGCCACACATCTGAGAGGCACACTTTCACATCTTTGCTTTATAAATAGGCACAAAGCATGGCAGGGAGGCTTTAAAAATAGTTCTTTTCTAAAGGGAAAGGTAGATGAATGTCCAAGATGAAATCCTGACCTTGCTGGAGTCAATGGAAATTCCCTGAACTGATTTCAGTTGGGCCAAGAACTTCATCCAAAGCACTGATGCTGATTTTGATAAGCTTACAAGAGTTGCACAGAGATGGAGAAAGACTTGGAAGTTGTCTCCAGTGCAGATTGGAAATGAGGGAAAAATGTCACAACCACTTCAATTATTGTGGTAGTTGCAGAATTGCCCAAACTTGATGTTGGTTTGGGGTTGAGTCATGTGTTTTCTGCTGTGTTGTACCAGGAAGTCTAGTGAGGAATTGTCTTCATCCCAAACTTGTTATAAAACATGCTACCACCCACAAAGTGTCTAAATAGTGTGGATTTCTTGGAGTAGTGCACCCCATGTAAGGCAGGGTCATTGCCTCCTAAAAAAGGATGATGTGAAAACTAACTCTTTTGTGCAGGGACAAGACTCCTGCCAAGAGTTCTCCATTTCACTTGAATGGCTATAAGCTGATTTATCCAAACTGATGACATGTTTAGTGTAACATATCCTTGTTTTCCTAAGTGTTAAAAATGCTTTTTATTGCTTGCTTTACTCTTTCACTTCACAACTGCCACACAATTGTCACCTGAGAATCTCTCCCCATCCATCTCTCTACTTCACACACACTCATTTCTTCCAATGGCTCTTTTCCATGCCTTTTAGAGGAAAACATTGCCCTTCTGATTTTTTTTTCTCTATAGCTCATTGATCCTTTCTCCTTAAACTGAGTGATCCTCAGACAAGGTTTGCACCAGGACAATGTTTAACTTTCATGGCAATTCAGCAACAGATTCCCATCAGGATCATTGAAGATTCATCCTTTGGCATTTTAATTGCTTTCTGCTGTTCATTCTTGCCCTTAGTTCTTGCTGGACTCCATCTCTGTGTGTGCTGCTCCTCAGCTCCTTGCTTGCACTTTGTTTTCCCAAGTGTTATTCCTCCTTTTTCTACAAAAGGTGGTAAATCAAGACAGGAAAACCAGTTTATTTTCCATTGGTCAGCATCATTTTGGTTGCTTTGAAATAGGATGGGATTTTAGTTTTGAGAAAGCAGGAGTCGAGTAAGAGGAAAAGAAAAAAGGAAATTGGATTGGCAGGGAGAATTCAATTAAAAATTACAGTTTTATTAATATAGGGCTATCCCTGTGTGCACAAATCTATATTCCTATACTTATCTCCTGTGCCAAAGCCTCTTGATTTAATAAGCCACTGCTCAGGCTACAACTCACATGGGCTCTGCCTGCAGTTCTGAGGCAAGGATTATGCATCTTATTAATGATGCTGTGGCAGACAAGGCTGGATACTTGCACATCTTACAGGCCTTCCACTTGCAAGATTGCAATTATTTTTGGCAACTAATTAAATCTCCTGTCCCCATGGCAGTGGGAGATGACAGCTGTGCTTTCCAGAGGATCTCTGAATCTGTTGTAAGGGAATTGCAGCCTGCAGATTTCTGAGCAGCTTTGCAGGCTGTGAGAGGTCACAGAATCAATCATTAAGGTTGGAAGAGACCTCTAAGATTATCAAGTCCAACCTATCACTACCATACCATTAAATCATGTCCCTAAGTATCCCATCTAGATGTTTCTTCAACCCCTGCAGGGATGGTGACTCCAGCACCTTCCTAGGCAGCCTGGGGCAAGACTTAACAACCCTTTCAGGAAAGAAATTTCTCCTTATATCTAATCTAAACCTCCCCTGGTGCATCTTGAGGCCATTTCTTCTTGTCCTTTCACTGTTAAAAGACCTCTCCCATCTCATTGCAACCTCCTTACAGGTCCTTCCACCTGAAATCCAGCTAGCCCTCAAATGTATAACAGGCACCACAAAATGATATCATTATTTCTTCCTTTCCTGTATCCTAGCCACAGTGATTTTAAACCTGTAGAAACAGTAGAAGTGGTGCTTAGGGAAATGATATCTCAGCCAGGGTCTCTCAGGAACACTTGAGACCAAGGTCATCTGTGCATTGTTGATGTGTTTCCTATATGTGACTTTGGCCAATTCGATTATCTCTCTTGTGATTTTTGTGCCTTGCCTCTGTTTATTAGTTAAGGAATTCACATTTCCCTGGTGAAAGGTTTGTTAGGATGTCTGGGGTATTTTTTAGCATGAATAAGAAGTCAGATACTACAAGGAAAGGCTTAGACTGTTGGAATTGTCTAACCTAGAGAAGGAAAGGTTCCAGGGAGACTTTGTTGCAATATTCCAGTACTGAAAGCATTCTATAAGAAAGATGGGGAGGGATTTTATATCAAGGAGTGTAGTGATAGGATGAGGGGTAAGAGTTTTAAACTGAAAGAGGAGAGATTTAGAGGAGATATTAGGAAGAAATTCTTTATTGTGAGGGTGGTGAGACACTGAATCTGCTTGCCCAGAGAAGTTGTGGATTCTCCATCCCTGCAAGTGTTCAAGGCCAGGTTGCATAGGACTTTGAGCAACCTGATCCTAGTGGAAATTGTCCCTGCCTATGAAACTAGATGGTCAATAAGGTCCTTTCCATCCCAAACCATCCTCTGCCTCACTGATGTGTAAGCCATGATGTCTCAACACTCAAATGGAAGAGTATGTTAATGCTTCAGCTTTTATCTTCCCATTATTGATGTTGGGCAGTAGTAGGAACACTGTAAGGGTTAAAGGGAATTTATACAGGAGCAGATCCAGACCCACACTGCCTTCCTTCCCAATTCCAGTTGCTTAAAAAATGTGCCTAAACTGAGTCTAACTGTTTAGGATTGCTTGCAAATAGCCCTAGACTACAAAGAGCAGAGTGGGGCAATAAAATGAGATTAATCATGATAAAGACAAGGTGGATATCAGGAAAAGATCTATTAGTAACACACTGAAGTCTGCAAATGTTCTTTTTGCCTGTGGTGGTGGAAGCTCTGTAATTTACCTTGAGAAACAAAGCACTACCAAGGTAAATTTTCATCACTCCACAAAAAAATACCTTTTTAAGTGTTGCTTTTCAAGACTATTTACTACTAGCAACTGGAAACTGGGTGCAACTGAGTTCTGTGGCTCAGAGGAGTCCCTATTGGTTTATAAAGAAATAAGAAATGATAAATACTAGGCCTGTAGACATTGCAACACTTGAGATACTTCTGATAAAAAATAATCTTTTAGGTAAGGGATTAGAGAGTTCAAAAAAAAAGTGATTTACTCTAATTTCTGGAGAAGGAGGAAATATTAAAGAGCTACTTTAGGCTTTCATGTGCTATACATCTACTAAAATCTGCACAGGCAATTGTATCTTAAATTAACTCAGCAGAAACTTTTCTGAGATGATAAATATCAGCAAACAAACACACACAATGCCTTGAAATTCATGACTAGGCTCTATTTTATCCTTATGAAATACAAGATCAAGTTTGGAGAAGTGTAACTTTTAATTCAGAAGGTAAGCAGAATTAGGAAGAAATTACACTCTTTTTTTTTTGTTGTTGTTTGAAAACCCTCAACAAAATCTACCAAAGATATCTTTGGAAATGAAATTTGAGAGCAAGCAATGAGAAAAAAACCAAACAAGTTATCATAGTTTTCAAATCTTTTGGGTCTCCTGAATTTCATGAGAGGAGATTTGTGCTGAAAGCTGAAGTGGCTTCAGATTTCTTAATGGATACTTTGGAGAAGTTATGAAATGCAAATGAGTTCCTAGACAACTGGCAGAAGGAAAAATAAATCTGAATATTTCACTTTAAAAGGCAAAAAGAAGAGAAATCCCAAGCAGCTCTAGACCACTCAGGTTAACTTCAGTTCCTGGAACAAGAGAGGAACAAATCATCCATCAAACTTTCTGTAGGCACTTAGAAGATAACAAAAGGATGAGCTGCAGCCAAAATAGATTTGTCAAGACAAAATTATGCCAAGCCCTCTAAAATCATGCTGTGACAGTGTAAAAGCCTTGTAGACAGGGGAAAAGCAATAGATGTCACCAGTAGTAGATTTAGGAAGGCATTTGGCACTATTTCTCATGGTAGCCTTTCTTGGGGGAATATGGTCTGAACAGAACTAGTCTGATGTAGGTGAATAAGTGGTTGAGGGATCATGTTGATGGTGTGCTTATCAGAAGATCATTGTGTCCAGCTGGCAGCTGGTCACCAGTGGTGTTCCCCAGGGGTCTGTGTTGGGTCCAGTCCTGTTTAACATCTTTATTGATGATTTAGATGAGGGGATTGAGTCTATTATCAGCAAATTTGCTGATGACACCAAGTTGGGAGGGTGTGTCGACCTGCTGGAAGGCAGGAGGGCTCTGCAGAGGGATCTGGATAGACTTGAGAGATGGGCTGATTCCAATGGGATGAAGTTCAATAAGGCCAAGTGCCGGGTCCTGCACTTTGGCCACAATAACCCCATGCAGAGCTATAGGCTGGGCACAGAGTGGCTAGAGAGCAGCAAGGCNACCATCCCTGGAGATTTTTAAATGAAGATTGGATGTGGCACTGAGTGCCATGATCTAGTAAATGGATTAGGGTTGACGGAGGGTTGAACTTGATGATCTCGGAGGTCTTTCCAGCCCAATCGATTCTCTGTGTGATTCTGTGTGTGATTGTGATGGGAATCCCTCATCAAGCTGCCAAGGTCTTACCAGCCTTCAGAGAGTAGTCAGTTAGGAGATAAAGTCAAAGTGATGTTGATGTGATTGGTAGATGTCACTATGCTGTGTGAAGCTACCATGGTGGAAGCCACTTAGCTTGAAGTTGACAAGGTGATTTTTAGCAAACTGGAGTGTTAGTCTCCAAAAGATGACAGTAAGACTTGGGTATTAAGCCACTTGAAGACATCTATGCATAGCATCTAAGTTCACTTAGTTCTTGTTTCTAGTCTGTTCAAAAGAGAGCTAGAGCACAGGATGAGGGAGCATGGAGAGCAGGTCCTGTTAGCCTAAGCTGGATCCTTACTCTTTGATCAGCTGAAAGATAGTCTAGGCTCCCTCAGCCACCTTGACTATGTCTCCAATGGAAGCCACGGATGCTTTTCATCTGGTAGAGTTCTTCCAGTCTTCCGAACAGCCAAAAGCTGCATCTGTATCAGCCATGGATAGGACAAGGTGGCTCAAAGAAGAGCAGAGGAGGTTTAGGTTAGCTATTAGAGTTACAGATCAGTGACACTTGTAAAGCATTTGGCACCTTTCATACCATTTGAGATTGTCTAGGGTTTTTATCTGGCCTCCAGTCCCATTACAGAAGGCTGTGAGGCTTCTGGGTCACCTCAGGGTATCTCACATGGTGTTAAATGCTTGTACTACACTCACTGAGTTGACATTCCTAGTCAAGTTTTAGCAAGCCCTCCCAGATCTCTTGGGGAAGGTGAAGATGCCTGGAAGAAGATTTCACAGAGATGGCATATGGATTTCATGGCTAGATGTTCCTAGAGAAGTGGTTAGTCAGACATTTGGTTATATAAAGATACAGCAGGGCTTCTGTTGCCTTGTTGAAGTAAAAAGATCAAGATGACACTTGAGGTTCCTTCCAGCCTTGCTCTCTGTGCTGTTGTGTATGGTACTGAAGATATATGTTGCTTCCTCTGTTTTGGAAGTGAGCTGAAGAAAGTCTGATTGCTCACTTGCCAGCTCAAATGTGGTGTAAGCAAGCTGACTGGTTGCAAAATCTGTGCACTGCCATTCAGGCTTGTTCTTTTCCCTTTTCTCCTCAGTAGTGTCTCATTGTGCTAGGCTCTGTTTGGGTTGTCTGAGGATGTGTGAACTCCTCCTCCAAAAAAGGCAATGGATTGTTAAGAGAAAGTACAGGCACTTTGTCATCTACATCTCTGCCTGTTAGTTGCCATCTCTGTGCTTCCTGTTCTGTCTTTTTACATGCTTGTATATAGCTCTTGCATCTCCTTGGTCCACCTCTCTTCATTTATATTCCTTTGTTCTTCTCTATCAACACTGTTTAGAAAACCTTCACCAAGGTGACATCCTTCCTTTCACTCAAAATAAATCCTCAATGCCCAAGGCTAAGCAAGATGTGACCAAAAAGGACAAGAGCATCCTGGCTTGGGTCAGCACTAGTGTGGCAAGTGATTGTCAGCACTGATGAGACACCACCTCAAATCTTGGCTTCAATTTTGGGTCCTTCACTCCAAGAAGGAGATTGAGGTGCTGGAGTGTGTCCAGAGAAGGGCAAGGAAGCTGGGGAAGGGTCTAGAGCATAAGTGTGCTGAGGAGCAGCTGAAGGAACTGGGGTTGGTTAGCCTGGAGAAGAGGAGGCTAAGGGGAGACCTTCTCGCTCTCTCCAACTCCCTGAAAGGACATTGTGGCAAGGTAGGGGTTGATCTATCCTCCCAAGTGATAGGACAAGAAGAAATGGCTTCAAGTTGTACCAAGGGAGATTCAAATTAGATATTAGGAAAGATTTGTTCATGGAAAAGTGTTGTCAAGCCCTGGCCCAGACTCCCCAGGGAAGCTGTTGAGTCACCAGCCCTGGAGGGATGTAAAAGATGTGAGATGTGGTTCTTAGGGACATGGTTTAGTGGTGACCAGGCAGTGTTGGGTTAATAGTTGGACTTGATGATCTTGAAGGTCTCTTCCAGCCAAAACAATTCTATGAATCTATGATTCTAAGACACTTGCTCTGTCTCCCTGTAGCCAACATCTTTTTCACCCCTCCCTGCTGTTTTATAAACTCCTTTGGCTTCTTCGAATGTTGTGAAAACCCAAACTATCTCCTCTATTTGTTTATATTCTCATCTTTCAGGAGGGCTGACATGGTCTATAATTGACTCCAGTCACATGAAAACATGACAGTTATTCCTCTAAACAAGGAGAAACCTTTGGTTTGTGCAAGAGTTGCAACTTACAGGTGCCTAATGAGGCAGTTGCTTTGCTGTGATTGAAGAGTTCTGGAGATTTCTAGGTTCAAAACCAGCTTCTCACTAGAGCTCTAATTATAAAGCAGGTTGAAAACATGCCAAAAAAGACAATCTTTTAAAAGCTTCTTTCTCATTTAAATTCCTATCTGACATTTTTAAAGACACTGATACTGCAGTAACAAAAAAGGAAATGTAAACAAATGAAAGAAATATAAATAAACAACAAAAAAAAAGAGGAGATACTTGGCAGACACTGTGCCAGTGCTTCAGTTAGGTTAGGGAAAGGACTATTGAGTCATCAGACTTTTTGCTGACACCCATGTCAAAAGAATGTATGAAGCTGTGTCCTCCAGTCTGCCAAGACAACTCACTTCTTCACTAAGGAGAATAGACATGAGGACAGTGATAGGAATCCTGCCAGAAAACAAGCTAACATCACAGAATCATGAAGGTTGGAAGAGACCTCTAATATCACAGAATCACAGAATGTCAGGGGTTGGAAGGGCCCTAGAAAGCTCATCTAGTGCAACCCCCCTGCCAGAGCAGGAGCACCTAGAGCAGCTCACACAGCAATGTGTCCAGGCAGCTCTGCAATGGCTCCAGACAAGGAGACTCCACAGGCTCCTGGGCAGCCTGGGCCAGTGCTCTGGCACCTGAACTGCAAACAAGTTTCTCCTCACCTTCATCCTAAACCTGCTGTGCTCCAACTTGCTCCCATTGCCTCTTGTCCTCCCATTGGATGCCATGGAGCAGAGCCTGGCTCTCTCCTCCTCACACTCACCCTTCCCATCTTTCTAAGCATTGCTGAGCTCTCCTCTCAGTCTCCTCTTGTCCAGGCTGCAGAGACCCAGCTCTCTCAGCCTGTCCTCCTAGGGCACATGCTCCACTCCTTTCAGCATCTTGGTGATCACTAAAATGCCACATCATACAAGTAATAGACAACTACATAAAGCAAGAGGTGATCACACCTATCCCTTTCAAGATCCAACAGGCTTAGAATCCTAGAACAGTTGCAGCTGGAAGAGACCTTGGAGATGATCAGTGCAGCCTTTGTCCTAGCCCTAGCAACCTGCTCAATGATGCCTCCCAATGCAACATCCACCTGGCTCTTCAACCCCTCCAGGGATGGGGACTCCAGCACCTCCCTGGGCAGCCTGTTCCAATGGCTCACAACCCTTGCAGCAAACAAATTCCTCCTCATGTCTAACCTGAACCTCCCCTGGGGCAATTTCCATCCATTTCCCCTTGTCCTAGCACTCTCCACCAGGGAGAACAGAGCAGACTTGGTCCTGATGTCCTCTGTCCCCTCCATGTGTTAATTATAGCATTTGGAGGCAGATCAGGGCCACTTGAAATTGTAAGAGGCATGTGTCTGAATGAACTGGCAAAAAAAGAGTGGAAACCACAAAACATTAATCAACTGGGAGCCAGTTTCTGCATCTCCTGTGCCTCCTGCAGCACTTAGCCCAAGGAGATGAAGTGCTGCAATCACACAATTAATTATTACTGGGGAATTCCTGTGTAATACTCCAATCTTAATGTTTGAACAAAAAAGCCTTTAGTGTTTGGAATGCATATTTAAAGCAGCACAGCATCAATTTCTCAAGTAATCTCCACAGCACAAGACAAATGTGTCATGTTGTTGTAATAACTTCAGATCTCTAAATTAAGGGTTGTACTTTGAAGTCATAATCATATTTCATGTTTAGAGGGGGGCTTTTCATCTGCAAGGAAATCAAATCCTCTTTCCTGGCACAGGCATGTAGGCACAGGTTTAATTGTGATTGCAGAGTTGGATTCAGTGGTTATTCAGGTAAATTGAGGTTATTGGTGTCTCTCCAAGATTGACAATGTAGAGCTCTCAGCCATCAAGCTCTGCCTGGAGCTTCATGAAGGAATAAATACAAGAAATAATCTGCAAGCAAGCTAGAGAAAAGAAAGGGAGAGAAGAAACCTGTCCTCCTCTAACATACAGATAGCAGAGGCATTGAGGTATGTGATGATAATCTGGAGGCATAGAGGTTAAGAAGGATTTATTCTATTTTCCTGGTCTTTCATGTCTTACTGATAGAACTTAAAAAAAAAAAGAAGAGATGAAATTTCATGCCAGAAAATCAGAAAGTTATATCCCAACCCATTCTTGATGCTTTCATGCTGGAATCCTTGGAAGAGTAAGTATTCTCCAAGTCCAGCCTGATGTTATCTTTCCTGTGCAGTCAATGTCAGGCTAAGTTATCTTTTAGGACTTCATCACTTTTTGATGTCTTCCTCAGAAATCCCACTCAGGGTGACCTGTAGCTTAGAGAAGAAGATTTGGCTTTCCCACATTACCATATAATTTACATGGGGATTTTTCCATGTCAATAACTTTGCCATTCCAAACAAAATGTCCAGCTGATCAAAAAAAACCAACAACAAACCTTTCTCTTTCCAGAGCTTATTTAAGAGTAACCTGACATTAAATATCAAGCAAAACCTGTCAGATATTCCTCTTTAACACCACTTCTACTTAACTTTTAGTCATCCATAAACTCACTCACTTTCCCTGTTCTTCTGCAGTCTCAAGCTAGCATTGATGAAGAGATATTGATTCTCATCTAAAAATATACTGTGAGCCGTGAGAAGTTTATTGAATGAGCATGACCCAAGATCTCTAACCTATTAAAAGTGTATAAATCTGTTACTTGTATTCTATTGATTTACCAATGTGAGGCTTAGATATTTTAAAAAGGAACATTTGTATGATGGGATTTTTTTTTTCACCAGGGACATTTTCAGACACTTACCCATGCTGTGACAAACTAAGCAGTGATGGAGTTATAAAGCAATTTTGTTGCTATTTCATTATAGCTGTAGGTCTGCTTGTAGCAGATGGGAGGTAAAATTATTTGAATGGAGAGCACACAAATGCCTAAGTAGATCCTATAGTCTGCAAAGGAGTCTTGGCTGCTGAAGAAACCATGCTAAACACATGCCAGAAGCACAAGTGACTGTGTGTAAATGCAGGTTTTGCCCTATTAGCTCCATAGAGGCTAGAGCAGAGCTTGAGGTGATGAAAGACATAGAAGTCTTCACACAGAAGCAGCATGGGCTGAATACAAAAGAAATCAAAGCTGAAATGCCACAGTTGACATCTTGAAAAGGACTTGTCTTCTGTAGTCAAAGGTAGTTATTCTTCTTAGGGTTCTTTAGTTGCCACTGCACACCCAAATTAGAGTCAAACATGCACACAGCAGTAGTGTCAGGTTTGTATCCTCAAACAAAACACTTACAATGATGAATTCACCTCACCTAAGTCCAGATATCAGCAAGGAGGGTGTCTGCATCACAGCTTGTTCTCCAAGCTCTTATGATAGTCAGTCACAGGATCACAGGATGTCAGGGGTTGGCAGGGCCCTAGAAAGCTCATCTAGTGCAACCCCCCTGCCAGAGCAGGAGCACCTAGAGCAGCTCACACAGCAATGTGTCCAGGCAGCTCTGCAATGGCTCCAGACAAGGAGACTCCACAGGCTCCTGGGCAGCCTGGGCCAGTGCTCTGGCACCTGAACTGCAAACAAGTTTCTCCTCACCTTCATCCTAAACCTCCTGTGCTCCAACTTGCTCCCATTGCCTCTTGTCCTCCCATTGGATGCCATGGAGCAGAGCCTGGCTCTCTCCTCCTCACACTCACCCTTCCCATCTTTCTAAGCATTGCTGAGGTCTCCTCTCAGTCTCCTCTTGTCCAGGCTGAAGAGACCCAGCTCTCTCAGCCTGTCCTCCTAGGGCACATGCTCCACTCCTTTCAGGATCTTGCTGGCCCTGGGCTGGACTCTCTCCAGCAGCTCCCTAGCCTTGTGGAGCTGAGGGGCCCACAACTGGACACAGCATTCCAGGGGAGGCCTCCCCAGGGCACAGGAGAGGGGAGAAGAACCTCTCTGGCTCTGCTGGCCACGCTCCTCTTCATGCATCCTAGGATGCCATTGGCCTCTTGGCCACAAGGGCACATTGCTGCCTCATGGGCATCCTCCTAGCCACCAGCACTCCTAGAGCTTTTTCCCCAGGGCTCTTCTCCAACAGATCAGTTCCCAGTCTGTACTGATCCATGGGCTTGTTCTTTCCCAGATGCAGTACTTTACACTTCCCCTTGTTAAATTTCATTAAGTCTCTCCCTGCCCATGTCTCTAGCCTGTCCAGGTCACTCTGGATGGCAGCACAGCTCCTGGTGTGCCAGCCACTGCCCCAAGGTAGTCAATGAAGGTCTGGGCAACAGAAGTTCTATTGAATCCAATGTAGGTGTTTCCTTAAGATGATGAATCTCATCCTGAAGTCACTGACTACAGAAAGGAGCTCTCTATTATCTATGACAGGACCCCAGGGTGGTTTTCTCAGCCATAGAGTGTAATTTCCCCCAAATCCTAATTTAATATGTTTTACAGTTGTACTGATTTCTCATTAAAGATCTATCTTCCCCTCTAAACAGACCCAGATTGCAGATGTGAGCTTGCAGCTTCTCCATGCAGGAGACATTAATGGGTAACTATCATTCAGTAGACATAGTAAATTTTAGTCTGTAATATATATATATATATTGAAGAAGTCAATGTAACTCCATCCATTTATGGCTGTGCCAAGCAAAATATCTGTCTCCAACATTATTATTCAGCATATACATCTTGTGGCCAGTGCAGACATCATTCCTACAAGAGTGATAAGTAAGGGAAGGAATAAAAGGCATCTGATTTTAAGTCATCCTGCATTTTACCAAGTCGAAGTGAAAACTGAATGTAATTGCAATTACATCAACAATTTTGAGGGTATTGAGTAACTTAAGCACAAGTAGCAAATGCAACCCACAGATGTTTGCTCCATGGTGTAAATCTACACCAGTTATAACAGAGCTTTGGTCAGGCAATACCTCATGGTGATTTAGGTGTTATTTAGAAACACAACATCTATTTGTCATCTTCACTTTATTAATTTGCCAACTGAATGCTACACTCACTAACATGGAGCTTGTACACCTAGTTGTATAATGTGTTTCTGAGGGATGTAAGGTGTTAAATAGAAGTAGTAAAGACTACTTGTTCCATTTCAATCCATCATCTGTCCTCCAGCAGTTGTCCCTCTGTCCTCACATCCTTCCCAAAAAAGGAAATATTCACATGCTTTTGTGTTCACTTGGGCCCATTTTTAGGCAGTGGTCTTTTGACCAATAAATTGAACTATCCTATTGATTTTCAGAAGTAGATATAGTCTTTCTTTTTAACAGCAATTGATGACAAGCAGCTGTGATGTGAAGGTTTTAATGAGTGTATGGATTGTGCAGTAGATGTAGGAGTGAGTACAAAACCTTCATTACACAGCAGGTGGGATAAAAAGTCCTTGGAAAGACAGTGCTGTGGCTGAAAATAATAAAAAAAAAATCCCAGGAGAGAAAAAAAAACAAACCAACCCAAAAAGGATTAATAAATTGAAAGAGCATTAAGTGGCATCAAAGCTAGAAATGATAGCTGACTCACTTCTCAGAATCTAACTGTCTTTGCAGGAGTTTCCAAGTCTACAAGAGGATTGGGTTGTTAAAAGCCATTAAAAGCAGGTAGAAATTGAAGAAGTGAGTCAGATCTTGCATGAGGCAATAAATTAGGGAAGGAAGGTGATGAGTTGCTGTGGAGAGTGATAAATTACTGGAAATTCTGAGCAAAGCAATAAATGCAAAGGATTGAAGACCCAACATTGGTCATTGGCGAAGTCAACAACATCTGTGTCTCAGAACAACATCTCCTGAGGGTGTAAGAGAAGGCAGAGTTGGTCAGAACAGTGATGCACTTTACTCAGTGTTCAACAGAATCAGCTGTGTACCATTTCCCAAGTGTCTTGAGCATTTGAGTTCACTCAGGGTTAGGATTCAGTTCAGGATTTAGCTGCAGATGTGAGCAGGTTCTCCATGGTCATAGGTATATTCACTATGGAGAGGCATATTCACTATGGAGAGGTATATTCACTATGGAGAGGTATATTCACTATGCAGAGGTATATTCACTATGATAAACAAAGACTAGGAAGAATTTCACAGCACTAGCCAGCCACTGTCTGTTTTAGCATGAATTATTCCACTTTCTAGGCTCTTGTGAGTCCATGGAGCACCTCTCAGAATTCTGAGTATCACAGGAGCTTTGCCATCTCATGCACATGTAAGTAAAGGTCTAAATTGAGTTTTCTTGTCCTATAGCTCCCTCTCACTTAGTACCTGTGGACCCTCATTAATGAGAAACAAGGTTTGTGTTCTTCTGATAAGAAAGTTTAACTCATGCCTCTCCAAATCCCTACAGTCTCCTTGAGTTCAGAGGTCTATGTTCATCCTAGGAGCAATAGGTGTTGTCTGAAAACAGTTTTCTGGACACATTTTTTTTTATCAGCAAGTTGTAAGCAGAAAGATGTGGTTTATTACTTTTTAATAAAGATCCAGTACTGGGAGGAAGAGTTTATAGGACTGGGACATCTGCTTAGGGATGTTAGATGATAGCTTGTAATTAAGTGTCTCTTCCTTTGCATCCTTCTCCCAGATCCCTTGGCCAGGAGGGTAGGTAACTACTTGAAGTCTGTGATGCACAAGTCATGCCACCAGGTCTGGGCCATGTGAACCTTCTCTGTCTAGCCTGAAGTAATCATTGAGTTCCCTCAGTGCAGAAGGGAAAGGGAGAAGTGCCAGATTCATCTCTGCATTCCAGAGCTATTTTAGGATAGGATGGAGGAAAGAGGAGCTCACACATGCTTTGCTTTGAACAGCTCAGCCTGTCTGTTTATCCTAGGACTATCATTATGGTCTCTGCTTTATTACATTAACTCAGCAAAAGCAGACACATGTGTCAAGTGCTTCAGTGAATAGACTTAAGCACATGATTAACTTTAAGAGCGTGCTTAAGCACTTGGCTAAATCAGAGCTTCTATGTTTTTCCCTCTTGGTACAGCTGCTTGATTTGCATATATTTTCCATAGAAAGAAGTTCATCTTCAGAGCAAAATGAAGCTATTTCATTGCTTCCACATTGAGTGGTTCTGCTGCTGATGCTAACTCAAGCAATTGCCTTTCAATCCCTACAAGTTTCCAACTGGTCCAGAGCATTGTTCTGGGCTATTTCTATGGGCTACCATTGGTGAACTGGATGAAGGGAGGATTTAAACTGAAGGATTTGGTGAGTTTTTTAGTTCTGGATTAGTTTGTGATATGTTCTATATCCTGGCTGCACAAACTGTTGATAAAGCAGAGAGAGGAACACATGGTTAGGTTTGGAAGATGCTCAAAGAGGCATCAGCCACAGAAATGCACAGGAACCTGTTGTTTTGCAATGGTTTCTGCTGTGGTGGATTCAGAAGACATTGTACCTTGTATAAAAAAATTTGGGTATCAAAATATCTCCCTTGTGTTCAGGTGTGTCAAAGAAAATGGCAAAAATCAGTTGGTTTGTTCTCAGCCACCTCTCTAAACTAAAGAGTGAGCAAAGCATCATGCACGAGGCCTTGTCATTATCCTAACTGTCTGAAATTGCACACAAGGAGAGAGCAGCAGGAGAAAAATCCTCTTTAAAGCCAAATTAATTCTAACAAGGTTCATTTTTAATTTTCCTAGGTTAAGTGAACCATTTTCCCCATTATGAACTTTTTGTTTTGTCATCAAAGGCAGAAGAGAGAGAGAGAAAAAAATGAGCATTCCTCAAGGTTATTTTCTATATGTGACAAAGCTGAGTAAATGAATCACTGCAGGAAAAACTAAGGAGCATTCCCTAGCAGAGCAACTCTTCCTCTGCAGTTCCCTAGGTCAATTGGATCAACAAAGTATTATTGGATTGGGAGAGTTCAGGAGAGCTGGGTAGGTCTAAAGACCTTGGCACTCTGTGCTGTCTCTAGGAGTAAAAGGACAATATGCAGCTCTGATTACTCTCAGAGTTTCCCTTAAAAGAGAATCTGGAAGACAAATGCCTGCTGCTTTCTATAAAACCATTTATCCTTGTGGAATTTCTTTGCTGGCAAAGAGAGAGAATCAATCAGATTAGATGAGAAAAATATTGTTCCCTTCTATTGTTCAGGCCTAGTAATTAGTTTATTGTCTAGTAGCCTATTATTGCTTGATGTTTTACTTTTCTACTAATTAAAAAGCAAGAAGTCCTTCATTAGTGAGTGATACATGAACTTCCTCTGCAGACTTGTATGGATGAGGCTTGGAACTCCAAATATTTGTACAGAGCCATTATACTCTTAATATTTTTAATTCAGGGAAATTAGACCTAATTCCCAAAGGAATCTGTGCTGTTAACTAGGAACTGTGTTTATTCATTTACCATCCTAGATATATATTAATTTATTTACTTATCTATTTATTTGTTTGTTTATTTTTTCTGATGGCAGAAAAGACTTTAAGGCCAAAACCATAAAACCTGAGGATCTTTTGGGGAAACTCACTTCCAGTTTGTCATCTAAAGGCAACATTTGGCCTCTCAGAAGTTCTTAATGACTCTTTAGTCACTTTTTGAGGGGAGAAACTTTTAGTAACTGGCTAGGATAACAGAGCTTTGCACATGATTAATAGATTATAGCAAGTAAAACCTGGGGATAGTCTCTATAATTGCTCTCAACTGAATGGGATGCAGTTTGAGTTGTTATTCTTAATCAATGTCCTTATTGATCAGTTTTGTGTGTTATATACCAGACCAAAGAGTTTTCTCTGCACTTGGGAGTCTTTTTTTTTTATACCAGACATCATGCAAAGACTAAGACAAAACTCCTACACTCATAGCTCCAAAGACAAATTCAGCCTGAAAAAAAGGAGGCAGATTGATTAAACAACATATAATTTCTGGGTGGTTTCCAAGTAAGATGATCAGCAGATAATGGACAAAGTAGTTGAAGCCTTACCTACTGTCCACAGACAGTAGTTTGAACACCACTTTTCTAGCTCATGAGGCAGATGAAGTGGAATTGATTGGCACAGAAGGAGTTTGCCTTCTTTAGCTGACAACGTGCACCAATTGGTTGGTGGTTGTCCCAAAGAATTCAGGAAGGATTACCTACACTAAGCCAAAGTTTAGGAATAAACAACTGCCTTGGTTTGGTTCTTATGGGCAAACCCTGGCAGTACTTGAAAACTCTGGGGGAATAAATGACAAACAAAGCTGGCTAACCTCACTATTATTGTATCTTATGATATGATTAAATTCATAGTCCTGTTGCCTAAATCTCCCTGGATTTTACATCTTTTTTTTTGTTTGCACAGCATGCAGAATTCCTCCCCTTGGCTGATTTAATTACCTCTTGTTGCATTTACTCTGACATTAAGATGAGATGATGGCAGCATGAAGAATAGTGTCAATTACTTTCAAAGACAATGGAGTTAATCTACATGGATAATGGAAAAGGTGATGGAAAGATGTATTGCTCAGGGAACCTATTAGCACAGGCACCTCAAGGCCCTAAATGGGTTATCTTGTGTAAATCCTTGAGTCACAGTAAACAAAACCCACTTAACATGTCATTATTTAGTTCAGGTCAATTAGAGTCCAAAGTAATTGCTAGGAATATGCTTTACATGAGGCAACATGCAAGGCAAGCTGGTGTTAGCTCATCCAGAGCAGGGAAAGCATCAGAAGGACATTAATATACTGGGGAAAAGGGAGGTGAAATGCATGATGCTGACTCTGTGTGAATCTGTTGAGTGAAAACTGGTTTTCATTCTTCTTCCAAAGCAGTGTTCCTTTGAGTTCCTCTGAAACTTCCAGGTGTGAAGTCATGCCAAACACTACAATATGGTTGAACTTGATGAACTTAGAGGTTTCTTCTAACCTGAATTGCAGATCTTGGTTCGTGAAGTCTAACCATGATGATGATGATGAATTGTTGTGTAATATGAGCTACTGTGTACAGCAATGGTGAGTTGGTTATTAACACCTTGACCCTTGATGGAGCAGAAAATGACAACAAACTTACCCAATCTCCTCTTAAGCTTATTTATTTGATGTTTAGTCCTTCAGGTTGTTAGTGAATGCACAGTTGGTCAGGAGATTTTTTTTTTACCTGACTTTAACAGTGTTTTGTGTTAATTATTTTGTCTTCCTTGCTTGTTAACAATGAGACACACATGCACCTCTGGAGGAGAACATTAGGAGATACATCATTTCCTAGAGAAGTCCACTTCTCATTGTCTATAAAGGCAGTGTAGAGAGAAATAGCTACTCCTCAGCTCAATTAGACCACAGGAATCTCAGCTGTCCTTGACATTAAGTTAACAACCATATCACCTTCAATTTTACCTCTCATTCAATGTTTGAGCTGTGTGGCACCATGCTTGCCAGGATTAAGAAGTGAAAGCAACTGGACAGAAGAGTTGAGATCACTTCATTCATTGTTGTTCTATCAGATGTAGAAAACATAATCTAATGAGACTTCATGGACAGCAGGTCCCCCCAAAAAAAGGTCTAGAATGATGCAGGTTGTGGTTATAGCCTCAACACATGATTCTTCAGCTGTGCTTTCACAGGACATCAATCCAACAGAGTGGCAACCTCCATAAGGATAATCTTCTTTATTCCCACCAGAGATGTTGGAGAGAAGTTGAATGCAAGTCCCTGCTGCAAGGTTTGAGCTCAATTGAAGCATTTCCTCCCCATCCAGTACCAAAGTAGCTCTAAAATGAAAGGATGCAATCCACCTCACTCTGGCAAATGGTGATGGAGAGAGAAAGAAAACAACTTCTTGTCAAATTAGAAGTGGAAATACTGACAGAACCTCCTCTGAAGGGAGGTAAACATCTCCATAGACTAACACAAACTCCATCTTTTTACTTCCTTCATTTTAGCTACAAAGTAAAGACAGGCCTTAGTTACATTAAAAGAGATTGCTATATATTTTACGCCATGCATTAAGAATATTTTACACTGGAGATCTTAAACAGCATATTAAAAAGTACTGAAATCCTTCATATCAATTGGCTGTGGTATAATTGAGCTCTATAAAGATTATTGGAATACTTTTGCATCTCTAAGAACTCATATAAATAATAAGGAGAAATAAATCTTCTTGCCATTTCCCACTCTAGAAGAAACAAACTTTTTAACACTTGCCTCTGCATTTTTTTTTATTACACTCAGTGATTTTTCTAGGAAGTTTTGGGGTGAGTTTTGAGGTGGTTTTTTTTCTCTTGTTTGGTTGATTTGGTTGGCTTGTGTTGGAGATGGTGGTTTTGATGCTATCTAGAAAGGAATGTGATTCAGATTTAGACCTGAAGGGAACTTGAGAAGGAAGACATCTGCTGGTGTATAGGTTAACCTGAGAGGTTGACAAGGCTATGCTAGATGTGACCATGGGCTTGGGAGATGACTCTTCACTCTCTCAGACACAGAAGGTGACATTGGGCAGTCTGGGACGTATTGTGGTGTCAATATACATCCCTAAATAACCCAGGTATCACTCCTGTAAAGCAATTATACCACACACATAATAACAGCTATTCTTTACCTCCATGAAAAAAATGTCCTAGTGGCCCTGAGAATTAAATCCATCACCTAATATACTCCTACAAGCCCACAGATTTCATTTACAAGCCAATCTATTACCCAACTTATAAGCAATCTGTCATGCTGGTGAATCAATACACATCATGAAAAACACACACACAGAGAACACACTTCACAGAATTGCATTTGGTGCTCCATAGCCTCTCCTTACCCTGCCACAAACTGCTTGAAGGAAAAGAAATACCTCTTCTCCCTTTCAAGGTGCAAACACCATCAGGGACACCAGGCCAGGACTTACACAACTTACAAGCATATATATAATATATATATAATAATAATATATATTATTATTATATTATATTATTATATTATTATTATATTATAATATATATTAAAAGACTAAAGGAAGAAAATAAGNTACATTATATATTATTATATATTTATATAATATTATACATATTCCTTTACCACCTTTACATCCTTTCTTTATTATATTTTTTATATTCATATATTAGGGATCAACTTTCAGTAAGAACATGAAACCTGGGGAAGCTAACAGCAGTTTGCAAGCTGTGTAAGGGATTTCTCCCTGTATCCTTGCCTAGCATCCATTAGCCATGGAGCAAATGAGCACAGCTCCTTTAGATTAGAAGCAGTCTCCACTCCTGAAGGCCTAGTAGGCCATAAGGACTTGCATGGTTGCACTTGATGTCACCCTGAGCCATATCTGACTGTGTCACATCCATGGGGATGTGAAGAGCACTTTGGAGTGCATGGGAGATGTAGACAGACAATATTATTGCTGTCAGGTTATGTGTCTTGTTCTTGGTTGGGAAGGAAGTAGAAGTCTTAGAGGTTGGGAGAACATCTCTCAAGAAATGTTGTAAGGAAAAACTAGACTTGTTTAGCCTGGAGAAAAGGAGTCTGAGGGGAGACTTTATTCATCTCTACAACTCCTTGAAAGGAGGTTGGAGCAAGGAAGAGGTCAAATCTATTCTTCCAAGTTAGAAGTGATAGAACAAGAGGAAGTGGCCTTAAATTGTGCCAGGGGAGGTTTAGACTGGATACTAGGAAAAAGCCATTCATTAAAAGGCTTGTAAAGCCCTGGAACAGGCTGCCCAGGGACTTGGTGGAGTTACTAACCCTGGAGAGACTGAAAAGACATATAGATGTGGAGCTTAGAGCCATGGTTTAGTGGTGAGCTGGCAGTGTTGGGTTAATGGTTGGACTTGATAATCTTCAAGATCTTTTCCAACCCAATCAATTCTATGATTTTGCCTAGGTGGGAAGAGTTCAGAGCAACTCTCTAGGATAAAGATTGATGTTTCTGCAATTGCTAACCGAGGCTGTAGGCATACATCTGGATTTATTGAGGGTAGCAAGTATTCCGCCTTCTTTAAGAGTAATTCCCATTTGAATGGATTTGCTTAAGTGTGATTGACCTTTGATTGGAATTGTAACAGAAAACTGTAGAAACCAGGACTCAGAAGGCATGAAGTTCAGCCAGCAGCCCTGAGGCAAGATGAGCTTTCCATGAGTCTTTTCTGACAACTGGTGCTGTAACTGAGCTCAGAAATCTTCCTTCAGACTTCTCCCTGGGTTAAGGATGTCACTGCTTCCCTCTTTACAATCTGATTCCTCTTTTGCTGCAAGTGAAAGATGGGGAGAGATTTTATTGTACACTGTTTTCCCACCACCACCTTCTTACCAACACACAGGACAAGGCTTGGGATAATTGAAAGGAACTCCTGTCCTCTTTAAGGATATATTTTGCACTCAGACATACCAACCAAGAAGGAGATCTCATCTCAGAAGTGTAATATATGTGCTAGCAATTGACAATTAGGTTGTTATTATCTTCTCCTGTATTTCTGGAAGAAATATATATATATATATATATATCTCATATATATATATCATATACATTTCTGGAAGAAATATATATATCATATACATTTCTGGAAGAAATATATATATATCTCTCTCATATATATATATCATATACATTTCTGGAAGAAATATATATATATATCTCTCATATATATATATGAGATATATATATCCAGAAATAATATTAATAATATTCCAGATAATAATAATTAATAATATTCCAGAAATCTATATGATATATATATGAGATATATATA
>VWZO01018499.1:58123-70942 GCA_013396975.1 Bucco capensis | reverse complement strand
ATATATATATATATGAAATAGATATATATATATATGAAATAGATAGATAGATATATGAGATAGATAGATATGAAATAGATAGATAGATATATGAGATAGATATATAGATATGAGATAGATAGATATATATATATGAGATATATATAAAAATATATATAATGAACATTTCCAAGCATCTTGTGTATTCTTTCTTTTGATCAAGTTTTATTGAAGATTTTTTTTTCCCTCTTCATTACAGGTTTTTTGCAGTCAATTCTGCTCTGTTTATTTATTTCCTGCATGGAAGAAGTGCAAACTGTGCTTAACAATCAGAGCTAGCCAAGCTCCTGTTGACAGGTTTACATGTAACACCCTTCAGAAAGTGATTACACTGCATTTATGTGCTTGTGCTTAGAAGCTGGTGAACAACTCTGGATTGACAAGGGTGGAAATTGGATTTCTCTAGCTAAAAACAGGTACAGAGGCACCATCAACAACATAAAAACTAATATTTGGGCATTACGTGGATAATGTGAAATGGAATAGTTTCTTATCACCAATTTAAACGAGGTTAGCATCACAATTTAAGTCACTGTTCTATTAGATGAAAACACAAATGTTTAAGACAAGTACTTAGCTGTGCTGGAAATTTCTTGCATGACTTTAAGCAAGTCAATTAATCTTTGCATCTCAATTACTCACCTATAAAATGAAGCTAGTATGGGAGTGTTAAACTGAGTCTGTTAATGATGGGGTTGACAAAGACAACAATGGAAAAAGTCCTTTCCTAGTACTATTATTCAATATTACTTTTAGTTACAGGTTGATGAGGGCAGAACTACTTATAAATGTGCCAGAAAAATGAAGAAGTCAACAAAAAGCTTCTGAAAATATCCTTTTTATTCTCTGTTAGAAGCTGCAGGTTTTTAACCAAAAAATTTATGATGGAAATATATATAGTTAGAAATGTTTTTAAAACACTGTCCTGTGGCCAAAATCTCAGACTATTTCTGGGGTTTTTTTATACAATAGCTCACTCTGTTAAAATGCAAATGCTTCCTTTTTCTTACCATCTACACAAGAAGTCAAGGTGCCTACCCTAGCCAAAGTGAAAAGTCTAATCCTTAATGTAATTTATGGCTTAAAAGCTGATGATAAAGTTGCTGCAGCCCTTCTAAACTTGATTGTGTATGTGGGAGAGAAGGCAGCACCTCATTTGTCCTTGTTCATTTTGATAAACTCAGAATTAGTCACACAATTTAGCCTCAAATTGCACTCTGTTCACTCATCACGGGGATGGCAGTGGTGGTTTCAGGGTATATTGGAACATATCTGATTACATTGCTTGGAGGTTTCCATTATAAACTCCATAGTCATTTTGCTTAGCTTCTTAACCCTTTTTTCTCCCTGCAGCAGAGAGCAGAGGGAGTTGGAATGCAGTGAAGTCAAGGAAGTGGCTCAGAAGAGGACAAAGTGTTCCTTCAGGAGGGTTTTTTTGCCTTTGAGACCTTGGAGGGCTTGCAATGGAGCTGTGTTTGGATGAGAGACTCCTTAGGTGGATCCAGAGGTAAGTGGTAGTTTAACAGCTTAAGTATTTGATCAAGTCATGTATCTGACTGAAAGCAAGGTGGAATTTCAAAGGACATCAGTCCTGAGAAAGGTTTCTCTCCAGCCATGTCAAAAAGTTGATCAAAGAAGGATTCATTTCTCCTCTAGACCATTTCCAGTCATCACCATCACTTGCCCTTCATGGCACTCAGCATTAATGAGGAGCAGAAGGCTGGAGCAATTGCCAGTGTCATCAAATCCAGAGCCAGTTAGTGCAGACACCTACCTCAGATGACCTTGTTGACAACTCTTCACAGTCTGTGTCCCAAGGCAGATATTTTTTCTGCCATGCCTCTGATCAGAAGCCATCCCAGAACTTTACTGCTCCAGAGTTTAGAACCTTTTCCTCTGAATTTCCAGCTTACATTTATTCTTGGGTTGTTGTTCCTAGTTCTGCCCTGTCCTATAACTAGAGGATTGTGCTCCTCTCCACTGAAAATTAGCTAATACTTGACCAGATGTTTCCACAGTAATTCTCAAGCACTCCATGAAGAACAAACAGCAAACACCATGTTCAGTGTGTCAGCTTCTGAATAGAGTAGCAGGAAACATTAAACAAGACATGACCTAGACTGTCATAAAGACAACCACTTTTGGTCACTGTTGCAGATAGTGAGAAAGAGGGAGATTAAAGAAAAGCATCTTCTTTCAAGCCAAGCTGTGTCCTCTCCAGGAGCATTTGCTGCCCTCTACATGCCTCTAGAGCTGCAGGTGGTAATAGAAAAGAAGAGTAGGGATGCATGAAGCCAAGAAGCTAAGAGAATAAAACTACTAAATATAGAAGGAAATTCATAGAATCACAGAAATTTAGGGGTTGGAAAGGACCTCTGGAGATCATCTAGTTCAACCCCCCTGCAAGAGCAGGTACTTCCCACAAGCATGGCAAATGGTTTCCTTTGTCTCCATTCCTTTGTAATGTATTTAAATGGTCAAAGAAGTCCTTTTTAAGTCTTCCTCAGTTGAGGTAAAAAGAAATTCAGCTCTCCATAGAGATAATTCTTTGTTTAATAATCCTGTCCCTTAGATATTCTTCATTGTAGTCCTCCTGTGTGCTTCATTTTATGGGTGCTGGACTTGGAGCTCTTTTGAGCTCTGCATGAAGCCCATGGCAGAAAGACAGAAGAAAGGCTCAGAGTTCCCTTGAGTTGTGCTCTAACTTTGAGCTATTCTTTTCTTCTGAAGGCTTTCTGGTCAGGTGAACCTTAAATTCTCTCAGAGGTGAAAATCTGACAAACCCTGAACTCCTACTGAAATTCCTAGAGTAGGTACTGGTGGATCAAGCCCATGATGAAACTGTAGATCCCAGTTTGTACTCTCCACCTCACCAGAAGCAACAGGAATTAGCACTCATTTCTCTAGAAACATCATTAGGAAGAAGAGGAGAAATGGAATTATTATTCAAACTTTAGGCTTGGAGAAAATGTACTTAAAAAAAAAGAAAAAAAAAAGGAGTAGTCAGATCATTTTGGAGAAGTTCTCCATGTGGCATTTTTGTCAATAGATGACAGAAGTACTACAGAGAAGCTGACATTCATAACACCAAAAATATTGCAAGACTCTAATCCTGCAAGATGCTGAGTCTGTGGGAACAGGCAGCATTTGGCAGCTCTCAGGAAGCTCTCAATAACTCTTTAGCTTCAGCCTTGAAGGGCTGGGATCCTGAGTTGCCCATTAAAGATGCACTAAATGTTTCCACTCAGGGAAGTCCCAATTATGTGGGTTTTATAGAGAAAAAAAAAAAAGGGAAAGTTAATGAATGGAAATTCAGCAGCCTTGATGTTGCTGAAGCACTGAGCTGTCATCCACAGAACTTGCCCAGGGAGATAAATATCCTCTTCCCAGCTTCTCACAAGTTATTATTGCCTCTGATTCACAGACAGCATAAAGGTAGAGAAAGGGAAGATCAGTGGCAAATTGTGGAAGTTTTTCTTAATGAATATTTTAGAAGCTTTTCTTAAATGAACAGCAGGGAAATAGTGTATTTTTATTAACTAAGGAAAGAGGGAGTATAAACCAGCTTGTATCTAAGAAAATAGTCATGGTGGCTAACATGCCAGCACACCATGTTAGGAAATTCCTGAGGTCAAAAGCATTCTTGATTTCAACTCAGACTTTTGAGGTTCACAAATGTCCTGTAGGATACACTAAATCCAGGCTGCTTTTAGCTCTTCCATTTGGAAAAGGGACCAAGAAGGATTTAGAGCACAAGTGTTGTGAGGAGCAGCTGAGGGAGATGGAGTTGGTTAGTCTGGAGATGAGGAGGCTGAGGGGAAACCTTCTCACTCTCTACAACTCCCTGAAAAGAGATGGTAGGAAGGTGAGGGTTGGTCTCTTCTCCTGGATAATGAGTGGAAGGCCGCAGAGACAGTGGGTGAAATAAATTCTTCTCCTCTTGAAAGCAGAAGCTCCTGGCCTGGAGCAGGAAGAGTGTTGGCAGCAGGAGCAGGGAGGTGATGCTGCCCCTTTGCTCAGCTTTGGGGAGGCCTCACCTCCAGTACTGCATCCAGTTTTGGGCTCCTCACTCCAAGAGGGACATGGAGGTGCTGGAGAGGGGACAGAGGCTGCCAAGCTGCTCAAGGGCTTAGAACATAAGCCTGAGGAGGAAAGACTGAGGGATCTGGGCCTGTTTAGCCTGGAAAAGAGGAGATTTGAGGGGAGACCTCCTGGCTCGCTCTCTAACTCCCTGAAGGGAGGGTGTAGAGAGGCAGGGGCTGCTNGGAGGTTGTAGAGAGGCAGGGACTGCTCTGTTCTCCCTAGTGGAGAGTGCTAGGACAAGGGGAAATGGATGGAAATTGCCCCAGGGGAGGTTCAGGCTAGACATGAGGAGGAATTTGTTTGCTGCAAGGGTTGTGAGCCATTGTCCCAGGCTGCCCAGGGAGGTGCTGGAGTCCCCATCCCTGGAGGGGTTGAAGAGCCAGGTGGATGTTGCATTGGGAGGCATCATTGAGCAGGTTTCTAGGGCTAGGACAAAGGCTGTACTGATGATCTCCAAGGCCTCTTCCAGCTGGAACTGTTCTAGGATTCTATGTTTGTTAGGATGAGTCATGTCCTTACTTCCATTGACTCTACTGGCTATAGAGTCTCTTCCCTGCTCACTATGACGAGAGCCTCAACTCTCCTCTCATATAGAGATGGCTGAATTGGGCCCTTCCAAAATAGAGCAAAAGAAGCCATTATGGTGAGTTCCAAGATCCCAAGGGTCTTTTCCAACCTAAATGATTCTATGCATATTATTTCTCTTAGATGGGACCAAGCTACAGAAGACCTTAGTATTTTACATCACTATGAGCCTCAGTGACTTCATTGCATGTGTTTAGCTGGTTAATTTGATTTTCTGTCCTCATTTAGAAGTTTCCCTCCTATCCCAGCTCCTCAGGTCACTTGATAGTTGACAGTTTGGTTTGGTTTTTTTTTGATGGAGCAAGAAGGTGGGAAAGGAAAATTTGCATAGCTCTTCACTGTCCTCTTCTTCCCAGTTATCACATTTTAGGCATCCAGGCTTGGCAGATAAAGAGAGAAACAACTATGAGGACCTAAAGAAGTCAAGTGTTCAGCATCCTGGTGTTTGATGAGCAGCAAAGCCAGCATGCTTGGCAGGGAAAGATGTTTATGGAACAGATTGTGCTCTTGAAACACCTTAATGTATCCTCAGGTCTTTTCAAATCATATCTTCTAGTGTCCATGTATTCAAATTACGACTGTTTAATGTTAAATGAAGTACTCAACAAACAGGTTCAGTTAACAAAAGTAAATGATGCAGTTAAGAGTCTTAAAAATAAAATGTCATATAAAAAAATAGATGTCATAGATGAATTAAACAGAAAAGTGTTTTTTTCCTGGAAATTAAAAAAAAAAAGTGGTTTTCCCTGCTTGAAATCTTTTAAGGTAAGAACAACTGAAGTCTTGTCTTCCTGAAGGGACTGAAATAGTTATTATTCATTTCATAACCTACCATTTCTCTTGATTTAATGTATTTAAATACACTATTTCCTAAAAGAGCTTTTAATATTCCATCTTACTGTTTAAATTACTTCAATAGCAATTCTTTCCCTAGCCTATGGCTGGTTGCACTTAATGATCTCAGAGGTCTTTTCCAACCATAATGATTCCATGGTCTATGTCTCTACCAAATATTTATCACTTCACAATAATGATTTGTTGCCTGTTCTTTGACTGCTTTCCTGGCCTTGCCACCATCAGTACATCCATCCTCTACAGTCTGTGATGAGCTAAAGGAATGGTCTTATCCTTCAGGAAAGAGGGATGTGGTTTAGTGATGACTAGCAGTTGGACTTGGTCATCTTAAAGGTCTTTTGCAACCAAAAGGATTCTTTGCCAATAGAATCATAGAACAGTTAGAGCTGGAAGAGACCTTGGAGATCATTGAGTCCAGCCTTCTATGATTCTATTCTGTGATTCTCTGTCTTTCCAAACACTAAGGAATTAGTTCAACTGTGTGATCCTCACCCTCTGTTTAAACTGCAAACCTAACCTTCAGGTTGGAGCAGGATTCAGCTGCTTAGCTGAACCACTTCATCTACAGCTAATGGACTTTAAATGGGCCTAAGCTTAATGCACCTAGTTAAACTATGGAGTAGATGATCACATCTAAAATTCACTAAACATCATAAGAGCAGTGACTATTTCAGTTTATTATAATGTAAGTAGGACTTTATATTTCATGGGGAAGTATCCTCACTCATACTTCACCCAAACTACTTAAGCATACCACTGAATAGAGAGGAAATAGAGAGCAAGGTTTGATTTTTTTTCATTCCAGTGAAAGGAATAAATACCATTTCTTTGCTGTTTGAATACAAAAAGATCCATCCTTAGGGACACAAGGTGCTTTTCACATAATTACAGCATCAGCTTGAAGGCAAAAAAATGTTCCAATGTGGAAGTTTTTTGCCTCAGATGAGTTGTTTTACAGCATAAACACAGTTTGGGAAGGGTCCAAGCAACCATGTGGGCTGAGACTTGATTACTGACAGAGCTAGGCAGGCCCAGCTACTAATAAAGAAGTTCTTTTCCCTGAGCAAAAGAGAATTTCCTTCTAAAACTTAAGGCTTCAGTGTATGTACTTCTTGAAGAAAAGGGGATGTAGATACCTGCCAGGAGAGAGAAGGCACTGTGTGGAATACAGCAGAATAACTACTAGCTTCTAGCAGGGTGGAACTATGACATTAATTGTTACCTCCACTGGTGGGTAAATGCTGGGCACATCCAGATGTTAGATCCTGTGGGAAGACAGATGTTTCCTCTAATGAATTAGCTCTTCTCCCTCCAAGAAGCAAACTCTGTTTCCTTAACATTCAAGATGCTCATGCATCTTACAGAAGGATGAGAAGTGATCTGCTTTGGGAGGCATCTTGCTGCCTATTGTCCTGTTCCCTGAGGTTGCTGTTCTATTCTTTATTATTGTGATGATTTATTGCTTCTTACTAAAACTCTTTCCATGAAAGCATTAAAAAAAAACCCTCCAGCCTCCACTGTGGGTAAGTGCTTTCTAACTGATTGAGTTGGGGATTTCCTCAAATGAAAGTAAAAATAGAGAGTAACTCAAAGCCAAAATGAACATTTCTGTACTTGACTAGCTAATGGTTGACATGTGGATCTGAAATTCTTCACTTGGGTCTCCAAGAGTGAAATAGGTCCACACAGACACTTATTGTAGAAAGTATTTCCAGGCAGAATCTCCCAGCCAAAGTGAAGCTGGTTGTCAAGGGAAATGACTGGGATGAGAACATTTCTCTTCACAGCCCATTTTGGGATTCACCCAGGATTAGTTCTGACAAACCCTTTGTTCTCCTTAGTTCCAAGAGGGAAATTCAAAATGAGAGGCTTGCTGGTTGGTGCATTCAGGGAGCTGGAGCCTTCAAATCCATGTTCAGTGCTCATAGCTAATATTGAGCCAAAACCAAACCCAGATGAGAAAGCAAATGAGCTGATTCTTGAGGGAGTGCTGCTGTAGATCCTATTGCCTTCATTGAGGAAAGGCACAGAGAGCCACACAGCCTGGGATGGTGGACACCTCTCAGGGTTGGAAGGCACCTCTGGAGATCATCTAGTCCAACCCCTCAGAGAGCTACACCAACTCACAAGTACTTCCAGTTGCAGATACTCTTAGGCTGTAGGACTGTCAGTTCCCTTATCCACTAGAAACTAACTTCAGTGTTGATTAGGTGGCATTATAACTGGGAATCCACTCTGATTCAAAGAGGCATCTACCCAAATGTCCAGGGCTAGCTAGACTGCTTGTGGAAGGTATGACTGCAGAGTGAGGTTGTTGCTTGGAACAGTGGCTGGCACAGCAGGAGCTGTGCTGCCATCCAGAGTGACCTGGACAGGCTAGAGACATGGGCAGGGAGAGACTGAATGCCATTGAACAAGGGGAAGTGTGCAGTACTGCATGTGGGAAAGAACAAGCCCATGGATCAGTCCAGCCTGGGAACTGCTGTGTTGGAGAAGAGCCCTGGGGAAAAAGCTCTGGGAGTGCTGGTGGCTAGGAGGATGCCCATGAGGCAGCAATGTGCCCTTGTGGCCAAGAGGCCAATGGCATCCTAGGATGCATGAAGAGGAGCGTGGCCAGCAGAGCCAGAGAGGTTCTTCTCCCCTCTCCTGTGCCCTGGGGAGGCCTCCCCTGGAATGCTGTGTCCAGTTGTGGGCCCCTCAGCTCCAGAAGGCTAGGGAGCTGCTGGAGAGAGTCCAGCCCAGGGCCAGCAAGATCCTGAAAGGAGTGGAGCATGTGCCCTAGGAGGACAGGCTGAGAGAGCTGGGTCTCTTCAGCCTGGACAAGAGGAGACTGAGAGGAGACCTCAGCAATGCTTAGAAATATGGGAAGGGTGAGTGTGAGGAGGAGAGAGCCAGGCTCTGCTCCATGGCATCCAATGGGAGGACAAGAGGCAATGGCAGCAAGTTGGAGCACAGGAGGTTTAGGATGAAGCTGAGGAGAAACTTGTTTGCAGTTCAGGTGCCAGAGCACTGGCCCAGGCTGCCCAGGAGCCTGTGGAGTCTCCTTGTCTGGAGCCATTGCAGAGCTGCCTGGACACATTGCTGTGTGAGCTGCTCTAGGTGCTCCTGCTCTGGCAGGGGGGTTGCACTAGATGATCTTTCTAGGGCCCTTCCAAGCCCTGACATACTGGGATACATTTCATGTCTTTGCCATGATGGTTTGTGAGTAAGGAGCAATCCCCACCTTGCTCTGATATTCACATCAAGCAAGCTTTCAGGGTTGCTTGTCTGTGCCATGGAGATAGCTCAACCTGTTCCACCAAAAATTGATCATTTCCACCAACTGGGCAGAAAGACCTGGCTTTGAGTGCTTGTGTGGCCTTGGGCACAGGTATCTGCAGGGAACTCCTCCAGCTGACACCACTTCTTGTCAATTCACCTAGAATTGAGGTGGGGTTGTGCTGAAGCAAATTAAACCTTCCCCAGCTCTGTCTCCTGGAGAATGCAGGAATCTCCCTTAGGTTCCCAGGGTGAAAATATTGCTCAGGACTGTTCCTTAAATCATGAAGCTGACATGAATCTGCTTAAAGCCTCCCTGGAAATGCCTCTTTCTGATAGATGTTTAGCAAGGCTTGCTACTCCTGAAACCACCCCAAGGAGAGGAGCTGCTTCACACTTATGAACAGTTTGGTTGGTTGGTTTGTAATGTAGACAAAAAGTTCCTGAGAAGCAAAAGACAAATCATATCTCTTAAGTTTCTCTCTTTGGAGATAATGCTGGAACCCAGGAATACATTTAGTGATCCACTTTTATACAGTGATATGCATCAGACCATTCAGAACAGTGAGGAAAAGACCTCAAGTTGCACCAGGGGAGGTTTAGATTGGATATAAAGAGGAATTTCTTTACTGAAAGGGTTGTTAAGTCTTGGAATAAGCTGCCCAGGGAGGTGCTGGAGTCACCATCCCTGGAGGGCTTTAAGAAACATATAGATGTGGCACTTAGGGCCATGGTTTTGTGGTATGGGAGTGCTAGGGATGGTTGGACTTGATGAACTTAGAGGTCCCTTCTAACCTTAATGATTCTGAACTTCTATAAGAAAGTGACATACAATTTTCTTGGTAGAAATCAACCTGAATAAATCATATAAGGGAAGAGTTTAACATCTTTGTAAGGATACAAGTGTTTGTGTTGGATTGGTTTGTTTGGGTTGGGTTGTGTTGGATTGGTTGGGTTGGGTTGGGTTGGTTTGGTGTGGCTATTTTTGCACTGGAAGGAATAGTCATCTAGAATGAAACTCAACTAGAGGTTAAGAAAAAGGACATCCAGATGTCCTTTCTAATGAGTCAAGTTACAAAAGGTAATAAATAAAACATGGCATCACTAACTCCTGGAGACAGTTGGGGCTTTTATCTGCACTCTAGTGAAATCCTTATCCAGTGAACACATAAGCTATGCTAAGGAACAGCATTTTTGTTCTCCCTTCTCTAGAAAGAATGTTTTTACTAAATCTTCTGTTGTTGTTTCTCTAATGCAACAGAGATGAAATACATCAGAGTGACAATGCCAGAGACTGATGTCTCTGCTTACCTATGAAAGCACCTTCCCAGCACTGAACAAACCAAGATGCTTTAGCTGTGTCCTTCTCTGGTGAACAGAGTCTCCATGCTTTGTGGTTTTCTGTCTCCCTGAAGGAAGCACCAACCCAAGTGCCAGCAGGCTTGTTTTGATGAATGACCACTCATACTTGGATAAAACCCACCAAGTCCATTTTCTTTAGTAGAGCCAGCAGGTAAGTAATGCATTTTTGGATATTATTACACCAAGACACATGAGAATGGATGACTTAGACCTGGAAAGTCATCAATAGTCCCTTGGTACCATCTAGTGTCATCAGCTACCAGTTGCCCTCACTCCAAAATGACCTTAGCAGGGTAAGAGCACTGCTGTGTGTGTTGAGGCAATGAAAAGTGGCAAGAGCAGGCTAGAAAGCACTAACAACATGCAGAAAGACCTTGACATTCATCCCTTTGCCCAAAAGGCAAAATACTAATACATTTTGTGAGCAAAACTACTAGGCTCTAACTTCACACCCCTTCAGGTTACCTTAACCTTGTTAACTGCTACACCTGTGGAAGTGAAATATTGCTCTCCATCATTGAGGAATCATGCTGAGATCTATAATTTTGGAGCTTCTTCTGTTGCTTTTGCATCTGTTGTCACATTCTGCAGTGCTCTTGGTGACAGTTTCCACCTTATTTACTGTCAGGTGCAAAGTGTAGCTCTGGAGGATGCACAGCTTCATCTCCCTTCTTGCTTTTCTGACCAGCAGTGAAATAGTTAAAATAGTCAGCAGCACATCCAGGTGTTGATATCAATATGTCTACAATCAGTCAACTTCTTCTTGAAGGGAATGTAAAGAGTTCTTTTTCTTCTAAGGCACGTTTCCCTGACTCTGCACACTCATGGGATCATGCCCTAGATGGTGAAGAGAAGTCCAGAGTGACAAATCCACCCTACAATGATCCAAACAATAATCCAGCACCTTAGAAAATTCCAAGTTTAAAACTACTCTTGGTCTTCATCATGTTGTGGTGTTGGTTTTCTTTTTCTCTCTAGAAGATGCTTTATTTTTTTCCCCCCTTATAAACCTCTACTTATCTTAAGGGAAGGCATGATATTGACCTCAGGCAGCAATGATGATTCTTTACCTAAATATATATGCCTCTAACCAGCAATAGAAATATGACAAATGAGCACCAGTTGAAACCATAACCCTCAGCTTCCCCTTGGGATACACCAACTTCCTTAAGGAGAGAAACAATAACCATTCCAGTCCAGAGAGGGTTGAAGATAAATGACTCTCTAATGTTGATACTGTGATCTGTAGGACAAAGATGATGTTTCTTTTGAGAGCTGAAACTCTTAGGCTGTGTGCACTGCAGGTAAATCTACCTCATTTCCCTGGTAGAGAAAAGCAGAAATATCTTTGTAAATCACTACATCATGTGTATTTTCCTTCTTTGTTTTTTTTTTGGTTTGGTTGGTTGGTCTTGTTTTCTTTTTTGTTTTCTTTTTTTTAATGTTCTTTACATAAAGAACTACCTCATGAGGCAAAGTAGAACAATAACTGGAAAGTCATGTTCCAAAATTCACACCTTGCTCTTATAGAATAATAAAATGACAGGTCTCTAGTTCTCTGGAATCTCCCTTCTTGTAGATGAAGGTCAATAAAATAGTTCAGCAAGAAAAGAGAAAAAACAACATGTAAAGAGAGAGGTTCTAATGGATCTCAAAGAGAGAATTACAAGAACATTTCCCACTATTTCCAGTAATATTGCCATTTTTTTCCTTTAGCTTTCAGACTGCATTGTCATGCTCTGTAATGTAATATCATTATATCATATAAAGACTGTACATCAGGCTTGCTTTAATTAACCCAGACAACTCATTTCTTCTGATGGCAACTTTCTTGGTGACTGGGATAATATCAAAAAAAAGAAAAAGAGACATTTCTTATCCAGAATAGAGCATGTGTCTTTATTGTCCTCCTCTCCCATTTCACTTCTCCCTCTGCAAAATTCTGATCCTTGCCCACTTGAGGTTAATTTATCCTGTACAGTTCTGCCTCCATCATCTGTACTTTATAACATCTTGATTTTTTCCCCAGCTTTTCCTTCTGTGAAGCTCAGATGTCAAGGTTTGTTAAGCAGCAGAATCGACAGGGACTTGAACAGTTGTGCTGAGTTTTGAGCTCATCTCAGGAATTTCATAAATGTCCCTTAAAAATCAAAAGGGAGGAGAAAATACAAAGAGGAATGTTCTTTACAAACCTTTCTTTTATAAAACTACGGTAGCACAGTCTTGGTTCCACATCAAATCAGAGAGGGAATCACAGAAAGGTTAGGGCTGGAAGGGAATTTTAGAGGTCATCTAGTCCAACCTCCTGTGGTTTAGTTGTTGTGAGAAAGAACATAGAGAGGTCAGGAACATCTGGAAATAACAGAGAGAGGTCAGGAACATCTGGAAATAACAGAGAGAGGTCAGGAACATCTGGAAATAACAGAGAGAGGTCAGGAACATCTGGAAATAACAGAGAGAGGTCAGGAACATCTGGAAATAACAGAGAGAGGTCAGGAACATCTGGAAATAACATAGAGATGCCAGGGACATCTGGAAATAACACAGAGAGGTCAGGGACATCTGGAAACAACACAGAGAGGTCAGGGGACATCTGAAAACAACACAGAGAGGTCAGGGGACATCTGGAAACAACAC
>VWZO01018499.1:40211-58102 GCA_013396975.1 Bucco capensis | reverse complement strand
ATCTGGAGACAACACGGAGGGGTCAGGGACATCTGGAAAACAGCACGGAGAGGTCAGGGGACATCTGGAAACAACACGGAGGGGTCAGGGACATCTGGAAACAACACAGAGAGGTCAGGGACATCTGGAAACAACACGGAGAGGTGAGGGACATATGGAAACAACACAGAGGGGTCAGGAATATCTGGAGACAACATAGAGAGGTCAGGGACATCTGGAAAACAACATAGAGATGTCTGGAACATCTATAACCAGATCAGGTTGCTCAGAGCCCCAACCAACCTGACCTGGAATGTTTCTAGTGCTGGAGAAGCCACCACCTCTCTAGGCAACCTGTTCCACTACTTCATCACTGTCATCTCCTGCTGCTATCCAGTCTAAACTTCCCTTCTTTTAGTTTAAGCAGTGAGGTGAAGTTACCGCAGTGGAGTTTATAGGGCAGATGAGATCTTTATTACACACAAGCAATAGCTCTGCAACTAAGGAAGAAACACTAAAAGAGACACTACTGAGACTTCTTGTGGCTTACCAGCTACATTCCCTCTCTTTCTCCTGATCTCCTGAGCCACTCCAGAGCTTTAGGTCACCTGCAGTCATCCCTCCAGAGCTGGTGACATGACCCAGCCAGTTCTCCTGGTTTCTATATTGTTCTATTCCACTTGTTGGCTGTGATAGAGACCCAAAAGAGACCATTCTCCCACTTCCCAACCTCCTGCCTCCATGTAACTTATAATTGGGTTGTGGTTGGGGACCATTAACTCTCCAAAGGTGTATGGAAATGTTTTCTCTGCTTGGTGATCTGGGAGATTTTTATTGTCCTGATTATCATCTTTGCTTTTCTATTCTTAGCTGCAGCTCGTGGTTTTTAGTGCCTGCCATATCTCAAGAGGTTTTACAGAGACAGAAGTAATTTTCTGGAGAACAATGTGGATGTTTCCCTGTGGTCCAAAGTATGAGCAGGGGGCAGGGGGCATGGGCAAAGGGAATAACAAAGCAGGATATGAATCAAAGGCTGGATAAACCAAGAGGAACATTACTATGTACTGGGTCCTGGGAGGAAAACTATATATTATAATGTCACTGCTTACTGTTGGGGGGGCAAAAATGTCATATATCCCAGTTGTTTGGGGAGCATCATGTTTAATAACAGGAAGGAGGAGCTGCTGAGAGCAGGAGAGTGGCATATCCCTCTAAGGTTTTGACCCTCTAGTTATAAAGAACTTGATTGGGAGCTTGAATATAATCCCTAAATCCTCTCATATCAACAGAGTCTGAGTCCAGAACAAACAATCCATAAATCAGAGGCAAGCCTTTCCTCTTGATCAAGGCAGGAGGAATTAATGAGATCAGATGCCAGGGCCTGGATTGCCTCTCTTGGCCACATGTCAGGTCTGCTCCCAAAATGAGCATCTGTGCTCTTGGTTGGAGAGATCAAATCACTAATTATACTATCACAAGCTTGGGGGAAATCCATGGGAAGAGAGGGAAAATAGCTCAGGGCTGTGGATTGAGTGGTGCAAGAGAGAAAAAGTGACTTTTCAAACCTATCCAAATCTCCTTCCTGCTCCAAACCTCCCTGGATCATCTTCCAAACTCTTATCCCCTCTCTCTGTCCTGCCTTTCCAGTTTCATCTCTATTTCTTGGAGGTCTAGCACCATATCCACATTTTTGTCCTAGTATTCCACCAGCTCTCACCCACTGGAAATGAGAATGAGGATCCCAGGAAGTGTGTGGAAGGGTTGGAATTGAGAATGAGGATCCCAGGAGGTGTCTGGAAGGGCTGGAAATGGGAATGAGGATCCCAGGAGGTGCCTGAAAGAGCTGGAAATAAAAAGGAGGATCCCAGGAAGTGCCTGGAAGGGCTGGAAATGGGAATGAGGATCCCAGGAGGTCCCTGGAAGGGCTGGAAATGAGAATGAGGATCCCAGAAGGTGCCTTAAAGAGCTGGAAATAAGAAGGTGGATCCCAGGAAGTGCCTGGAAGAGCTGGAATTGAGAATGAAGATCCCATGAAGTGCATGGAAGGGTTGGAATTGAGAATGAGAACCCCAGGAGATGCCNGGTGCCAGTCAGACCTTGTGCCTCTTTGGGGCCACCTCCCAGCTCTCTTTTGCCCATAGCTGAGAGAACAATGCACTTGCTGACTCAATGACAAATCCTTCCTTTCCTCACCCTGGTAAATTTGAGCAGAAAGAAAGGAAGATAAAAGCCCACACAATGCTTGAGAAAGGTTTGTAGCCTCTTAAGAGCCAATATCAAGAACTGGTTTCTATTCATCTGGGGCCAAACTTGGCCTTTTTCACAGCTGGTATCTAATTGGCTTGGAAGAATCAGACACACTAACCCAAGAATGAACAGCAGTTTTCACCCCAAACTCCCTTTTGGCTCCAACCATGAGAAAAATGAAAGCTGTTTGTCTTTTCTAGATATTTATATCACCTCAGTTTTCTTCAGTTCTGCTCTCTCTACCATCTCAGTGAAGTCTTTTCCTACCATCCAGTGCTGGAGTTTTGTGACTATACCCCATGGATATCCCTTCCCTGCCATTGTTTACTGCAGAGCTCCCCAGAAGAAAGCTTTCTGACTTTTGAGTTCTCTAGAAAGCCATTTATTAACCCTCTAATTGCCATCAGGATTGGAGAGTGACTTGGCCTCACTCTTTGCATTGTGTGTCTGCCTCTTCTCCTTTGGGGCCTGTAAGCTTTGGAAGAAGCTGCCAGCAATTTCCAAAGGGTGCTTTCTTCTGCTTTGCCTGCCAACCTCTGTGGAGGATTTTATTTGCTCTTATATCAAATGAAGATGCAGGCTGAGAAGGTTAGTAACACTTAAAAGCATAGGAAAGATCAATATGGGATTTGGGAAAGTGGGAAGAAACAACACTGAGGAAACTTTATAGGCCACCAGAGGAAGCTTTTGTATTGGAGCTTTGTGAAGGGAAACTCAGCTTAGACTCAACCCAGCTAAGTGAGGCTCTAAATTTTGCACAGAGCAGCTCTTGGGAAACATAAGCATCTCTAGAGGGTAGTAGCAGCCTATCCCAAGATCTCATTCCATTGACTGTAAAAGATGCTGAAAGTGGCAGTGCTCCTTAAAGTAAAATGAGGCAAATCTGGGCTCAGAAGCGAATCCAAATTCTCTGTAAAGAACTCCAGCTCTAAAACCATCTAGTAGATTGAAGAATTGATGAGTCTGAATGTGGATACTGGCACAGGCTTTCCATGGCTGCTGAGCATGTCAGCAACACTCCAGTGGAGACAGAAAGAGAAGGCAAAGCAGGATGCACTCACAGGCTTGTCTGATGCTTTCCTACCTAGCTGCTGTCAGAAGTGTTGGCCATCACTGCATGCTCTTGTGTTTTACTAACTGCCTCTTTGCCTTGCATTACAAAAGCTGTTCCAGGATGTCAACATCCTCCATGGGGGGTTCTTCTTCTGTTGCTGCTGTTTCTTTATCTGCTGTGACAGCAAGGTGGTTACTAGGAAGTTAGAGCCACAGCTAGACAGATAATTGTAGTAATGACTCCTGGGCTCCTTTTCTCAGCAAACATCTTTCATGCCTTATCTTCAGGCAGCATCAGCCAGAGCAGGATCTCCAGCTTGTCTCTATGTGCACATCCTTCATCCTCCAAGGGTTAATGTCCTGCAGGGATGCTACTACATTGTGTTCCTTAAATATACTAGCTTAAGCTCCTATGCTTTAGTGCTACTGCAGACTGTTACATTAGTGGTAGTTTTGACAGGACTTTTACTTCATTCATACCTACACACAGCATGCAAGCAGCCTGTGCAGGTAGACAACCTCATTCACACTCTGTAGAGTCTGTATCACAGTATGTCAGGGGTTGGAAGGGACCTAGAAAGATCTAGACCAACCCCCCTGCCAGAGCAGGAAGCCATGCTCTCAAGCAAAACTCCCATCTGTTTCCTCCCTTCCTTCCTCCCTCCCTCTCCTCTTTCCTAAATGTCATCTAATCCTCTCAGAACTGATGTTCCTGTTACTTACAGCATCCAAAGACCAGGAAACCCTGACTTTTATTGTGAACCCCACCAATTTCTGCCTTTACTATGTCTAATCAACCAAATGATCTCTCCTCATCATCTATTTCATTCATCTGCTTCCCATGGCAAGGTGAGGTGGAGCTGGTCCACTGTCCAAAGCCAATGATAAACCCCAGGCTCAGTAACACAAAGAAGTAGCCAATTCAACTACCTTATTACATTTCACTAAGCTGCTCCAGACCAATTAGAATCATATTTCTTTGTGGTTTAATTAGGTTCAACTCAGTTGCACAGTGTGGAAGCTCCTAATGACTGAAGACGCGAGGGCCACGTCTCCGACTCCATGTGTGGGATCATTAATAAGCTCTGGGCTGATGCTTTGCAAGAGGCTGCACCTAATTATGTGGGTTAATGCACTTCAACTAAAGGGATGAATTGCAGCCATTTTCAGTGTTTCCAAGCCTCCTTAGACCAACAGAACAGGAGATGAATAAGTTGTTAGAGAGTGATCTGGTGAGCTGCCCCTCTCATTCTTTGCTTGCGCTCCGTATGCTCTTAGAGATGTGAAATGCTGAGGTGGAGAGGATGCCAATCATTGCCATTTCAGTGGTGCTGCTTTCTCCAGCACTTTACAGAATCATTAAGGTTGGAAGAGACCTCCAAGATCATCAAGTCCAACCATGCCATGTCCCCAAGTAGAACATCTATATGCCTCCAGGGCTGGGGACTTCACCACCTCCTTGGGCAGCCTGGGCCAAGACTTAACAACCCTTTCAGTGAAGAAATTCCTTCTGACATCTGATCTAACAGCTTAAAACAAAAAAGCCTAAACTCCTTTCAGCTAGCTTGGGCTGTCTGCAAGTCAGTCTAAAGCTACTGTTTAGGATATTCCTTTAGCCAACTGAAAGATTTAGTCATGCACACCAGGCAAGGTGGCTAAGTATGAAAGAAAAGGCCAAGTCATCTGAGACTATTCACACCAAAAAAAAGAAAGAGACAACTTAGGGGGTATCTGACAAAAGCTGCACTATGATGATGAGATGGAAAAGGTGTATTGAGAGAGATTGCTAACCACCTTTATTGATGGAAGGAAAAAAGGATATAAAATTACAGCTGTAGGAGCCAAATTCAATGTAAAAAAAAAAAAACCCCAACCCTAGGGCTTCTGAGTTTTCTTTTCTTTCTTTCTCAGTTGGTAATAGACCTTTCAAAGTCCTATGCAAGCCATACCATCATCAGGAGATCCCCTTCAAGGAACAATTCAGAATGAAGACTGAGAGATAAGTAGAGAGAAATGATCCTAAGTATATTTTTCTGTCCCTTAGATGCTTGTTTATGGCCAGTGCTGGAGACAGAATCCCAAAGGAGATGGAATGTTGACATTAGTCAGTAGAACTGTTTCTATGCCCTATCTTCTCCTGAGGAAGACACAGAATGCTCCTCAGGACTTCCTCCTGGTTAGCTCAAGCAGCCATCCTCCCAGCACAGGAGGTTCATACATCCTGTAAAAGTTTTCATGTGTATTATAAAAAAGGCCAAAAGGCCAAACAAATCATTGCCCAGTAGATGGTATGTACAAAACTATCAATTTTTAACACCTCTCTATTCTTTTGTAGACCTCACTTTGGGGAACATTCACCTGCAAAGACCTCAGATCTGAGACATTTCGCTGGCTTCTGCATGACTTCTCTGGGACAGCAAGAGACTTGCCAAATGGGTTGGATTTCTTCTTTTCCCACTCCTCCTTAAGGTACTAGAGACTAAAAACTGCTTCCTATTCCACTCCTGTGTGGCTCTGACAACTTAATAATTGCACTGGGTATTTAGCTCCCTGTTCCTGATGTGTCAGGTCAATATCTCATGGTCCAAATGGAGATAAGTCACAAGTGGTGTCCCTCAAGGGTCCATATTGGGCTCACTACTGTTGAATATCTTTATCCATGGCCTAGACTGCAGGATTGAGTGCAGCCTTCAGCAAGTTTGTGGATGACACCCAGCTGAGTGGTGTAGCTGACACATCTGAGGGATGGGATGCTATCTAGAAGGACCTGGAAAGGCTTGAGGAGTGGGCTAGTGTGAATGTGGTGAAGTTAACCAAGGCCAAAGTTCTGCAGTTGGGTCAGGGATATCTCCTGTATCAATGTAGGCTGGGTGATGAATGGATTGAGGGAGTCCTGTGGTTCAATGTATGGGGGTACTGGAGGATGAAAAGCTGGACATGAGCTAGCAATGTATGCTCACAGTCCACAAAGCCAACTGTATCTGCATCTGCAGAAGCATGGCAGCAGGTCAGGGATGGGTTTCTGCCCCTTTTCTCTCATGAGAGCACACTTGGGATACCACAGCCAACTTGTGCTAGGTTGACCCTGAAGATAAAACATAAAGAAAAGCCTCTTGGGTGGAGGTAGGGAGAGGGAGAGATCACTCAGCAACTGCTGTTATGGGCAAACCAGACTCAACTTGAGGAAATTAGTTTATTAACAATCAAAATCATACAAGTAGAACAATAAAAGAAGAAAATCAATCACTCAAAGCCTCCCCATACACTTTGTTGTTCCCAGGCTCAACATCACTCCAGATTCTCTCTACCCTTTCAGCACAGAGAGTTAAGGAATGAGGGTTGTGGTCAGTTCACCACATGTTGGCTCTTCCACTCCTTCCTCCTCATGGGGCAGGACTCCTCACACTCTCTCTTGCTCCAGCCTGGGATCCTTCCCATGGGAAAGAGTCCTCCATGCACTTCTCCAACATGACTATTTCCCATAGGTTACCTCTCTTCACAGACTGCTCCAGAGTGGGTTCCCCATGGGATCATGAGTCCTGTCAGCAAACCTTCTCCACTCTGGTGCTGCCACAAGCTTGCTCCAGTGCAGGATCTCCTCTGTGTAGCCTCCTTCACGCATTCACTTGCTCCAGCATGAGGTTGTTTCTGGGCTGCAGGTGGATATTTGCTCCATCATTAAGCTCCAGGAGTCAGCCTGCCTCACCCTGCTCACCACCATATGTCATCACACAGTGGCTAGCACCATTGGTGATTGAGTCACCTTTGGCCACCAGAAGGTCCATCTTGGAGCCAGCTCACATGGGCTCTGTCAGACAGAGGGCAATCTTCAGGCCACCATGCTACCTTCTCATGCAAACCTAATACCTCAGCATAGAGAAGAAATCAACCTGTTGGAGCAGGTCCAGAGGAGGCCACCAAAATGATCAGAAGGATGGAACATCTCTGCTGTAAAGCAAGGCTGAGAGAGTTGGGCTTGTTCAGCCTGGAGAAGAGAAGGCTTTGGGGAGACCTGGTTTTCTCCTTTCAGGGAACTCATCAGAAAGACAGGAAAGACTTTTTACCAGGGCTTATGGCAACAGGACAAGAGGCAGTGGTTTGAAACTGAAAGAGGTAGATTGGATATAAGAAATGAGGGTGGTGAGACAATGGAACAGGTTACCCAGGAAAGTTTTATATGACCCATCTTTTCCTGGAGGTGTTTAATAAATGTATAGATGTTGTATTTAGGATTATGGTTTAGAGGCATGGTAGTGATAGGTAAATGGTTGGACTTGATGAGCTTAGAGATCTCTTCCAACCTTAATGATTCTGTGATCTTTGGAAGTGTCTGAGGTCAGGTTGGATAGGGTTTGAGCAACCTGATCTAGCTAAAGATGTCCCTGCTCACTGCAGAGGCTTTGGTTTAGATGATCCTTGAGGATCCCTTCCAAGCCAAACCATTCTCTGATTTAGCATGAATATCCTAGAATCCTAGACTGGTTTGGGTTGGAAGGGACCTCTGGAGCTCATCTAGTCCAACCCCCCTGCAGTGGCCAGGGACATCCCCAACTAGAGCAGCTTGCCCAGAGCCCTGGCAAGCCTCACCTGCAATGCCTCCAGGGATGGGAACTCAACCACCTCCCTGGGCAAAATATATTGTGTGGAGATTTCCTGCTTGCACTAAGCATGATGGGGGTTGGTCTCTTCAGTGAGAGGACAAGAGGAAATGGCCTCAAGTTGTACCAGGGGAAGTTTAGCTTGGATATTAGGGGGAAATTCTTTACTGAAATGATTGTTAAGTCTTGGCCTAGGCTGCCCAAGGCAGTGATGGTGTCATCATCCCTGGAGGGGTTGAAGAAACATAGCCATGTGGTACTTCATGGTTTAGTGGCATGGGAGTGATAGGTATGGTTGGACTTGATGAACTTAGAGGTGTCTTTCAACCTTAATGAATCTGTGCTTCTGTAGGTCAGGCAGCCTCCATGGCTTCAGCAGTGAAATACCTCACCTGGGTTATCAGTGCCAAATGCATGTGCTCTGCAAGCTGCCTGCTTGAGAGCTCCAGCAGCACTGCATCCTCCTAATGAACTAATCCCTGAGCTCCTAATGAATGGGCTCAGGGACTGGGCAAGGCTGGCTTGCTCTGGATCCCTTGTTCAAATGCAGCACACAGCTCTCTAAATATTTGCTCGCAATCAGCTCCAAGCTGAGTTCATCTCAGCTCTCCCTAACAAGATGAAAATGATTTCCATCACTCCAGGATTTGCCAAATGTGCTGACAGAAGCAGTCTGCACTTTGTAGTGTGGGTGGAAGCTAACAGCTCTGCTTCAGTAGTGAACTCTCTGCAGCAAGGTATCTTCATGGGTAATTTTAGGCCAGCACTAAGCTCGGTTGGAAAATGAGAGTATTGTTCTATTTATTAGTTCTTAATATTGAATATTATACTGAATCATCTAGTTATGTAGATTTTGTAGCCAAAATAATCCAACAGAAACTCTTGGCTTTTGTTCCCTCCCCAAACCTTAACTACATTGATTGAAGAAGTTTTACAGCTTTGACCCTCAATGAGCTTAAGATTTCTCTGTGCTCAACCTTTCCTGAGGAAAGGCTGTGTCAGCTTTTTGGGAAGGAAGCATGTAATTGAAACCAGGCTAGGTGAGAACATAGTTTAGGAGTTGTTACTCTTTTCTAAACCTTCCCAGCAACCAAAAATCCACAATACCTAGAGGTAAGAGATGTTCACTCAGGAAGAATAAAAAAACCCATCATTTTGGTGCCATTCTCTCCAATAATTCCTATGATCTTTTAATTAAAACCATTTTTGAGATGCTTTATTTACTGCATTTACAGTACAGATGTCAAGAAGAATTGAAATGACATTTTCCATCATCTTTGCAGCAGGAAATCTTGTGGGTGAAGATGGAACAAAAAAATCCCAAATGCTGTTTGTACTGAGACTTACGAAGTGAAATCTGATGCAAAAATTTGACATTTTTCATGAGATGCCTTTGCTGGGTTTTGGCTTTTTGTTTTTTAACAGAGTAAAGGTCTTTTTCAGTTGAAAAAGGGGTAATATTATGTTTAAAAGTTTATTTGTCCTACTCTTGCACTCATGTGGTGCTCTCAGTGTATAAGGGGATCCAATAAGCATCTAAAGGATGTGTTTGGAAAAGGGCACAGAGAATGGTGAAATTGCTGTAGCTCAGACCAAATTCTAAAGCAGCAGTGCACAGTGTGAGAATCTGAGCTAGGTTGTTTCTAAAATGGACCAAAACAGCAACAACCCCCCCCCCAAAAAAAAAACCCAATACACTTGCCATGGTTTTAACTGAGCCAAAGTGGAGCATGTTAAAACCACAAGCAATGGAGATGAATTAACAGCAAACTGTACACCACATTTGGAAGCAAAAGCAAGAGCATTCCCCAGAGATCCAGGGGATAACATTAAAACAAAGCAATAAATAAAGAGAAGTCTGCAGTGAAGGGGAAAAATAAAATAACATTACAAATAAATTCACAATTGTACCGACACACAGTAAAAAAACCAAACTTAGCTTTTCTTTCATACAGTTAGTGTTTGCTGACTCTAGCAGTTCTAGCACAAGGTGATCAGTAAAAGCAGACACTGATGGAAGGGCCTGAATATGAAAGGCTTTCAGGATCCATTCCTCTTCACAGGCTGACCACAGGTTCTGCAAAAAAGCAAGGAAGATGTGGTAAGTATCCACAGGATTCCACAGAGCTGTTGATGTCAAGTTGCCACTGATGGAGGGGAAGCTACTCAAAATGCACACTCAACAACAAAGTGGACATCATCTCAGAAAAGTGTATTTCCACTGATTTCTAAGGNCCACGCTTCTCTTGCTGCAGCCCAGGATGCCATTGTGCTTCTGGGCTGCCAGCGTGCACTGTTTGCTCAGTTGTGGAAGTGCAAGTCATGAGAGTCTAGACAAAGGAGATTTATGAAGAAAATATGGTGTAGAGCCTACTGCAGCAAGCAAAAGAGTAGATTTTCTGTTCTCCTCAATGTCAACAGCTCCCATACCTGGAGGATGATGGACCTGTTACATCCTGAAGGTCTACCCTGGGCAGGTAGGTTACAACATTCCCACAGGGTAAATAAAGTTGAAACAACAGCAAATGGTCAATAATTGAGGCAGATTTCAGTCGTATAGTCAAGGATTGGTATAAATGTTGCAGGTATGATCTCTCTACTTAAAATCTAGAGACAGGAAAAAGAAGCGGAAAGATGGAAATGGAAGATTCATAGGGAAGAGGTCACCATCCCTGGAATGTGGAGCAAGTAGAAAAGCCAGAGTGTGACACTGAGGTGCTTTAAAGGAGAAAACATAGCTAGGAAATAGCTATCTTAGCTAAAATAGCCTAAGTGGACTAGGCTGCCCAGGGAGGTGGTTGAGTTCCCATCCCTGGATGTGTTTAAGGGTCATTTCGATGTGATGTTGGGGGATATGATTTGGGGTGAAGTTTGTAGAGTAGGGTTAATGGTTGGACTCAATGATCCCAAGGGTTTTGTTCCAACCTGAATGATTCTATGAAATATTAGTCTCGTTTCTATTTTTCTTTCATATAATAAAGTCAGCAGACACTTCCTCTTGCTAGGAAAGACTCACCATACCATATTTAGATGCCTACAACATCAAATGTTTACTCTGCTTAGAGTTAATGGAAATCAAGAGGCAATTTTTGGATGGAAGTGCATGTTTCTTTCCAGTTACTGAAAGAGAAGACTCTTAGGACAGACATTAGCACCAAGATAGACATCAAAGTTGGACAAATTGTGTTCTTGCCCTCAGCACCTCCTGGAGCAAGCCTGTGTATTTGTAGTAAACATCAGTGTGAAAAGGAGAAGCAAGCTTTTGTAGTGTTTGTATTTCTTTTACTCCTACTTCCTTAGTGATTGTTGTTTGTACTCATGTTAGGTAGAAAATGCCTGGTTAAACTGGGTCTCAGGGGAGATGAAGGGGATGGGACAAGAGTTTGTTATGATGAATCCATAATTGAGAATAACTTTTTTCATCATCATCTTCTTCTTCTTAGTTATTATTATCATTACTGTTATTATTACTGTTATATTATTATTATTATATTATTACAGTTATATTATTATTATATTATTACTGTTATATTATTGAGAATAACTTTTTTCATCATCATCTTCTTCTTGTTAGTTATTATTATCATTACTGTTATTANTACAGTTATATTATTGTATATTACTGTTATAATATTATTACTGTTATATTAGTACTATATAATTATTACTGTTATATTATAATATTATTATTACAGTTATATTATTGTATATTACTGTTATAATATTATTACTGTTATATTAGTACTATATAATTATTACTGTTATATTATAATATTATTATTACAGTTATATTATTGTATATTACTGTTATAATATTATTACTGTTATATTAGTACTATATAATTATTACTGTTATATTATAATATTATTATTACAGTTATATTATTGTATANATTATTATATTATAATATAATATATTAATATATAATTGTTACATATTATAATAGTATTTATTATTATTATTATTATTATTATTATTATTATTATTATTATTATTATTATTATTCTTGTGTGAAAGCCTCTTTGTTTTCATGCTGCTTTACTATAAACCAACAAAGTGTCCAAATAGCCCAGAGGTCAGATACCCCATTACCCCAAATCAACAAAATAAGATTGTTCTTTATGCCAATTATTAAAGCTGTTCATAAGAAGAACATCATTCACATAGGGGTTTTTTTTTGGCCATTGTGTGCTGTGCTGCATACAGAAAGCAGAGCAGACATTTCCTGCCTTGCTTTCACATCACCACCACAAAGGGCTAATAGAAGCACTTTTGTTCAATGAGCAAGGGTCTCCTTCTGAAGATGACACCCATCTCAGCTAATTGAAGGTGTAAGTATCTCCAGCCCAGAATAATCACTGCCAGGCTCCCATTACAGTTAATTACAGAGCTAATCAATAGAGCCCAAAGGTTCTTCAGTTGGGGGTCATTTGAACCAAGGCATCAACTTCAAAATGACCTACATTTCACTGCCTGCTATTATTGACTTGCATTCATCACCCAGGGAGCTTCAGGAGGATTGTCTCAGATGCACAAATGCACACTGTGGACACCTAAGTTGAGTACAAGTCACAGAATCACAGAGTCCTTCTAACATCACAAAATGCTTTGCTAGAATGACTCAAGACAGGTGGAAAGGGATTGGAGATCACTTTGGAACCATTCTCACTTTCCTGGAGAAGAGACCTAGCTCCACCTCACTCCAAGCTCCTTTCAGGTAGTTGGAGAGAGAGAGAGAAGGTCTCCCCTGAGCCTCCTCTTCTTCACACTAAACAACCTCATTTCCCTTAGTTGCTCCTCATAAAACTTATCTCCAGACCCTTCAACAGCCTTGTTGCTTTTCTCTGGACATACTCTAAGGCCTCAATGTCTTTCTTGTAGTGATGGAGCCAAACCTGAACTCAGTGTTCAAGGTGCAGCCTCCCCACGTGTATGCACATACCAAGCTCACAGGTAAGCACACACATGCCTGTGCACAAGAGAGAACAAACATGGCCTAACCAGAGCCTGTGGACCTTGGACAGGCTTTTTCTCCAAGGATTGAGCTGTTTGACATGAAATCAACCTCTACCACCAGCAGAGACCATTCCTCTAGGCTGGCTTGGCAGCTACTGGGGCTTGTAAATCTTGATTTGCAGGCAGAGAAAAGATTCAACATTGCAGAAGTCATTTAAATTAGAACTAGATAATCTACAGACTTGTCTCTGGAGTGTAACAAGAGAGATTCTCCAGGCACAATCTAACTAAGAGATGTATTGGGCCAACAAACTGACAGACTTAATATGTGCTTCTGGTTTAGCTGAGGATAAAAATGAGTTATTTTCAGTTGCTGGAAAAAGTGTTTGAGTTCTGTCACACTCTCAGGTTTTTATTAAAGAGGTTTTTTTTCCTTACTGTTTGCTGTAATAACAGTTATGCTGAGTTTAGCAGTTCTAGTCATGGACTACACAGTCTTGTGCTAGCTACTATACAAATAGAGAACTAAATTAAAGTGCCTAGGTAAAAAAAAAAAATATGTTAGAGTATTTTGGGGTGTTTTTATTTAATATATTTGGAGAACTTTACCAGTAGAAACTTGGGTGACTTGAGGCTTTGTCCATCCATCTGTCAGTGAGGCATTCCTATTACCTCCACAGTCAATGGAAGGAATATTTATCTTGATTTCTTTTTCAGGCATAAAGCAAGAAAGGGAAGGGCAAATGAAAACAGACCCTGCTGCTACCAGGCTGCTAAAATCTCCCTCCTAAGCAGGCTAGCAGATCTCTTTAGTGGCAACTATTACGTGGTAGCTCTAAGATGTAATAGGAACCTGAGCTATGGATCCATCCAGCCATGCTTCCTTGGCTTCTGAGAAGAACTTTTCACCCATGTGTGGTTTAGAGAGTAGATTCTGCTCATTTATGTCCTGTCCCAGTGGATTGTTATTTATCTGCTTTCTTTCAGATGTAAATTGGAAAGGAGCTGCAAGCTCCTTAAATGACAGAGCTGAAATCCTGCAACATCATCTCACTCCTGACAGAGAACCTAACCTCTCCTGCAAGGCTGGGAGTGAAGATAGCATCTTGCAACAGCTTCACTGTGTCTGAAAACCCTCAAGGTAATGTGGAAGGGAAAGCAGCAAAGCTGTTTTAGTGATTTTGTGAACCTTCCAGACTGAAACAGTGCTTTTGTTCAAAGGTGCTCTACGCTGAGGAGATTTTGTCTTCAGTAAAGCCTGGTTTATTTATTTCATCAGTTAAAGTTATTCTTTTTTAAATAGGCCTTCCCACTAATTTTCTAGGGAAGTAAATGACACCAACTTTTCATTAGAGAAGTATTAGACCTTTCTGAAGTGCACAGCTACCCACAGCAGACAAACTATTGCTCTTCTTCACTCACACTGGCTATTTCTGCTTAGACTGGGATTGTAACAACAGCTTCTTCAAATAGAACAGACCTCATAACCCAAGAGCCTTCTGTCAGAAAAAAAATGAGATTGCAAGATGATGACAGACCCCATGCAATATTGCTTCATAGTCATTTAGTCATTTATTTCTCCTGTGCTTTCCCTTAACTGCATCAGTGGGACACAGCATCCACCTCAGATTCAACTTCACTGAAATCATTTCTCTTTTTTTTTTTTAGCTTAGAAATATGCCCCAGTAGAAATCTTAGTCCTCTGGAAGTTTAGAGAGCTTCTAGCTTCTAATTTGGCAGCTGTAGATTGCTGATGATATAGGAGTTTCAGAGGCAAATGTTAATGCAAGTACATGGGCATCTTTCCTGGACCACCACAAGCATGTATCTTATGGATAGTAGAGGTTGATCCTAAAGGAAAACTCAATCAAGAAATGAGATGATGCTCAAAAAAACCCCACAACAACAACAAATCCCAAGCCTATCCCAATGCTTGATGGTCTAAGATGTCAACCCTGTAAGGCAGCTTCTTGGGATTCATCACACTAAAAGACATCCCAACCATTTTCCATCCTCATGCTAGAAGGTTGGCATGTGCCTAGAAGAAATTTACCCCCAAGCATCTCTGTGCCTGAGCTGTAAAGATCCTAACAGTGTCCCAGAGTTAAGAACCATGCACGAGCCAAGATCATGTAGACTTATTAAAAAGGTCTGTAGCAGTGTAGAATCTTCACCCAGGAGTCAAAACTGCAGAATATGACATAATTATGACAAGAAATCTAATAAATGAGATCAGATTTCAGAATTGAATATTGCTAGCTGAATTTTGGGGTTAAAATCTCCAGGGCCTGGGAGATGACATAGAATGAATAAGATGGGAAGAGGTAATTTTGCCCAATCTCTTAAAAGAAAATACTGCTACAGAAGCAGCAAGCCTCCATGTCTAAGGATTTTTACATTACCCAGTGTTGAAAGTGTGCAACATCAGATAATGACATTGCAAGCTCAGCTCTGATTAAATGGCAAATGAATAGCAAATCTCAGCAGCATTGTCTTATCACATTAAATCAAGGGGAAAATCTCCTAGTTATGAATGAGCTGACTTAATTTTTTCCCTCATGGCCCACTCTGCATGGCAGAGTTGTGTTCAGATTGAAAAGTCATTACAGAGTTCTTTAACATGACAGTGTTTAATCCAAGACACAGTTGCTTTTCAACCTCCAGTAACTTATTCTTTGAGGCAGGCAGTTGACACAATCCATCAATGCATTTTTTTTTGAGGTTGTGTGAGGTGTAAAACTGGCCTTCTGACAACTTCTTCCAGTAAGTAAGTTCTGTCAGGAGTGCCCAGGAGCTCTCTGAAGCACAAACTAATGGAATTCACTGAAGACTTCATGCTGTTTTTAGAGCTTCTCTCTGGTCAGCTGCTTTGGGCCATAAAGCTTCAACATCTCCATGTGTTTCTCTATATCTCCAGCTTTTGGCCATTAGCAGATGTTTCTCCATGTTGTATCTGGGTTGTCCTCATGTGGGATTCTCCAGCCCAGGGTTCACCAAAACACCCACAGAGAGAGAGAGAAGGAAACAAAACCACTTGAAAACAAGGCCTTGTTTCTCCTCAAGGTCACAACTCACAGGAGATGCTTCCTCCAACGAATTCATACTCATTTTCTCTTCGTATTCTCTTTCTTCTGGAAGCATTGTTATCCTACTTCTCATAGAAATATCCTTGTCATTTGGGATTTCCCTCACAACATTCCAAGAACAAACTAAATAACCTTATCTGGAACCATCTCCTTCTTCAGGAGGATGCAATGCAGTAGAGAAAGGCTCAAGGTGCAGAAAGCTTATGACTTCCTTTGTTCCCTTGAAGCAAAGGTTCAAACTGCCAGCAATCCATGATCTAAATCCAAGTGACACTAAACAGATGGCACTGAATGACCAAGGAGATAGCACTGGTCTTCCTCCATCCACAAGCTCCCTTTGCACTCGAAGCTGCATTAACTTTGCTCAAGGTGTAAGCCTTTTCCTCACACCTATCTATTTTTAGACAGCAATTTGGAGAGCTTTGGGAGTGGAGACATTGTTAATAGTGAGAAATGCTGTTTCTACTAAGAGGAGAAGATAGCACTGAGATGTTAGATGTCCTGGTGTTCCAGGACAAGATGCTTCTTCCTGTTGCCACTTGGTATGAAATAGGTGAAGGGTTTTGTTCATCCTTTTGCAAGTGGCATGGTTGTCAGATAAATGCTGCTGGCAGAGAAGAGCAGGGACAGTGCATCCACTGCACCTCTTTAATCAGAATTCTGCCATAATGAAGGCAATTTGAAGCAGTTATCTTGAAAGACAGAGGTACCACCACTTACAGGACCTCTTTTCTTCTCTCTTACATCACCCTCAGAGTGCTCTAAGGCAATCTGAACACTTTTTTCTCTCTTTTTAACATGTTTTAACCCCTGTGTCCTCAAATTACCAGAGAGTACACATCTCCATTCCACAATCTTCATGGACAAGCAGCTAGAGGTCCACTTGCCTTCAAGCAGGCCACATCCTCTCTTTTGGTCTGTGCAGTCACTGCTAGACAGAGACCTCCCCAGCCTCATATTTGCTTATCTCCTGTTGTGTGGAGGGTGGAAGGAGAGAGAAAATCATCTGTATGATTATACTGAATTACTCTGGGAAGCATTCAGGATAACAGTGGAATGAGGGACATAAAACACTGGCCAGATGAGACATCATGGACTGGAGACTAATGGAGATTAGCTAGCAGAGCTGAGGAGTCATCACTTTGCACCAAGGTGGAGAATCATCTTCCTTGGGGAACAGGCAGAATTACTGGCTTTTGACTTTCAGCTTGGATTAACTATCAGAAAGAAGAATGCTGACTCAGATGAAAATATGGCTGGTTGCAGGAAAAGACAGTTTCAAGGAGAAGGATGCTTAAACACTAGAGTAGGTAGCCAAGGCTGCCTTAGCATGCAAATCACTCAGTACCCATTCAGCATCTCATTACTGCTTCACCAGCCCTGAGAAGCTGCTAAGAGCCATGGGGAAATACCAGACCTTCACCTTGCAGCAGCATTTAAACAAGGAGGAAGCAAATCAGAGCTGTAAAAGATGACAGAAACCCTCCAATTCTCATTTATGTGTTAGTGGAAATAGAGCTGATAAACCCTAAAAGAGAAACTCGACAGGGTTAGCATAAAACTCTTCCTCTTTCTCAGCTAAGGCATTAGGAAATGTGTGCTCCATGTTTTGCTTCAAGGTAACTGGGGGAAGAATATCATGGTGTCAAGGGTCAGGCTCTGGGCCAGATGCTAAATGAGGGAGAGATGCTCTTTGTGAAGCCCTCTGCCTTCCCAAAGGGAAGAGAAAGGGAATAAAGGAGGAGATTTAGGGGTTGGAAAAGAAAACTGAAACAGCTTTCATGAAAATCCTAACAATAAAATGAAATATGTAGAAATAGATAGAAAACTAATAGCAAACTCAGCCCCTTGAAGGGGTCACTATCACCTCTGATGCTGTGGTAGGCACAGGGGAAGTCCCAGACTGGAATTAGCAGTGGGTGGGAAGAGGATTCAGGAGCTGCATCCAGGAGCTGCATCCAGGAGCTGCAT
>VWZO01018499.1:15447-33196 GCA_013396975.1 Bucco capensis | reverse complement strand
TTGTGCTGTGCCTTTTGCAACCACTCTTGTCTGTCCTGCATTGGCCTTTGCAGCCAGCAGCGCTTGGAAAAAGCACTTGGGAAGAGCCTGGATGGAGCCCTCCCCAGAGCTGCGTTCGCAAAGCCTGGCCATGAAAACAATTATCTTCCTACTGACTCACCCCATGGAGATCTCTTACCTAAATCAGGCTTAAAATTCAGCAGAACTCCACACAGGTAGACTAAGGTCATGTTGAGGCATCTGCCAAAATAAGTGTGACTCCAGGTAGACCACCAGCACATGTCAAAGAGCATCTAGGCAAATTATTCACATGCAGCTTGAGAAGGAAAAAGACTGTGTGATCCCTCCAGATTTCCACTCCCTCTCTTCCTGCCTTGAGTTATCCCAGAATTTAAGCTAGCTTTGTAGATAGCACAGTAGGAATAACCAACAATGGAGAGCTACAAAATTCTGTGATGAAGAGCACTTGCAAAAAAAGACCCCAACATAATCCTGGAGAAATAAAGAGTTCCCTTACAGCACTTAGCAAGCTCTAGGAATTGATGGGGTTTAGTGTTTGTTTGTGTCTTTATTTGGTTGTTTTTTTTCTCTCAATGCATAAAGAAGAAGATGCAGAGTGTGCTAGTGGGGCATTCATTGGTGTGTACTCTCCTCCCAGTTCCTAAAGAGAGTGCTTAAAGGAGAGAAAGATATTGCAGGAGTGGAGTGTTGGCATTTTTCCCAGCAAGGATCTGAGTCCTGGCACTTTTCCTGAACTACGAGGGACATTTCTATTTGCTCCCTTTCTGCTTCACTTGAAGAAGGAGAAAAACTGTGCAGTGATAAAAGGAATCACAAACCCAACTAATCCTGCAGTTAATTCTACTCCAAGCTCCTGCTCTTTTCCCTCAGACACATGCTAGAGGCCTGGCTGCCTCTCCAGAACATGTGTCTATGTTGTAATAGACCAGGTGGTGAGGATGCTGAGCAGCTGTGCCCAGGCCTGGATCTCAAAAGCAGCTTCATTCTCAACAGGCTTTATTCCTTTTTTTTTTGCCTGGGAATCCTCCTGCTCCTGTGATCAGCAGCATTGTTTTTATCTGCTGTTTCATGCTGCTGTAACTTTCAGAGGCAGAGCAATTAGACTGGCAGGCAGCCTCCTGTAGCCATGCTTATTGTGAGTTCCCAGGTTGCCTTCAGGGGGTTCTCTGCTTTGGGCTCCAGTTGTTTTCTAAGCATTTCTCTCATGCTGTGTTCAGTTTTGGGGCTCTCACTGCAAGACATTGAGGCACTGGAGAATGTCCAGAGAAAGGCAAGAAGGCTGGTGAAGGGTCTGGAGTCTTTGAGGAGCAGCTGAGGGCTTGGTTAGTCTGAGGAAGAGGAAACTCAGGGGAGACCTTCTGGCTCTCTACAACTCCCTAAAAGGAGGTTGGAGTGAGATGGGAGTTGGTCTCTTCTCCTGGATTAATAGTGAGAGGCCAAGAGGAAATGGCTTCAAGTTGCACCAGGGGAGGTTTAGATTGGATGTTAGGAAAAAAATCCTTCACAGAAACAGTTGTTAAGCATTGGCCCAGGCTGCCCAAGGAGGTGATGGGAGTCACCATCCCTGGAGGGGTTGAAGAAACATCTAGATGTTGTATTTAGTGACATGGTTTAGTGGCATGGTGGTGATAGCTAGCTGGTTGAACTTGATGAGTTTAGAGGTCTTTTCCAACCTTAATGATTCTGTGTGTGTGATTCTATTTACTCTTCTGGCTGCCACTGCGCACTGAGCTGGCATTTTCAGGTGGTGACTGCACAAACCTTCTCCTGACAATGAGCACACATGGTCTCCATAGCTATTTTTTTCCTTATTCACCTGGATTTCTTTTTGTCAACAGAGAATTACATTCTTTCACGCAGTCCTTGAGATTCTTTGACAACTCCTTAGTTCTAAATAATCTGAATAATTCTCTGTCAGCAATAATTTTACCAGCTCATTACCTCACCCTCTGCAAGTGTATTAGGCACAGCTAAGGCTCCTGCTCATAACTTCTTTCATCATGAAAATTAATCTCCTTGTTTCTGCTCTCTTTTTTTTGTTTTTGATTTCAGATCTTCTTTTGCATTATTAGTTATCAATCTTCTTGCTTGCACTAGGACAACTTTAATTCCAGCTCCCCACACAAAGTGAGGTATGACATTAAGAACCCTTTGGGGAGGCTTTGCTCAGCTTACATTCTCTGCAACCCCATCTTTGTGCATGGGAGGTTACATTTCTGCTAATTAAAGCAAAGGAAGATCCTTTTCCTTCTGATTCCTCTTTTTGGAGTAAGTTTTCCTAAGGAGGAGAGGTAGAAGTCTTGCTGTATGCTGAATACTTGCTAGTATGGGTGTTTCTCTACTTACTTGGTGACCCAACCTAGCTGAATGCAATTNTGCTGCAGCCCAGGATGCCATTGTGCTTCTGGGCTGCCAGCGTGCACTGTTTGCTCATGGCCAGCTTCTCAGCCACCAGCACCCCAGTGCAAATTCCCAGGGATCAAATTGAAGGCCAGATAGATAATTATATTCTACCTCCCTCCTCATCTTTCAGAGCTCTTTACAATTTGCTTTTAACTTCTCTACTATGATCCAAGCCCCTCAGTAACAGAACATCTACAGACAATTCAAATGTGGCCTGATGAATTGAGGAGTAAGCAGTGCATGTGCATAGGAAGCATCAAAAATACCTGAGATAACCTCTTATATGGGAAGAAGACTGAAAAAGAAGTTAAAGGAGAACAAATATGTTACCACAGAGAGCGTGGAATTTTCTCCTTCATGCCTTTAAATGTGATCTCCATTCCACTGGGAAGGGACTTGCATTTTAGCAATGAACAGAGTGACATTCTTTACAGAGCATGCCACTTGGATGACAGTGATGATTAATTGATAGCTTTGGGATTTAAAACACTGAGAGGAAAAAAAAAAATACTTGAGGGCATGAAGAATCAGCTTCTCTCCCATCTAGAGCTGGTTTAGAAGCTGCTTGGCAGTTGAGATGCTGTCTGCACAGAATCACATAATTACATTTGGAAGAGTAAGTAAGATAAGTTTAATTTAATTTGGGTATTTTACTGTCTCATCCCAGGTCCTAAATCCTGGTATTTTTTTGTATAATAAGAAGGTGGACATTGCTGGGTTGGTTTGTGCCTTCAGCCTACTGAGTTTAAGGGGGATAAGCAGGCTAGGATAAAAACATTTAGGGGTTGGTGTAAAAGTGAAATGGCTATCAAGCATGAAGAAAGCCAAACCTTTGTGTTTCAAAGGATGGTTTCAATAAACCCCAAATGTTTCTAGGCCTTAGGAAATGCAATTTGCTAATAGACTGTAGTATAAACAATTAAGAGGAAGCAATTGTAATTGTAAATTACCATGTGCCACGTGGCAGGCACTAATACACTTAAAACACAATAGCACATACATCCATGGCTAGTAATGAAGGTGATAATCACCTTAGATTCACAAAGGAAATGATGTGATAAATCCTCCATAATTCAGTTTATAGGTTACCTTGGCAAGGGCACTTGAATCAACAAGCAAAGAGCAGGCAGGCCAATAGCTGCAGTGGATGTTCTAATTAGGAGCATAATATCCTAATGAAATGTTGTCCTGAGGAATACTGATTCCAGTTGGGTGGAGTAGGAGCACAGGGCTCCCTACTGGGGCCTGGACTGTTGAATATTTGTATAAATGCTATGGCCAGCAGCATTGAGTGCACCAGCAGCAAGTGTGCACATGACACCAAGCTATGGGGTGCTGGGGATAAGTTGGAGGGGCAGGATGTTGGACTAGATGACCTCCAGAGGTTCCCTTCCAAGCCAAAGCATTCTATGATCTCTTAATAACTAACAGTTTGACAACTCACTCTGCAGCATTGCTGCCTGAGAACATGCAGTTAATATTGCTTCAGAAGGAAGATGATAGTTTGAATCACCAACAATACTCTTCCATCCATTCTCCTCAAGGCTTGATGGCCAACAAGAGGAAGGACACACAAAAAAAACCCCCAACCCTAAGAAACCATCCTCTGAAACCTTCTACCTGGCAGGGAAGAGATCTTCCCTCAAGAGAAGGCTTTGCAAAGCGATGACAGAGCTGAACAAGCAGGGACTCCCCGGATTCAGACTTATGTTTCTCCATCAGGAAGTTTCTGAAGGAGTGAAGTTGAACAAATGAGCCCTGCACAGAGCTTCTGCTTCACTTATCTCTCCCCTGCAGTCTCCACACAGCTCAACAGCAGATTTCCTAATCTCTCTTTCAGCAGCATGAACGTGGAGGAATGATGGGACACTGACAGCACTGCAAGGTAAACTCTTCCTTTGCTCTCCTTTTGGCATTTAAGAGATTTAATTCTTGCCAATCTGTGTGGGTCTCACTGTCCTCTACAAGCTGGTTTAACTCTTTTTTTTTGAATGTGGACTGAAAAGCAGGAAAAAAGAAGAGGGATCAATTCATGCTCTGTAACAAGCACAGGGAAGGAAAGGAAGAGAGATTATATACAAAGGACAACTGAATATGGGCCAATCTAGTGATTTATTCACAGAATCATTAAGGTTGGAAGAGATCTCTAAGATCATCAAGTCCAACCATACCTGTCACTCCCATGCCACTAAACTATAGCCCTAAGGAGAGCATCTAGATGTTCCTTAAACCCCTCCAGGGATGGTGACTCCACCACCTCCCTGGGCAGCCTGGGCCAAGCCTTAACAACCTTTTCAGTAAAGAAATTACTCCTTATAGCTAATCTAAACTTTCCCTGGCTCTAGAACCTGAATCTGTGAGTCCCAATCAAGCTGACTGATTGAAGCTCCCTTGGGAAAGAGTCCATCCTCTTGATGGATTCCCAGAGAGTTGTATCCACTCGCAGGCTTTCTTCTGCAAAATGAAACACCACAAATGCTTGGTGGGTTTGGTCATGTTTCTCTGCACACAGGAGCATGGATGTGTTGAAAGAGAAGGATGAAGTCAGTTTGGAAAACCAACTATTGTTAAGAGTCATCTATGTTGTTCAGAGTTGGATCAAATGCCTGAGCCCAGCAGTGAAATCTATCACTGTTCATGGTCAAGCTGAGCTAACTCAGATCCTCTCCAGCTGCATGGCAGAAGAACCTCATTAGTCTCCTTTTGTAAGACAAGCTCTCCACTACCTTCACCCTCTGAGGAATCCATTTCTACCTCTCCTCCACCTTCCCAGCTCATGATTTGTCTTTCCCATAAGTACATGCTATATTCCAGAGGGAAATCCTGTCAGCCCCTGTGCCATCTCATTATTGCTTGTGTATCTCAAGTGAAAATGAGTTAGTTGACAAAGGCCTCAGAAGCACACCACATCAGTGCCACAGCCACCCCTCCAGTCAGTCAAGTCACTGGATAATGGAAGGAGGAATGGTAATAATGTCTCTCAGTGTCTTTGCATTTTACTAGTAAAAAAAAATAAGCTTCATTTCTCTTAAGCATCACTGTAAAGAAAATCAGATGGATTCTGCTCTGCCTCCTATACAATCTACTCTATATTTTGGCTGAGGATCTGTGACAGGATGTGCTATTAGTGCTGATGTGTGATTCAGAAGGCACAGGTGGGTTGTCATACACCAGGCATGATCTCCTCTCTATAGAATAACAAAACTTTCAGCTGCCAGGCAGAAATGTCAGCTCATCTGGGAGGAGTGATTGGTTTGTGTTCCCTTTCTCCTTCCAAGGGAGATCTGCTGTCTTTGGGTTTCACTGCAACTTGATGTCAAACTCATGGCAGTACTGAAGAAGCCAGAGCTCTTATGAGTAGAAATGGCAAGTAAAAAAGGTGAATGACCACTAGTCTTGATGTTTTAATTAAAAAGAATATTTTTTCCTCTCTTGTAAGTAAATCCCCTTTAATACTTAAATAGTAAAGTGGGATTGTGATATTCTAGCCACTCTAGAATCTCTACGTTGCAACTGCTTTAGAATCCAGGTTATCATCGTGCAAATAAATGGTTGGTTGAGATCCCAACAGTACGAGGGAAGAGCTGAACAAAGTGCAAAACCATTCTGATCCATTCCAAGACTCAGCAGTAAGATCTCTGAAGCAAGGCAGGAACTGGTCTCATTTTTCTCCTAGTAACACCAGAGATGTTTATGAAACTCTTAATAACAAAGTGCTACGGAGTTTTCCTGGCCAAACATAGAAATAACAATAAATATCAGTGCAAATAGAATCAAACTTGATCTTTAATGTTCCAAGACCAAACTCCATAGCTTTTTCTGCAGGAGAAGTCAATCCTGTGCTGACTTCTCTGACAGAAGAGCAAGGATCAAAAGCCCAAATAATATATGTAGACAAAAAGTTAAACACTTAACCATGTAGGATGAAGGAATTATCTCCATACAGAAAAGGTGACTAGTGGTGTGCCCCAGGGCTCAGTGCTGGGGCCAGGACTGTGCAATATATTCATCAATGATCTGGAGGAAGGGGGAGAGTGTTCCCTCAGCAAGTTTGGGGATGATTCCAAGCTTGGAGCAGTGGCTGGCACACCAGGAGCTGTGCTGCCATCCAGAGTGACCTGGACAGGCTAGAGACATGGGCAGGGAGAGACTGAATGCCATTTAACAAGGGGAAGTGTGCAGTACTGCATGTGGGAAAGAATAAGCCCATGGATCAGTCCAGCCTGGGAACTGATGTGTTGGAGAAGAGCCCTGGGGAAAAAGCTCTGGGAGTGCTGGTGGCTAGGAGGATGCCCATGAGGCAGCAATGTGCCCTTGTGGCCAAGAGGCCAATGGCATCCTAGGATGCATGAAGAGGAGCGTGGCCAGCAGAGCCAGAGAGGTTCNTGATTCTGTGATTCTGTGCAACCCTCCTTGCTTTGTTCCTATAAAGCTGAAGTGAACTGACAGTAAAAAACCACCTTCTATTTAAGTGTCCTGGAACAGATGTTCTTTTTTCACCTCTGATGCATGTTCAGAAGTGTACAAGATAGCTTATAAGTAATGGAACAGCCAGGACAGTACAAATGTCTTGTATGGAAATGCAGTTTTAGGAGAACAACACAATAGTTCTTCTAGGATTAGAAAGGTGTTTAAGCTTACATAGTTATCACTGTTTCTTAGTAAGAAAATAATCATTTAAAGGAAAAATAAATGGGCAACTTCAGAACTACACAAAAAACTCTGCCTTCATTCCTTACCAAGCCAAAAATGTTATCCCCTTAGAGTTTTCTTTTTGACCCCTCTAAGTACCTATTTCTTTGATAGCCCTGTTTAAGAGATTCATTTCTTGGAGTACTAAAAATTAATGACTGAATTTAACAGCATTCCTGCCTTCAACAGACATTTAATTGAGGGAGCATATCCTCCCAATGCTTGTGACTCCCTCGCTCCCAAATTACTGATTATTCATTCAAGCTACACAAAATATCCCAAATCCAAAAGTTCATTAAAAAAAACCCCACAACTCTGAAATCTGAGATAATTAGAATTGGTGGAAGTTAGCTGAAGGAGACAACTGACTTCTAAGGAGCTACTGGAGAGGAAAAGGAGATTACAGCAAATCTGAGCTCTTGGAGCCAACACGTGAAGCTGGGCAAGAGGAAGGAGGTAGAATCATTTTTGTGCCTTCAGGAATTCATTTAGATTAGGAAGGCTTGAAGGGCATTGAAGACACTGTCCTGGTTTCCTGTTGGCAGGCAGGATCATCCCAACACAATTAACTCCCAAATCCATTTAATAAAGTCACCAATCATGTTTCAAAGCAGCAGGAGTTCTCCCACACATATCCATGGAGCCAAATGCAAAGCTCCCAAAGCCAAAGGGAATTTAGGAAAGGAAGTTGATGTCACTCACTACCTACTTGTTAATGACATTGGTGAGAAGCTACAAACCTGGCCACACCTCTGTTTGTTTGAGGATGTTTGGCTTTTCCAGGCAACTCTGGGTCCATTTTTCTCTCTGATTTGGAATCACAGACTCAAGGAATGGTTGAGGTTTAAAGGGACCTCTGGAAGTCAGGTTGGATAAGGCTTTGAAGTAACATGAGCTAGTGAAGAATATCCCTGCCCATGGCTGGGGGGATGGACTAGATGACCTTTAAATGTCCTCCCAATGCCAACCATTCTATAGGATCATCTATTCCATTCCACCTGCTCAAGCAAGGCCACCTACAGATGGCTGGCCAGGACCATGCCTAGATGGGTTTTTGACTATCTCCAAGGATGGAAACTCCACCATCTCCATGGGCAGCCTGTGTCCAGTCACCTTCAGAGTAAAAAGCTGTTTCCTGATGTTCAGAGGGAGCCTCTTGTGTTTCATTTTGTGCCCCTTGCCTCTGGTCCTGTCACTGGGCACCACAGAAGAGACCCTGGCTCCATCTTCTTTGCTCTTTCCCTTCAGGTATTTATATACATGAATAAAATCAATCTTCTCTTCTCCAGGCTGGCCAGTCCCAGCCCCTGCAGCCTTTCCTCATAGGACAGATGCTCCAGACCCTTCATCATCTTTGTGGCTCTTTGCCAGACTCTCTCCACTATCTCCATAGCTCTCTTGTAGTGAGGAGCCCAGAACTGGACACAGGACTCCAGGTGTGGCCTTCATGGTGCTGAGTAGAGGAGAAGGATCACCTTCCTTGACCTGCTGGCAAAATCCTTTGCCTAATCCATCTCAGGATATCATTTGTTGCCTTTACAGCAAGGTCCCATTGGTAGCTCATATTTAACTTGGTGCCCACCAGGACTTTCAGGCCCTTTTTCTGCCAAGCTACTTTCCATATAGCTTCTTCACGTCATAAGGAGAAAGATTGTGTTTTCCTGGAAGGGCCAACATTTCTCTTAACAGCATCTAGGCCTTGGTTAAAAAGTAGGGAAGATGCAATATTGAGTTCCAGATTGAAGAAGGGCAGGGAAACAGTCAAAGTGTGCAACCATGTGAGGACATCAAGCTGTGTGGTGGAATAGATCTGCTGCATCTTAAACCAAGGAGGAAGACTATTCTGGAGCAGTCAACAGGAAGGTTGGTTGATGGACAAGGATAGTTCCCAAGCCATAAAATCAAGATATATTCATGGTAGTTTTGATAGCTCAGTTTTGGAGAATACTTTTGGCTAAGGACACCACAGCTTCTGGCACTCCTGGTGGGAAATAACTTTGTATTTGAGACTATTCTTAGAGGGACCTCACTAATATCATATAAACTTGGATAAATTTGAAGCTATAACTTTGTATTTGAGACTATTTTGAGAGGGACCTCACTAATATCATATAAACTTGGATAAATGTTAAGCTCTCACTTGGTAGCCACAGGTTTCAGTGTGCATGAGCTCTCTCCCACAAACCACATTAAACTGATTAAAAACCCCCACTGTTTTTAACTCAAATAGTGTAGTCTACACTCAAAATTACCTTGCTCCCAGATTTAAAGCCTGGCTGCAGGAGCACACAGGAGACAGCAAGTCTAGCTGCTGGGTAAGGTACTCAGTCATTTGAATAAGATGATTCAACTATTTAGCCATTACTGATAATAGGATTTACCATGCTATAATGGTCATTATTAACAGTATTTATCTTGCTCCTAGAAGTTCCAATCATGGACAATGCATTTGCTAAGCTGGATTCTACCTCAAACCCCAAGCTTTTCCTCCAGTGTGTTCCCTAAGCTCCCTGGGACCACAAGGACTGCAGTGGGACACAGCAGGGATTTCTCACTAGCTAGAACTACTCCTAGCCCAATTTTGGTCTGGGGCAGCTAGTAGTGCCTAGAAGAACTCATAACTCTGCTTGGCTGGGGGGAAGAACCAAGGCCCATGGACCCTTCCCTATGTGGATATAACAACTCCATGCCACTTGAGCCTTGACATCATTTGTTAGAATGGATGCCATAGGAGAGCTTTGCTCATAGACTCACAGAATCATTAAGGTTGGAAGAGACCTCGAAGATCATCAAGTCCAGCCCCATGCCACTAAACCATGTCACTAAGGACCACAGCTTAAACCCCTCCAGGGATGCTGACTCCACTACCTCCTTAGGAAGCCTGGGCCAGTGCCTAACAACTCTTTTAGTAAAGAAATTCCTCCTGACAACCAATCTGAACCTCCCCTGGTGCAACTAGACTCCATTTCCTCTTATCCTCTCACTGGATAGGAGAAGAGACCAACCCCCAGCTCACTGCAAGCTCCTTGCAGGGAGTTGTAGAGAGAGCTAAGGTCTCCCCTGAGCCTCCTCTTCTCCACACTAACCAACCCCAGTGCTCTCAGCTGCTCCTCACAAGACTTACTCTCCAGACCCTTCCCTAGCCTTGTTGCCCTTCTCTGGACACACTCCAATGTCTCTGTGTCCTTCTTGGGCTGAGGGTTCCCAAAATGAACACAATATTTGAGGTGTGGCCTCCCCAGCACTGAGTACAGGAGGATGATTATTTCTCTGCTCCTACTGGTCACATTATTTTTGCTCCAGGCCAAGATTCTGTTAGCCTTCTTGGCCACCTGGGTAAGGAGATAAAAATAGGACAATGCCTGCAGAGATCTATTCCTCTGATTGACTTCACTGCCAGGTGACAGATCCTGCTGATGGCAGAGATGAGTCTGGGAGCTGCCTCAGGAGGGGCAACCCTGGCTTAGCAAAAATATCAATCCTAATAATAGCACCAAAGCTACAGAAAGAAAGAAATGTCTATGTTTGCATTGAGCAGCATCCCTCCTATCCTTTATTTTACCTTTTCCATCCTGAAATCCAGCTGTCTTTTGCAAGCTGGAAACTGTAAAGCAGGACTCAGCTGAATTCACCTGAGCTGGTGCAGGGCACTTGTTTGCAAGCTGGCTGATCAGAGGGAAGCCACCATGGATGGGCCCTCAAAAACTCCAGGGATACTTCAAAGGGAACACAGCCAGGAGGGTGGGAAGGAATTTGCATTTTAAATGTGACACTGCCTTGAATGAATAATCAGGGATTTGTGAGGCTGGCCACCAAGAATGAAAAGGACAAAAAGAAATCCCTCTCCATTGGTGCTAAAGCTAATTCTTCAAGCCTGTTTGGCACAGATATTAAAGCACAGTTTGTTCCTGCAGAGGCTTTGTGCAATCCAAATGATTGAAGAGCTCCATCAGTTAAGTAAGAAGCTGCTCTAGGGAGGTGGAGCTAATCTTATGCCACCTGAAAGGTGCCAAAGTGTAGCTAGGCTTCCACCTGAGATCTTCAGCCTTTCTTAAGAATGGGCTGGACAGATGAATAGTGTGAAAATTGGGCTATTCCAATGAACACGAGGCATGAAGCAGACTGGATCAGGCCTTGAGCAACCAGGTTTAGTGGAAAAAAATCCCTACACAAGGCAAGGAGAGTTGGAAATAGATGATCTTTAAGGTGCCTTTCAATCCAAACCATGATTCTGTGATGCAGTTTTTCACACTATCCCTATTAAATTACTGTTGGGGATTTTTTGGTTTGGTTTAATTTGGTTTTGGGTGTTTTTTTTCCCTTAAAGTACTCAGTAAGCAGCAGCTTAGGATAATCACCAGGAGTAACTCAGTAGCATCTCCTGTGTGCTTGGATGGGACAATGCTATGGGAGAATGGAGTGGCACATTCACTGTGATGCTGTGCATCCTTCATTAGCACTGCCCTCATTATTGTAAGCATTGTAATGACCTAAAAGAGACAAGACCCTTTGCCATATACCATCTAGAGCACCTCAAATATTGACCTTCCAGCAAGCAACTCTCCAGTGACACTGGAGCCTGCAGTGATGAGGACAGCACAGGAACCCCAGCAGAAATCAAAGAGACTTCTTGTTCACTTGAGTCTCGGGCAACTCCTCCCCTCAGGGGCCAAATTCCATCCTAAAACTAAATTCCTTCTCTCTTGGCATCAAGGTAACAACCAAAGAATAGATTCATCATTCAACCACACCAAGTACGACTGGGTGCAGGAAATTCATCATGATCATCATGATCATCCATCATCATGATCATCATGGTGTGGTTGAATGCTGAATCCATTCTTTGGTTGTTACCTTGATGACAAGAGAGAAGGAATTTAGTTTTAGATCATCATCATCATCTTCATGATCATCCATCATCATCATCATCCATCATCATCATAATCCATCATCATCATCATCCATCATCATCAATCATCATCATCAATCGTCATCATCAATCAGCATCATCATCCATCATCATTATCATCATTATCCATCATCATCAATCACCAATCAGCATCATCATCATCCATCATCATCATCATCATCAATCATCATCATCAATCATCATCATCCATCATGAATTTCCTGCACCCAGTTGCCCTTGCTGTGCTTGAATGCTGAATCCATTCTTTGCTTGTTACCTTGATGCCAAGAGAGAAGGAATTTAGTTTTAGGATGGAATTTGGCCCCTGAGGGGAGGAGTTGCCCGAGACTCAAGTGAACAAGAAGTCTCTTTGATTTCTGCTGGGGTTCCTGTGCTGTCCTCATCACTGCAGGCTCCAGTGTCACTGGAGAGTTGCTTGCAGGAAATTCACCTGAGGATGGAAATGGTGGAGAGGAGACAGAAGAGTTAACCACCTGGGAATGAAGCAGGAGGAGATGTGCTCCTGTGCTTAGCTCTAGTGTGATGTTCCACTGTGAACCTGGGCAAATCACTTCACTAGGTCCTTCAGTCACAAAAGAATAGTTAATATCATGTGCTTTCAAAAGCACCTGGAGATGTCTAGATGATCAGTTGTGGTACTGAGGCAGACAGAATGCTACTCAGCTGATTATTATTATAAGGGGAAAAAAAAGGACAGAACTAGGACTCTTCCCTCCTCTGTAGATTCCAGTAGCATTTAGGAAAGAAAATAGAAAGCTATTTCTAGAATCATACAAGGCTTAAAACAAATAGCAGAACTAGCATCCCACCTAAAAAAGGAAAGAACTATCAGAACACACAATAGTCTTCTTCCAGGAGTTGGAAGGAATTTTTATGCAGTGTTGTTTGAGCTGCATTTTGAAGGTAAAGTTCACAGAAAGAGATCTGCACCATAAATAAGAACTTATTTTCAGATAGCTTATTCTAATATTTGCCTTACTTTGATCTTTCTAATAGAAGAGAGAATAGAAAAAAAAAACCCACTTGCCTGGAGAAGGAAAACAGGAACAGCTGGAAGCAAGCTGAACTTCACCACTGTCCTGTTAACAGCAATTTAAGGGCTATTTCCAAGCAATTATTCATTGAGGGTTTACCTGCTATCCTGATTATAACACCAGGGGTTAAGGAAAATGACCAACAATGTTCAAATATCCATAAAGATCTATTTATTATTGATTAACCAACTGTTTTCCAGCCTCCACCCATCACCAGTTAGTCCTGCTCTTCAGTTTGTCTTCAGTTTTAGCTATAGCTTTCTGGATTTACCAACCTCAGTATCACANCCTCTTGGCCACAAGGGCACATTGCTGCCTCATGGGCATCCTCCTAGCCACCAGCACTCCCAGAGCTTTTTCCCCAGGGCTCTTCTCCAACACATCAGTTCCTAGCCTGTACTGATCCATGGAATACCTACAATTTCTGACTGCAAAGAGAGGAGTTCAGAGAACTCCCTTTCAGACTGAAAATCTCACTTTTTTTTCTCCCGAGATGAAGCTTCCTTTGTTCATTAGAGTTCATTCTGCTTCTTTTTTGGGGGGGGGGAGGGGGGGGAACCCTTCCAGCTGGGGTTTTGTGAATGAAATAATATATAAGCAAGGAAATACTGATGTTAAACCTCAGCACCTTCCTCCCTCAGGGCTAAGTCACCACTAAGAGTCAATCCAGACACAAGAGTGAAGGTTTGAGCAGAGGTTTTGTGGGTAGGGGATATGTTTTCAACTAAAATAGCTTTGAGGAGAATTAGAATGGAATGGAAAATAATGAAATGCTACTGGAGGCATAAAGAAATGATCAACATGAAGACTTCTTGTAAGCCAATACAATCAATAGATGGGATCAGCTTGCTTTAAATACACACAAGCTCAGTTCTTGGTATCTACCAAGACACTGGTAGAGCAAATGAATCCCCAAAGTACTTCTACTGAAGTCCTCAAATAGATGCTCTAGTTATTTTTTTGGGGGCTTCATTTCTCTAAACACATACTCTGAAAGAGTGAGGTGCAAATAGAATCTCTTTGAGCTTGAAAAGGTGAGAGCTTGGGAGCTACTGACACAACTCTGCTCCTCTAACAGCCTCCAGCTAGTTGCTTAACTACTTCTCATCTCAGTTTTGTTGCCTTCAAACCCAGGATACTGAGAGCTCTGCACAGCAGAGGAGTGCTCAGCATGCCAAGTTAAGAACAGCTGGATGAAAGGCAAGCAGGGCTTGGATTAACATCTGTATTAGAACATCTGCAGTTTGGCACAGTGTCTTAGAGTCCCTCAGGAAAGGGAGGTGAGCATGGAAGTGCTCAGCATCAAATGCTTCACTCTCTGAAGAGAGAGAGTGGTACCTGGGGTCCCAAAGAACTGAGCAGCTGGCTTCACTTCATAGCATAGCCTTCTAGAAATCCATTTTTAATTGATTTTATTTACTTTTTTTTACACTTGGCTACATGCAATTCTGCTGCCTACAGCTGGAGAAGCTAAGCCTTTCTCAAACCTGATAGTCTATTGCTCATTATGGCCATAGGAATTGCAATTCTTTTCCTTTGTCTAAGACTTCTGTTCCACACTGATGCCTGTGGACATTTTAAGTAACTGCCTTTTTATATTAGCTGACTCAAGACATGACAGAAGATTATTCTGGCCAGTTCTTCTCCTAAGTTCTTTTATCAGCCCAAAGTCCTTAAATGCCCTCTCTTTATGTCACCATAGCATGTAGAGGGGTGGGAACACTTCATGAATTCATCCTCAAAACACACTTTTGGGATAGGGAAGAATTCTACCCATTTCTAGCAGGAGAATTGAGTCATATAATCTATAGTTGAAATAGAGAATTAGTTCCAAAACCATTATCCACATTTGGGGATGGGGAACTAACACACAATGGTAAGATTTTCCCTTGGGAACACACACGTGTCAAAGTCAAGAACTAAGCTGGAATCATCATTTCTCCATCCAGTTCCTCACCAGCCATCAAATCAGTCCTTCAGTACAAGGATTGAAAATTAAAAGAGCTTTTTATGCTTTCTGGAACATAAGAACTTCATTGTTTCACAAGAACTGGGCTGGAATCATCATTTCTCTATCCAGTTCCTCACCAGCCATAAGAACTGAGCTGGAATCATCATTTCTCCATCCAGTTCCTCACCAGCCATCAAATCAGTCCTTCAGTGCAATGACTGGAAATTAAAAGAGCTTTTTGTGCATTCTGGAACACAGGAAACTTCATTGTTTCTTGGGTTTTTCCTTCCAGAGAAAGAGAAAGACTGAAGAACCTCAGCTGGGGCCATTCTTCTTCAAGAAGTCTTCTCACTTTTGTCAATGTCTGAATCTCTGGAATATCAAGTAGTCAAATCACATCTGTGCTACCTTGAGGTGTCCTTGGGACAGAACTGACATTCTCATGCAGAACCAACCACTTTCCTTCCATCCCTCCATCACCACCATGCCTTTGAGAAACTTTCTCACCAATCCACATCTCCTTGCTGTCACTTGAGCACAAACCCACATCTCCTTGCTGTCACTTGAGCACAAACCCACATCTCCTTGCTGTCACTGGAGCACAAACCCACATCTCCTTGCTGTCACTTGAGCACAAACCCACATCTCCTTGCTGTCACTTGAGCACAAACCCACATCTCCTTGCTGTCACTTGAGCACAAATCCACATTTCCTCCTTGCTGTCTCTCTCTGCCTCAAACCCAGGAGATTTAGGCATAGTCTACCACAGCTTAGTGACCAAAGCTACAAGAGCTCCACCTCTTCAGCAAGTTGTGTGTCACAGCTTACCTCAAGCTCCAGGCTTCCTTGGTAGAGTATAAACAGTGTTTGGGTACTTCTGGAGTCAAAAATACAGCAGAAACAAGTCTTAGGATCACAAGGAACCACATAGGTACCAGAGAATACCCCGAGTCAAGCTATAGGAGATGCTACTGTGCACTATGAGATTGTTTTCTTAAGCAACATGGGCTTGTAACTTGGCCTGAGACTAGAGAGCATCTTGTAGGACAAGCAGTACTCCCCAAACACCTGAAGGTCTTGCTTGAGCTAGAGCCAGGGCTGTGGATGGAAACCACATGGATACTTAGATTCAAGCATCCTTTGGTCTGCTTTCCTCTTGCCTGGTAAGCAATTTTCCTTTCTATATCACCATCACATTGTGTTTTCCTCTCTTTTCTTTCCCCCACCAAAAAATCAACAGCAAAGAAAAGTTTGTGTCTGAACCAAAATCCTTGTTAACATCCTGAAAGAAGAGGAGGAGAAGTGTAAGGTGACATTTGCAGGAGATCTTTCTCCAGGAGTTCAAGTGAGAACATAGAGCAATAAACTCCAATGAGTGACTCTTCCTTCCCAAGAGAAAAGGAGGAAACAAAGAAAACACACAGAAAAATTCCCCAAACCTCAAATCAAATCTAAAATAACATCCTCCCCTGAAAAAATAAGCTCAACAATTGGACTGTTTCTCAGGTTCTGGGTCCTGTGAGTTAAAAGAAGAACTGCTGAACCTAATCTGAAGTTCAGAACAAAGCTTAGCAATCTCCCTAAATGCTAATAGAGTTTTAATGCTCTTCTCATTAACTTTGTGCCCTTTCCTAGGAAGCTGGGAGGGATACTCAGTGAGAAGAAAAGTCCCCAGGGATGAAGTGGAAGGAATGGGGATGCTAAAGCAGTGGGCAATGCTCACAGCAAGGCTTTGAGAGGATCAAGAGTGTCAGGAATAAGCTGAATATCAAGTGTTAAAGCAACAGCAAGGAAATAAAAAGGAAAGCAAGAAGATCTCTGAAGGGATGCCTCTTGGTTTGGGTGGTTGTTTTTTTTGGTAGTTGTTGGAAATGGCAATTAAAAAATTAACTTCCCTCTCTAAGTAGTGAAAAAAGCCACTAAGCAGCTCATCAAAAGGAGATTAAAGAAAGGCAAAATCTGACAGAAAGCACAACCCTGCCTTTCACAGGCAAAGCAGGGACAGCTTGACAAAATATTTCTGGCAGGGCTACATTTTCCCAGCATGTTTCAGCAGGAGTTTTGGTTATCTGAGCTGCAGCATCGAGCCTCATCAATATACTTTGGCTGGGTTTGGGGTTGTTTTTTTGGGGAGGGTGGCCTGTGAAGTTAGTAGGCTAGTAGTTAGTAGTAGTTAGTCATAGGCTAGTAGTTGTTAGTAGGCTTGGAGGGAGGAATGAACAGGAGAGAGTGACAAAACCAAAGTTTATCCCTACATGGGAATGTAGAGAGAAGAAAGTAAGAACTTGGGGTTTAAACCTAGTTCATTCATGGACTCATTCTGTGTTTCTGACTCAAAGTCCTTGCAGTGAAAACATCAACCTGAAACTCAGGAGTAGCTTCACAGGAAGGAATTCAACCTATTCTGGGCTTCCCACTACCAAGTTACTGAAGTTCTTGATCCCATCTATACACTATGAGGAATTTAAAGTGATAAAGGAAGGTGAACTTCCAGTGTGGTGGATCAGGAGGTCAGAGATGATGCCAACTAGCCTTTCTTTTCACCTAGGACAAGTAGGTGTAAATGAATATGCCCCTGCCTGAAGATCAGCATGGAGCTGCTGCTGATTAGAGAGCTATGGATTGGATGGGTGGACTGTTGAGTGGATAAGGAACTGGCTGGATGGTCGCATGCAGAGGGGAGTGGTTAATGGCTCCAAGTGCAGCTGGAGATCAGTG
>VWZO01018499.1:1797-15431 GCA_013396975.1 Bucco capensis | reverse complement strand
GAGGACAGGCTGAGGGAGCTGGGATTGTTCAGCCTGGAGAAGAGAAGGATCAGAGGGGAACTACTAGTGACCTTCCAGGACCTAAAGGGAACTTCCAAGCAGGCTGCAGAGGGCCTGTTTGCAAAGGCCTGCAGGGAAAGGACAAGGGGCAATGGTTTTAAATTGGAGAAGAGTAGATTTAGACTGGACATTAGAAAGAAGTTCCTCCCCATGAGGGTGGTGGAACACTGGCCCAGGTTGCCCAGGGAGGTGGTTGAGTTCCCATCCCTGGAGGCATTGCAGGTGAGGCTTGCCAGGGCTCTGGGCAAGCTGCTCTAGTTGGGGATGTCCCTGGCCACTGCAGGGGGGTTGGACTAGATGAGCTCCAGAGCTCCCTTCCAACCCAAACCAGTCTAGGATTCTAGGATTAAAAGCCATCACTAAGCAGCTCACAGTAAACACAGTGGCAAATGATCTAGGACCAAAGAAGAAACTACTGCTAGCAGTAGATGGCAGAGAAACATAAAACAAGAGGCAAAAAAAGGCTATTAAAATATGGTTTATACTTACAAAATTAGCCGTAATGAACTATAAAACAAACAAGCCTTAATGAACTATAGCAGCCACTTACAATTATTTCTCTCCTAATAAGCTTGGAGAAGATATTTGCCATATATGAGTCCTTACCAAGATAACTTTTAGAACAGCATTTAATAGAGGACAAGTTGTGACAAATGAAAAGGATTCCAGGAAATTTGGTGTGTCTGTCACCTCCCAGAAATACTGGAGTGTCCAATAAAGGACATTTCCTAGGCCAATAAATACCCAACTTTGTTCAATCCAAGCTGAAAAAATGCAGGTTTTATAGTTTCATCCTTGTATTAAATTGCTCCTCTCTTGTCTTTTTAATGCTGTGTTGTGGGAAAAAGAAATGGGAATAAATATTGGTCATTGGGATCTGGCTTGTAGAGAACAGTTAATACAAGTCCTTAATTGCATGTTGTAAACATAATACAAATGGTAGTTGTAGAGCTAAGAACAATTGTGTTCAAAATAATGAAGGAGAAAGTCTACTCTTGTAGCAAACTGTTATAAGACACCAAAAAACCAAAGCCCAATTAATCCTTGTAGGAACTGAAATAGAGAAAATTCCACTTTTCCCTAGGAAAGAAACTCCTGTTCACTCTGGGGGTAGTCAAAGAGTGGAATAGGTTGTGGAGTCTCCATCCTCAGCCATCTCAAGACCTGCCCATCAGAGCCCTGAGCATCTATTCTAGGTGACTCTGCTTTGAGCAGGGCCTTGGACTAGATGATCTCTGCATCACCTCAACCATTCTGTCATTCTGCAAGGCACTTTGGGCTCTATTTAAGGGAAGAAGTGCAATCAAAAACCAAAGTGCCATGCAGACAGTTATCATCAGTTATTCAGCCTGGAGAAGAGAAGACTTCAGGGGGAGCTGCTAGTGATCTTCCAGGACCTAAAGGGAACTTGCAAGCAGGCTGCAGAGGGCCTGTTTGCAAAGGCCTGCAGGGAAAGGACAAGGGCCAATGGTTTTAAATTGGAGAAGAGTAGATTTAAAGTGGATATTTGAAAGAAGTTGCTCCCCACGAGGGTGGTGGAACACTGGCCCAGGTTGCCCAGGGAGGTGGTTGAGTTCCCATCCCTGGAGGCATTGCAGGTGAGGCTTGCCAGGGCTCTGGGCAAGCTGCTCTAGTTGGGGATGTCCCTGGCCACTGCAGGGGGGTTGGACTAGATGAGCTCCAGAGATCCCTTCCAACCCAAACCATTCTAGGATTGTATGATCAGAGTCTTTCTTCTACCCCCAATCCCTCCAGCTCAAAGCTGTGCAGATGATGCTCAAGATCTTGCTGCTACATGGATCTTCTTCTGTAAGCACTCTAGAACTAGCTAAAGGTGTGGGGGAGAAGAAGATGCCTTGAAAATATTCCACAGATGATATGGCTTTTTTTTTTTCTCTAAAGGCAGACAGACAATGAAAAGGGATCAAATTTGTGCTGTTTAATGAGTTTCTGCCTGTCAGCTGAGAGGCAGCAATGGATGGGATGTTATTCCTGGCATGTTTTGATGACTTGACATCAAACCTAATGCATTTTGCTGTGCCCTCTCAGCAGGCTGCACATGGGCAGCTTGAGCAGCTCAGCTAACAAGAGGTAATTCAATCAACCCCAGGGATGGGGGAATTGAAATGCTCTCCCCTCCACTCCACCTTGTTCATCCTTTCAGTGTCAAGAAGCTCTGGCTGCCTTCTCTGAGCTGGAAAGAGAAGATTCATCTAAATAGGGTATCTCTTCATACAAGCCCTCACCAGAGTAATTCCTGATGACCTACTTGTGAAGCAAATGAAATGCTTTGTGCACTAGAGAGCAAAACCATTCCACCCTCTAACGTGAAAAGCCCATTTCAGTGCTAAAAGATGCCTATTAATTGGGGAATTAATTGTCTGTCCAAGCTGAAGCAACTTGCTCAGCACACTCAGAAGTAACAAAGCCATCTCTCCAGCAGGATTGTTTTTCTTTGAGAAATAAAGACAATTATTTCTTTAATGACTACTAAAGTCAGAAGGTTCCTTTCCCAGATGCAGCTAAAAAGTCTATTTTGGGAGCTGCAACTTCTTTGGTAAATGAAAGGTTGTTGTGAAGCAGATTCCAACTCCTAGAAAAGCCTAATGAAACTGCAAGGGACAATTCACCCAGTAGAGTGGACTTATAATTCTCTTTTTTTTTAAAAGATGGTTGGAGAATCTCACAGCAGAGAGAAAAAGGCAATTAGGAGGTTATTATTCAGATATTATAGTATTATATTATTCATATATTAACTGTATATATAACTGTATATATGATAATAGTATAGAGTGATATATTACCATATAATATATTATAAATATAGAAGATATTATAGATGATATTACATATCATATATATGATAATATATGTATGTATATTATATGTATATGATATTATATAATATATGATATATATGTATATATACATATATATGATATATAATATAATATCATATATAAACATATATGATATATGATATGTGTGTCTATATGATATTATATTATATATCATATATATATGTATATATGTAATATCATATATATATGATATATAATATAATATCATATATACATATATATGATATATAATATAATATCATATATACATATGTATCATATATATGTATATATATGATTTATATATTATATATATTATATTATATATAACATATGATATTATCATATATATCATATAATATCATATATACAGTTCATCATCATGATGGTGATGATGATGATGAACTGTATATATGATAATATAAACTGTATCCTATCCAATGGTGGGTATGTCTGACACCTAGCCAAGGAGCTAGATAACTAATGAAGACATGGTAACCACTTCCATTATAACCCATCAGGTCTGAAGTTATCATTTTAGGGCATTTTAGGCTTTATTTTCCTGTAAATGAAGGTCTAGGAAAGAGCTTGGAATAAACTCCCTACCCTTTACTTGATTTCCCTCTCAGCTTTAAAGAATACATCCCAGATCATTCCAGTTGCTTGGAGAGAGTGACTTGCTCGCCATGGAGAAGAACACATCACAGGATGAGCCCAAGTTCCAAGTAGGTTGACCATCATCAGGGAGAGGTAAAGCACAGCACTTCAGGGAGTGTGTTTTAGGACTTAGAATGATTTTCCTATGGCACTGGAATGCTAACCAACCTGTGGAACACCAGAGGATGCAATTCAATAACTTGAGCTGTTGGCACTGAAGAGACAGAGCAGTCTTCCCTTCTCCATTACTGCATGGGAAGCCCTCTGAGAAACACAACCAACACCAAACCCACTGTCCCCTCTCAACACATCTTTCCTCATCAGCAGTGATAATCATTCTTCTGCATGTAGATACCAGGATGGTATTAGATGGTATTAAATATTAGAATTGCTTTCCAGACAAGTACAAGGTGGTTTTAACTTAACAAGAAGAACCACACACCTTCCCAAACTAAATGTCACTGAAAGTCCACTCATCCAAGAGCATCAGGGTAGGTTCTCTCCTACTGGGTTACAAGTGAGAGGACAAGAGGCAATGGCCTCAAGCTGCACCAGGAGAGGTTTAGATGGGATGCCAGGAGGAATTTCTTCCCAGAAAGAGTTGTTAGGCATTGGCCCAGGCTGCCCAGGGAGGTGGTGGAGTCACCATCCCTGAAGGTGGTCAAAAAACATCTAGATGTCACACTTAGTGATATGGTTTAGTGGCATGGCAGTGATAGGTTGACAGTTGGAGTTGATCTTAGAGGTCCACTTCTAACCTTTATGAGTCTCTGAAAACCTTTGCCCAGTTGGCACCTAAGTTTTAAGCACCTAAAGCCATTTTTAGGCAGTTCTTTCAACCTATTATTTCCTTAAGTAACCTGTGAATGACACAGCAGATGAAACCATTAGTCTGAATCAGGAAGGTGATTCTTGTGTTGTTTCTAGCAGTTCAAACTGAGTGCTCTGAAGATGAGCCTCTCCTCCTGTCAGCTCCTTAGATGGCTGTCATCATGCCTCAAGTTTAAAGGCATTGCAAAGCATCAATAATTGATGCTTGCAGATTGCTCTGGGAAGCTCAGATCAAAGCCTTGCCATCCCTCTGAAGGGTCAGCCCTGTGCAGAAGCCTCTCAGTGGGACTACTCCCTTTCCCTACCAAGTGCAAAGAAACCTCAGATGGGACCAAGCAAGCTGCTGACTGCTTGAAAGTCAGCCTAACTTTGAATTTAAATCAATGAATTCAAGTTACCACTCATTAACTGAGCTGCAAGAGCTGTCTACGTGTGGCATCTCAAGCTCAGGCAAAAAGCAACATGAGACATCCTCCCTTAGCTCTCTTTGCTGAATGACCTGGCATTATGGGATGCTTCTAAAGACTAAAGAGCATGCAGATGGGCAAGAATGAAGGTCCACCTGAAATGCATTCAAGTCACAGTAACCCAATCATGGAATGTGCCCTCAAAACGTTCATCTGTTGGAAGGATTGCTGTGTAGAAATGGTGAAAATTCAGAGAACTTCTTAGATATCAACTTACTTATTGCTTGGCCTTTTTGCTATGTTATGTTGAAGGAGGTTTGGCATGAAACAGACTCCTATCTCTAACAATTTCTTCTACACATCTGCATCACAGCTTTTAAACTGCTGCCAGGCAAAGAAGAGAAGTGCAGACATGGCTGTAGGAAGGAGGACAGTCTTCAAGAACACAAATAATAGCTTAATTTAAGAAATTGGGCCAAACCTTTAAGCCAGACCCGTTATATATTAACCAGTGAAGATTCAGAGCTCATTTAAACTTGAATCAGGATGTGCCTCAGTCCTTTTTTCTTTTTGCCACAGCAAAAGTGGAGCAAAGATGCCAGGATCCCAGCAATTAATTATAGACTGAAAGACAGGAATCAAACCAACAAGAATTGACTATAAATATAGGAACCTGTTGGAAATAATAGGGAAAAAAGGCAAAAAGCAAAGGTATTGCAGAGTTATTGATTCCAGCTTGAGCTGCAGAGCAAACACAGCAACAATGCCACAGCCAGGGCAGAGGGGTGAGTTATTTTAGCTTTTGAATGACAGCTGTCAAGAAATATTATGACCCTTAAAGGGCTTGAGAGACAGAAGCAAGCTTGAAAGCTAAGGCACTGACAGAGTTATTAAGCCATATATAGATGTGTGATAAAAGCAGAGACACTAAGGAAAGCCAAGCCCCATGACAGCAATCCAAAAGGCAGAAGCAATACCATGAAGCAAACTTGTCTGTGGGGTTGGTTTTGGGTTTTTTTGCCCTTATATACAATGCTCATTAGGTTGAATGATTGCTCTGAGGAGCAAGTGCTGTGCTCTTGCAGCCCTGACACTTGCAGGCAAGAGAGGCACCAGGCAAATGTCAGGATTTCTGGTGTCAGCAGAAGGTGCCCAGGCTTGTGTCCTGCTGGCAGGGAATGACACAACTGGAAATGCCATCTACCACAAAGCCACTTGTCAATCTTTATCCCCTCTGCCACCTCCAGCCCTCATGACCCTGGCTGGCAGTGCACTTTTTTTGGTGGCTCATTGATGTTACTGCCTTGGAAGAACTTCCTTTGGGTTCCACAGGCTATTTCATGGCCTAGCTGGATGTCTGCAGCTAGGAGTAAAAGGTACATATCCCCTTAAGAGAAGCTCTTCTGCTCTCCTTCTTTCCAATCCTGAGACTTCCAACTCTGAGATGAAAATGCTTTTTACTTCCCTAGGCCACATCACACCCAGGAGCAACCACAGAATTGTTTGGGTAGGAAAGGACCTTTCAAGGAAAGATCATCTTGTCCTATTCCCATGCAGTCAGCAGGGATATCTTCAGCTAGATCAGGGTGCTCAGAGCTCCAAACAACCTGAGTTGGAATGGTTTTAGGGATGGGACATCTCCCACCTCTCTGTTCCTCCAAGCACACACAAGTGCAGGTTTTGTGTTTGCTATTGCATTGCAAAGAACCAAAGGTATGGCAGACAGGGACAAGGTAGTGCCTCAGGTACTAAATCAACCAAACAACCCCAATCCAACAAAAAAACATTAAGGAAGAAATAAACACCAAAGACACACTGTCTAAAAATCAGCTGTCTGCACCTCACCCTCATTGATCAGGTTATAGAAAACATTTAACCAGATAAGAAACTCCTAAATGAATTAGGCAAGAAAAACTCTTGATTGCAAAAGGAGCAAAAACTAATCCAAGCTAAACTAATATTTTGTAGTTTTCTACAATAATTAATTCAATTTAAACCCAAAACAAGACAGTTACACATTCAGGAAACAGAGCCCTGGAGCCTGATTATTGCTTTTTCATATTGACTGCAGCCTTGCTCTGGAGATGTTGACCAAGATGGATTTGTAGCTGCACATTAAAGATTATACCTTGATTGCAATCAGAGTAGAACTCTGCTATTTCACTTTTAAGAAGTTTCTGGTGGTTCCAAATGCAGCTGGTCAAGATGGGGATGCATCTATGGCTGTTCAAGATGAAATAACTCCTCCATGCATCAGGAAGCCTTTGAGCTTCAAGATGCTGAAGGCTAGAAGAATATTCTGCTGAATGATCACTTGGACACTTGCCTGTTGTGCTGCTTTTCCAGAGGTGAGCATCACTTTCAACCATTCCACCAGCTACCAAAAAAGGGAATCACTTTGTTTTACTCCTCTGGGCTCTTTACTCACTGACATATTCTAAGTCCACAGAGTTTAAGGGTTCCAGATAACAAAATCCATATGCCCAGTCCAGTAACCTGTGTCTTGTGAATGGAGAAGACACCTTCTGTTGCAAGGACAGCTTCCAAGAAAAGGTAACCAAGTCATCTTTTTCTCTCTCTTTCATTGACTAACCAAATGGAGATGATTAAGTTGATGTTGGGAAGTATATTTTCCAAATATCAAACACATGTAGCATCTTGCCCCAAGTTTTTCACCTCTTTTTGCCCTATCAAAAATGCTGAAGACTTCAGATTTCAACAATCTTGGTTGATAGAGTCGTGCACTCATCCAGAGGAGTCAAAAGAAAGAGGACACAGAAGGTCTAGCTAGGCTAAGAAATCTTGAAACTACACCAAGATATTGTTAAAGGGAAGACTTCTTGCAGACTCCTATTGTGACACTGTGCTTTTAAATTGTTACTGATCTTGTGCCTTAATAGCAAAAAGAGCAGCTGCAGTATAGCTAAATATGAGCAATATGACCCAAAAGTTCCTGGGCTATTTCCTAAGGTGTCAGCAAACAAATGCACAGCCATAAGTCCCCAGGAGTTCCTCTGCACACTCTATAGATGCTCTTCTCTCTCTCTGCCAGACAAAACTGCCCCAAGGCAGCAGTGACATACTTCTGTCAGGGGCTTCACCAGGCAGGAATGAGGACTCAGAGTCCTCCTGACCAGCTGCTCCCTCTCCCTCTGCATGCACTGAGCCAGAAGCCCATGGTGCCACCACTGCTTGGGAAACTCACATAGGCAAAGTGCTTTTTACTTCCCAAGTGAGCTTTCCTATGGAAGGAATGGGTTTGTCTGTCAAAATCATGTCATGGGGATAACTAAACTGTCTCCCAACCATCTTCCAGAGTGTGCTAAAAGAGTTACTTAGAGGTTTTTACCTGTGGAAACTGAAGCTGGGTCAGTGCTTGACTGAGACGGCGATGATGATGACGACGAAGAGCAGAACAGCCAAGGCGATGGAGAGGAGGCAGCACTTCTTCTTCCTGGCTCGTAGCTAACAGGAGACAGGCAAAAAAAATACATACACAGATGTTTAACAGGGAGATGGAGAGTAAAACCATGAAGAAATAGTCTTTTTCCATTGGTAGGACTATGTGAATCAAGTCACGTTGCGTGGCGAATTTGTCTAGTTTGGTCTAACTCATCCTTCTGGCCAATCCAGATGTTTTCTTTCCAATGAAAATCCTCCTTAACTACAATCACCTTCTCTACATTGCTTCAATCATTGTTTGTGGCACACTAAATTTCCAAGCTCTGCTTGGAGGCCTGGGCTTGGCTAAGGCTATTCAGTTTGGGTTTGGTCTGGAGGTGTCCCATGTGCTTTCTGTCTCCTGTAAGGTAAAGAGGACTCTCTCCACCCTGCTGTGCAATGAAATCTAGCTCAGCAATTAGGAACACTCTTGACAGGGTAGGCAAATGGACCTCTCCAGCATTAACCACCCTGATTTCATTACAATGAAGATGTGCTAAAAGAGATTCTACATGGGTTTAATCTCTTTGGACTTAAACCCATCAGCCTTCCCAGTGACTTCCAAGGACATCGTGTTGTTTGTTCCCATTTAAAATCCTCTGCAGGGAGTTCAATTCCTTTTCCTGCCAGATGGGTCTTCTGCAGGGTTTGGAATCCTCTTATCCAACACCCACTCACCAAGCAGAGTTAACACAGTTATTTCTCCTGAGACCAGACCAACCAGACTGGACAATACCACCTCAACATGATAAACCAATTGCTCTCACCCAGAGATCTTTACCTTTCTAACAACTGAAGCAACACTCTCCCAGGACAGATAATGTTAATCTTGCTGCTGTTATCCACTTTTCCTTCCTTTATTCCCCTATCTGCTGTAATCAGCCCTCCCAGTCTGCCTCAGATCCTTCCCTAACTGCTTTACACCTCTCTACTCTGCAGGACACTTCCCACAGAGCCATACTTGCCCAGATGTTTTCTTCTAGAGATGTTTTGGCCTCTTAACACTGCAAGGGACAGGAGACACAGCTCTTCTATTAGTGCTTCCATGCAGCACTTCCATGAGATGCTGCTTCCATGTCCTCCCACCCCCAGACTCAATCACCTGACTGGTGATCTTCATGAAAGTGTGGATGTTCTGCTTAGTGGTTTTGAACAAATGCAAACACTGGATTTGGAGATCAGCAGTGACTCATCTTGGCTCTTCAGTTACTCACATAAAAATGTTTTCTTTGGGGTTTTTTTTGGGGGGGAAAGATGGTGCTTTAAAGATATTATTCTATGTGCCTGGGTTAAGAAGGATTTTTTTGTCAGGGATGCTAGGAAGGAGTATGCAGGAGGACCCCAAAACTCTACTTGGGGATATTCATTTCCTTCCACTTTTTAATCAGTTTACTCTGGGGACAAAAGAGCTGCACCAAGGCTGTGTCTCTCTAACAGATTTTTTTTCACCCATGAAGTGATGTTTTTCCCCTAGTGCCTCTGCACTTGCAGCCTTCCTTTCTAGAAGGGTTAGTAGATGAGTGCATGAGACAAGAGGCCTGCTAGGGTGTCCTCTTCCCTTTCAACCTTCATTAATTCCATGCCCAACCTGCAAACCTCTGCTTCAAACTGAAGGCTATCTGAAAACACCTAAATGTCCTCATCTACTCCCAAAATGCCAGAGCCTTTGTTTGGTCAGCAGAGGATGCTAATGGGTCAGTTAGCTTCAAGAAGCATTCTCAACCATTCCTCCTGAGAGATTCAAAGCCTGAGCAGTTATCACTTCAGATGGCTGAAGAGATTCCCTTGGTTTGCTCTTTATAGCATTGCCAAGTCCTATTCACCCTTATCTCCACATAGTCTCTCCCCTCTCCTCTTTTATCTTGTTTTTTTAACCAACATAAAACAAGTATAAAACTCAGCCAAACCCAGACTCATCAGAGGGGAAGGAAGGATGCAGAAAAGCCTGTTTTCTGGTATCTGCTTCACATTTGATGACCTTGTCCTAGCTGCTAAGTCAGGATAATGATTCCTCCTCTGTTTATAACATCCCTGAGTGGATTTAGCATTCCTGTCCATCACAGCCATATAATCTCTCTAATTCCTTCTTTTCTTGACTTTATCTTTCAATAAGGAAAATGTTCAGTTCTTCAAGTCCCTTTTAGTCATAAGTTTTGTACATGCTTGGATGCTTCTGAGCTCTGCCTCATCACCCAAGCCTTTTCTGCAGGCTCTGAGGAAGAGAAACCACATAGCCCAGCTTGTGTTTGTCACTTAGGTGGAAAAACACTGATCTATGAGCAACAGGCAGCAGTTCCTCTCAAGGTACAGATGTACAAGCTGCCTCAGGAAGAGCTCAGCAAGCATCCCTTCACACATGACTCAACACCTCATTGAGATCACCAAGCCTGTCCTGGGAAGGGAATAATCTCGGTGAGCTCCTGCAAACCCTTCCCTGGCCAGATCAGAGCACAAAGATTGTTCTGTTCACCAGAGAGGATCTGCAGACCATGGTTTGGGTATCATCATTAAAAAAAAAAGGCACTAATAAACAATATATATATAAAAACAAACTCTGGTTCTTATCCCTAGCCTAGGTTAGAGAATCTGACTGCCAAACTGAGACTATAAATGATGTCTTAATGCCATCACTCTCATCCTTGAGGGAGGTTAGGAGACAAGAAGAAACACATCCCTAGGTCTTTAATCACCCCAAGGCATTCACACACACTGGGAGCACATCAGCATCAAGAATTTAAGCATTCAGCAGTTGGGAAATGCTAGAATTTATGTTTCCATGCATAGATATATAAGTAGCATTTATTTTCCCCCTTCCTTCTCAAGCAGGATCTCTGCCTTATTCAGTAAATGGGCAATTCTTATGCTAGGTACATCATGTATGTTTAGCAATTTGACTTATCCACACAAGTTTTCTCCATCTAAATCCCAAATATCCAGGCAGTGATGGGGTTTTGCCCATTTTAAGCTAACTAAGTGGATGTATGCCTTGGGTGTAAGTGGTGGCACATCATGGATAGAGGATTCTGATTCTCCAGAGGTGAAAGAAGAAGAAATGTGATTCATGACCCTGGAATAAAGATTAAGCTATTCTTAACCATTCCCAAACCTGTAACCCATTTCCAAACCTGTATCAGGATCATTTCTCACCAGAGCAAGCTCCTTACTGCCATGAGACAGATATTACCAGGTTAGTAGTCTAAGAACAGCAGAGCCATAGGTAAATCAAGGACAAAAAAAAAAGGAGAGGAAAAAAAAAAAAACACTCAAAAAACCCCCAAACCCACCACAAAACCCCCTCAAAATGATCTATAAAATGAATCATTTCTTTTACAACATCATTCTAACAGGGAGCTTTGCATTTTTATATCATCTCCCACACATCCAACTAATCCACAGTCGATTTCCCCTCCTCTTTTTCCACCTCTTTCTCCCCTCTAGCTGCTGAAGATCATCTCTTTTTTTGTTTCCACACTGTGCATGAATGCTTTTTCCCTGTTCTCCTTGATTTCCCTTGGCTTTAGCACAGGAAGCTCTGAGGCAATGTGACCTCTCAGCTCCTACAACCAACATCTTACAATCCCTTGCAGGAGTGATTGTAAGATACTTTTGCCCAGCATCTTCCACTTGCACTTGGAGCATTTTTAGCTGCTTCCCAAAGGAAAAGAACACCTAGGATTATTGACACAATAATTCCACTTATTAGAATAAGGGTTTTCTGCCAAAGGCTTGGAAGTTTGGCCTCCTCAAAACCATGTCCCTCCCTAGGAAAACACATTGGGAGTATATTGACTTCCTTTAAGTCTCCCTTTAAAATGAGTATCTAACTAGAGAGAGAAATCAAGGCAGCAAACATTTCAGGCTGAATTTCAAGCTACTAGAAAGCCTTATGATAATCCTGCTAGACAATGCAGGCAGAAATAATTCTTAGCACCACAATCTGATTTCCTTTTCATTATCCTGAGCTTCTCCTCATCCTTCCATGCTCTACTCTTGCACTGCTCTGCTGTTCCAGCTCTGCCCCAACCTGTTGTAAGCTCATTTCCCACAACCCCTACAAGCTGTTGATTAAATTGGAGCTAATCTATTTTCGTTCTAGACATTTTTCCCTCAAGATGAAAAGAATGCAGCATGGGACAGACACACAAAAAAATCCCCCAACCAAACTCTAATCCTGTAGTAAGACATAATGGCTTTGTACACTTATTTTTTTGCTAGGCTCCCACTATAGATGGTAGAGGTAAAGATATATTTTAATCCTGACAGAAGCACTTTAAACACATGTGAAAGAGGAGTGAAAAAAGCAGGGAAGGAATGAGCAAGGCTATTTAGGGACACAGCTGAGCAGCACTTTATATATTGACAGGCAAACTGGATGTGACTGAGCCTAGGAGAAGCTTTTTTCTTTCCTAACCAAAAAATAAGCTGCAAGTCCTAGTTTGCAGCCTAGAAGATATTTATTTCTTGGGGGTGAAATGTGAAACATTAGAAGACATTTTAATTATGTCACAACAGATAGTTAAGTAATTAAAAACTATTAAAGCTTATGAAGGCCCCAGGCCCAGAAAAGCAAGTTTCATGTTCAAAATTCCTAAGTAAATGCATTTAGAAGGAGAGGAAAAAGAAAGTGTTTTCTTGCTAAGGAAAAGTAAAGTCACTGGACAGAATTGTTCAGTTTTAGCCCAAACAAGGACAGGATTCAAAATCAAACTAGGGAAAAGCATAAATAATAGGAAAGGCTATATGAATTCCCCCCCTATATTTATATAAAGAAGAATAAACAAATATTCACATATGGAAAAACAGCATCATGCTCCTGTACCCTCTATGGCTTGGTTCCATTATAAACTGCAAGGCAGGAACACTGAGATTTGCCAAGCACCTGTACTGAGGAGGTGAAAAGCCCAGGCAGGGATCTGTGTTACAACAGAAGCTCAGAGCATATGATGCTGCTTCAGAGGAAAGGCATGGCTGTGGCATTTCACAGGATCACACAATGTCAGGGGTTGGAAGGGCCCTAGAAAGCTCATCTAGTGCAACCCCCCTGCCAGAGCAGGAGCACCTAGAGCAGCTCACACAGCAATGTGTCCAGGCAGCTCTGCAATGGCTCCAGACAAGGAGACTCCACAGGCTCCTGGGCAGCCTGGGCCAGTGCTCTGGCACCTGAACTGCAAACAAGTTTCTCCTCACCTTCATCCTAAACCTCCTGTGCTCCAACTTGCTCCCATTGCCTCTTGTCCTACCATTGGATGCCATGGAGCAGAGCCTGGCTCTCTCCTCCTCACACTCACCCTTCCCATCTTTCTAAGCATTGCTGAGCTCTCCTCTCAGTCTCCTCTTGTCCAGGCTGCAGAGACCCAGCTCTCTCAGCCTGTCCTCCTAGGGCACATGCTCCACTCCT
>VWZO01018496.1:1945-17968 GCA_013396975.1 Bucco capensis | reverse complement strand
TGCTAGCAAAAGCCTTGAGCAGCCTCAACAGCATTGCTGTGACCTTTGGGGTTTGGAACTACTGATGATAATAATAATAATAATAATAATAATAATAATTTGGGAGTCACTTTCTGGTCCCCTGATGAAAGTAAATGTGTAATTAGGTGTTGAAATTAATGATGTTGCACTTGAGTTAACTGGGATGCCAAAAGGCTAAATGAGGCCCCTAGGGGCTCCTAACAATTTGGTGGCAGAGCTGAAAATGAACCACAAATATCTTCACCTCTTTGCCATGGACAACACTGGAATTGCTCTTTTTTTATTAAGGGAGGGGGGGGACGACTATGCATTCCAATTGGAGGTTAGGCAAAAAGCCAAAAGCTTTGCCTAAGCAATATATCCCTGAGGCTGAAGTCAGTGTTTTTCTGTCTCCCACAGCCCAAGAAGTGATGTTTTCCACATGCAGAGAGTGGTCAAAGAGCTGCAGAGCCTGCAGAGAGCTCCATTTGCCAACCCTTCCCTGAAGCTAAGAGATATAAACACACTTCTGTAAATCAATTTAATTTCTATAATTGAGGTGACAAATTAGAGGAAACAACCTGGTGCCAAACTATTGTAATTAGAGAAAATCAGCCAGTCAACTAATTGAAGGAGCAATCTATCAACAACATTTATAGAGTTAAACATCATCCTACATGGAGTAATTACAAGGGGAAAGCTGGGGAGGTGATGTCTGCTCCTTTACAAGGGGGAGGAAAAAGAAGTGGAAATCTGGGCTTTTTCAGGTTCTCTGGGTTTGGAAGTTGTGTGATCAACTTAGCCTCAAGTTTGCTGAGATTTTTTAAGCTGGTGACCCAAATGAAGTCTCTATTTCTGTGGTTATTCCCTAGAAGCAGAACCTGCATGGTTTGGGTTGATATCCTCCAAATAAGGCTTCCAAAGCTGCCAGGACACCAGGGTAATCACTCTTCATCCCTCTTCCCCAGCTCAGCTGGCTCCTCTTCAAACACCTAGACAAATACATCCAGTTCTGCTCCTACCTCTGTCCTAGACTTTTTCAGGCTCTCTGGATTTGGAAGTTGTGTTAAAGTAAGGTTGTGTCAAAGTAAGGTTGTGTCATGCTTTTGGTGCTGCTTGAAGCAGTCAGATGTAGGCAAAACTCTTTGAGTACTGGGTGAGATCTTCAAAGTCTCTGGGAAGGAATTTTTTGGGTGGAGAAGATGCTGACAAGGAGTGGAGTTGCATGGTTGTAGTCCCTGAATGCCTGACTGAAGATGCTGGAAGGTATCAGGGTTAGGATTCTCTATAATTCTGCAAACATTTCTACCAAGCAAAAACTATCAGTATTAAAGCCTCTAAGGTACAGCAAACCAAAGGAAAACATAACATTCTTTAAAGGGAGCTTCCAAGCAGGCTGCAGAGGGCCTGTTTGCAAAGGCCTGGAGGGAAAGCACAAGGGGCAATGGTTTTCAATTGGAGAAGAGTAGATTTAGACTGGATATTAGACAAAAGTTCCTCCCCACGAGGGTGGTGGAACACTGGCCCAGGTTGCCCAGGGAGGTGGTTGAGTTCCCATCCCTGGAGACATTCCAGGTGAGGCTTGCCAGGGCTCTGGGCAAGCTGCTCTAGTTGGGGATGTCCCTGGCCACCGCAGGGGGGTTGGACTAGATGAGCTCCAGAGCTCCCTTCCAACCCAAACCAGTCTAGGATTCTAGGATTCTTTGATTAAAATCTTCAGTAGACACAGAGTTGGGCCACTGCCCAACACTTCTGCCTAGGATGTTATTTAAGCCTTCTGAGCTCATCTGCCTGCCCTTATTCCCTCTCTCCTTTCACACCCAGCTCCACTGGAATCAGCAGCAGAGCATAGGCACTTAGAGGATTGGATTTGCTGATCTATTTCTTACTCTTGAAACACTCACACCATCGTTTTCTTTGCCCTTGTAGTTAGCACATGCAAAAGTTGTCACTAAAGCAGATTAGCCCTTTGGAGTGATTCTTTTCCCNCAAGGGTTGTGAGCCATTGGAACAGGCTGCCCAGGGAGGTGCTGGAGTCCCCATCCCTGGAGGGGTTGAAGAGCCAGGTGGATGTTGCCTTGGGAGGCATCATTGATCAGGTTGCTAGGGCTAGGACAAAGGCTGCACTGATGAGCTTCAAGGTCTCTTCCAGCTGCAACTGTTCTAGGATTCTTTGACCTTGACTGACAGAACAAGGAGATTCCTGTGATCCTGTGCCCAGAGATGCCCCAAGAATTGCTCAGGTTGTGTCCTTTAGTGAACTTAGTTCATTATAATGTGGAAAACACACTTCCAGAACTTGTTCTACACCACCCTGAGCCACGCTGGAGGTTCCACCTAAACATGAGGAAGAACTTGTTTGCTGGGAGGGTGTCAGAACACTGGATCAGGCTGCCCAGCAAGGTTAAGGAGTCTCCTTCTCTGGGGAGATTCCAAAGCCACCTGCAGATGATCCTGGGCAAGCTGCTGTGGGTGATGCTGCTGGAGCAGAGGGCTTGGACTGGCTGATCTCTGGCAGTCCTTCCCAACCTGACCCATTCTGTGGGTAAGTTAGTCTTTGCACACCAGGGAGAGAACCTAGACTGGGGACAAGAGGCTCTGGCTTCAAGCAATGGCATGTGCAGGTGTCCTGTCTCCTGTTGAGGTGCTGCCACCAGCTGTCCCCACAAAGCTGAGGATGGCCCTGCAGCAGCCATGAGAGCTTCCTTCCCAGGCACCACATCCAGCTCCAGCTGCAAGGCTTCCCAGTTTTGAAGCCTGATCATTTCCCCTTTTCTCCAGTTTTTCAGCTGAATCAGGCTAGTTGACAGGTTGCAGCTGCTGTCAGGCATGACATTTAGCAGTGGATGGAGGAACCTCACTGCAGGTGGTCTGACAGCAGAGCTGCTCCTGCCTTGTATTTCTCAAGCTTGTCAAAACATATCCAACACTATTTCTTTTCCCCTTTGGAAGGCAGGAGATCCTTAATTAAGGATCTGTCTGGAGACACAGCTGCTTCTGAGCACTGCACAGCACCTTGAAGCATCTGAATTATGGAGGATGTGTTTTGTGTCAGCTTCTGTAACAGCTTCATTCCAAAAGGCCTCTGTTGTGTAGCACACTTTGCTGACAGCTGAGGAGACCCATTTTGTCCATATTATGAGGAAAATAATCCAAACCCAATAGAGGGAAGTGTTTACAAGCCAGTGCTGGCTCTCTGAGGTGAGGGCAACTTGCCAGCACCATAGTCAAGCAGAGAGGACAACAGCATGGCAAGTGTTAGAGTGCCAGGTATGGGCTCTTTGGTCATGGCTGCTAATGCTTCTGCAAGTCCAGGGCCCTCTGGTTTATATGTGGTGGAGCTAAATATCTTTTCTGCTGTTAGAAGAAATAACTTTATGGTTTGAAAGAGGTGGTTAGGCTCTGTGGATATCCTCTTCACTCAGTGAAATTCACTCTGTCAATAGGATAATCACTGTAGGTACTAGCTGGGATGCTCCAAGCATCCCACAGAGAGCATAATCCTCTCTCAGATCCCAAGGATACCTCAGCAAATCAGCTTCCAGTGGTTCTGTTCACTATGAACCTTAGCCAGGATGAGTCTCTCTCACACTTCCAAGTTTAACGGAGGTTGGGAGACAGGAGCATAACTACAGCTTGGCTAGGGCACTGAGATGAGTTGCAGTTCCACAGCAGCTTAAGTGGATCCCAGGCACAGTCTGAANCGCTTGGAAAAGGCACGGATGAGGAGCATGGATGGAGCCCTCCCTGGAGCTTCATTCACCAAGCCTAGCCACCACAACAAAGTGGATCCATTTCATAGAGCATAAAACTAAACCCAACCAGAGGAAAAAAAACCCAGAAACAACAACAACAAAACCACCAAAGCCCAGTACTTAGCTTTCTGCTAAGCTTGCTGACCTCCAACAGCTCTCCAGAGGGTCAGAGCAGCACTGGAGCTGGCAGAGGCAAGGCTGGAGGACTGCAGCACCCAGCAATTACATTAGCACAACAGGAAAGGAGAGGCAGACCACTCCAGACAGCTGCAAGCTTGAAGCAATGATGAAGGTTTATGATGCCATCCCCACCCTGGAAGAACTCCAGGATTCCCTCTCAGGGACTATATATCCTTTCTAATGAAGCTCTTCAGGGCAGGGATCACGTCTGCTTGTGAGGAGGCAGCAGCAATAAGAGAAAGAGGAAGAGAGGATAAAATAGAGGATAGAGGCAGAAACAATCTGGGGCTGAGGCTGTGATAATTCAGACACTTCTGTTCCCAGACTGCCAACTGCATGGGAAGACTAATTGGATCTGAATCCTTCTTGAAGAGAAAAAGGAGCAAGGTAAGGAAGGGGCTCCAAGAGGGCTGGGGAAGGACTTGTGAGGCTGTCAGGGAGTGCTAGGACTAGGGGAATGGATCCAAAGTAGAGGAGGGCAGCTTGAGGTTGGCTGTTAGGCAGCAGTTGTTGGCCAGGAGGGTGCTGAGCCACTGTGCCAGGTTGCCCAGAGAGGTGGTGGCAGCCCCAGGCCTGGCAGTGTTGCAGGCCAGGCTGGCTGGGGCTGGGAGCAAGCTGCTCTAGTGCCAGGTGTCCCTGCCCAGGGCAGGCACAGGGCTTGGGGTAGAGGAGCTGCAAGCTCCCTGCCAACCCTGACACTTCTCTGAGTCTATGATCTTTAGAATGAAAAGCTAAAATCCCTTGTCAGTTGAGGACAAGAAGGGTTTTAGAGTGCCTGCCCCAGCTAGAAGCTGTTGTGACTTTGGTAACAAAGTGTAGCAGTGAGGATTTGCAGTGGAGACAGAAAGAATACCTGAAGAGAGCTGAGGGAAAGAAGTGGCTGAACACTGATTTGTACACCACAAGAAATCCAATTTGGAGCCTAAAGCAGGGGAGAAAGTGATAAAGGTAGTATACTTGACAGAGTTTCACAGGAAGATACACTGGAGACATCCATCCAGACCATTTATTCCTCTGTGAACAACTGGATAGGCTCATTACAGATTCTGCCTTTGTTACTCCACAGAAATGAAAATGCTAATTGGTTTACTTGAAGTTTAATTGAAAATTAATAGAATTTCACTGGAGACTGGCAGAATAGGACTGGAGTTAAAATGACATTTGATTAAAGTCACACTAAAAATGTACTCAAGGACACTCTGAAGAGAGCAGCCATGGTGTTTCCTTTTCAAAGAGGAAACAAATATTTATCATTAGCAGCAACCATTAACAAGATCTTCTGGTTTTAAAGGGGTATAGTGATGCACATTTCTCAATGATTGTGCAACTCAGAGTCACTAAGGTTGGAAGAGAGCTCTAAGCTCATCCAGTCCAAGCATCCCTAGCCCCCCCAGGACACTAACCCATGGCCCTAAGGAGAGCAGCTCAATGCTTCTGAAACCCCTCCAGGGATGGGCACTCCAGCACCTCCCTGGGCAGCCTGGGACAACACTGAACAACCCTTGCATGCAAGAAATTCTTCCTGACTTCCAATCTAAACCTCCTCTGGTACAACCTGAAGCCAACTCAAAAGGGAAAAAAAAACCATAAATGCACCAAAAATGGTAATTTCCCTGCTTAACAGCATCTCTTTCTCCCTTGTGGTACACCCTGCAAGCAGTCCTACCTTCTGAGGGAAAGATCTTGCAGTCTGCTGGAGTTCATGGGTGATCTTACTTTATACTTCATTAAGATCTACTTTTCCAGGCTTTCAGGTCAAATGAGGCTACTCAGGAATTGCTTAGTGCTTATAAACATAAGAAATATTGGGACCTGAACAATACTGTTCAGCCTGGACAAGAGGAGGCTCCAGCGAGACCTTCCTGCACCTTTTCAGGACTTCAAGGGGCCTAGGAGATAGATGGGGACAGTCTTTAGCAGGAGGTGCTGTGACAGGCCAAGGGGTGATGGTTTGAAATTAAAAGGAGATTTAAACTAAAGAAGAAGAAAGAAGGTTGCCCAGAGAGGTGGGAAATATCCCATCCCTGGAGCCATCCCAGGTCAGGTTGGCTGGGGCTGTGAGCAACCTGCTCTGGTTGGAGATGTCTCTGCTGCTTGCAGGGACGTTGGACTAGGTGACCTCTAAAGGTTCTTTTCAACCCAAACCATTCCATGATTCTATGAATTTCTGCACTGAAGTATTTCAGAGGGAGTGTAAGCATCAGCTTTGCAGGCAGGGATTCATCATCACATGAGNCATTGCAGAGGCACCTGGATGCATTGCTGTGTGAGCTGGTCTAGGTGCTCCTGCTCTGGCAGGGGGGTTGCACTAGATGATCTTTCTAGGTCCCTTCCAACCCCTGACATACTGGGATACTGTGAGACCAGGACAGGATTGGTCCTGTACCAGGATAGACTTGGCCCTTTTAGGAATCTGGAAGCACAGCTTGGCTAGGACACTGAGCTGAGCTGCAATTCCATGGCAGCTTAAGTGGATCCATTTCAGAGAGATAACTTGGCACAAAACTAACCCAACCCAAAAAAACACCCAAAAACCCAAGCCAGGAATAAGAGCAAACTGAAGCTCTGCCAAATGGCTTTGAGTACAACACAGCTTCTTCTGCTGAAGCTCCATAAACTTCTCTATTAAAAACAAGATGACAAACCAAAAACCACCATCCCAAACTCTATCAAATCCCATGTTTCTTGCTGTTTTCTCCCAGCTTCATCTAAATGCAAACCAAGGCTCAGGGATGTTCTGCAGAAGCCTGAAGGACTAGAAAACAGGACCTTGACTTTAGGTTCTAACTGCAACAGTTGTAGCCTACTGGGTTAATTCCCCAAAACCAACCCCTTAGCCCCTAAAAATGTAAACATTCTTCCTTGCTTTGAGCTTTGTGAACAGTTTATTGACTACTAGACCCTGCCTGACATGAATTGGATCTTATATGCTTTGAAGGCTCTAAGGAAGATCATCTTCTTACATGGTGCAGAATGATTAAGACAAAAGAGAAAAACAACCAATATAAAAGACAACCAGAGGTCTGGATAAATTGTATTAAAACCCAGACTTCAAATACTATTTTCCCTCCTCCTTTTTTTTATTACCTTCTGAAATAATCATAAGTGACCACAGCAACTCCATTTGTGTTAGTTTTCTGTGAAGCTTTAGCAAGAGATGCTGCTTGGCTTCACAATTTTGGATGCTTAAGATCTTTAAATAAGAGAGGAGGAGGAAAAAAACCAAAACACCCAAGCAGATCTATCACAGTTAGATCCCAGAACTGAGAATGACATCATTTCTGGCCAAATACTTTCTTCAGGATCATCCTCTAATACTGGAATCATGGCCAGGAAAGATTTGGTTGGTTGGGAGGAAGAAAAACTCTCTGGAAGGCAGATCCATCTTTTTGCCATCTCTGCTTGCAGTCACTGGTTTTTCTCCTAAAGAGAGGATATTTATATCTATATAGGATGTATATATTTAGATAAATATAGGATGTAGATAGTGAGCTCTACATTTCACAAGGAAGATGAATATGCAAGCTTGAGCCTAACAGCCTAGCCAAGCTTCTACAGGAAAGGTCCAGGGGAAATCTTGAACAAATCAATTAGAATTTTCCCCATTTATCTGTGCAGAAAACAAGAGATATTCAACAGTAAAATAAATCCTGAGCTGGTGCTTTCCTCCAAAGAAATGAGGTCAGGTTAAAACTCTTCCCAAGCAGGATGCTTAGAGACTTGTCTTCCCACTACTTTGGATGTATGTCTGCACCAAGAAAGAGAAAAAAAAACTAATAAATACTGGACACTGCCTTAAAATAGCAAGCAAATTGGCCAAAGTTCAACAGGGGTAGTTGGACAAAAAAAAGTGATGCTTTCAAGAAGAAAACCAAAATCCTCTTGGCCAACTGTAGAAAAAGCTGTGCTTGAATCACATCAAATCCTGGTCTAGAACTGAGTGTCCAAGAGCTTTGTGGGAATTAACTGGATCATCTGAATATTCATTGGATGGAGATGGAATTCATCATTCCTGTGGGAACTGGATAGCATTTGATATTTCCTTGAAACAGGTGACTATTTCAATACTAGCACCCAAAATTGGGTCATCCAACTGCCATCTCCAGGAACACATAAATATGTATATATATATATATATGCACACTTACAAATTCTCCACCCCGACTTAATTGCTTTCCTTTCCAGTCACAGCTAAATCAGCACTAAAAGGAAATATCTATTGATCTGAACCACAGAGCCATCTCTTCTCAATAGTGACAGTAGCAGGCTCCACAGAAAATAAAGATATTCCCCTAAATTATCAGCAGCAATAGGAATAGAATAGCAATAGAATCCCTTGCTTAGTTTTCCTAGGAGGTTATAAGAAGCTGTCAAGGGTTAGGGCTGGGCCAACCACCAAGCCAGGGATAGACAGGCTCTATTATCCTCTTTTCCCCTCACTCCAGGGAGGAAAAGGTTAAATAAATAGAGAGAGACACTTAGGGATTGGAAATGAAACTTAGACTGCTTTAATAAAAATAATAACAAGGAAATAAACTCTATATATATATTTATCATCATCATCATAGCTAAGCTTCGTGAACAAAGATCCAGGATATATATTTATACACACACACACACACACACAAAACCAACAGCAGACCCAAACCCCTTGCTGGTAACTCCCTCCCCACTGATGCTGGAGCAGGAGAACTCCAGCAGCAGCCAGGACTCAGGCTCAGGAGCTGCATCCTGAAACTCAGCAGCTCTTGGATTGAGATGGAAGGCAGAACAGAGAGAATCCTGGAGGAACAGAGCTGGGCTGCTGATCCTCACAGGGCTCAGGGTGCTTAACCTCCAGGAAGAAGAGAGACTCAAAGCTCTCCTTATATGTACTAGTTGTTAATTGGGTGCTAATTAGCTAAATTAAGCACTTCTTTTGCTGGAGGCTTAGGCCTCATGCAATAGAGCCCAAGCTTGATATCAAAGCCTCAAGGACTGAATATGTGTTCTATGGCATGGAATAGCTCTGGGACAGAAGGTGAGAGACTAAGGATTAGTTGGCATTTAAAAAGACTGTTTGAACTGTGCCATTTCTGCTAATGTTAAAACCAGATTTTCCTGGATATTCTTTGGATTCTTCTGCTTAAGGAACCTGGTTGGACACTCACATTTTTCAACAGAATTGGCACCAAGACAAAAATATCTAAATTGTGCTAGCTAGGTAACTGTGGTGGGTTGACCTGGGCCGAGNCACAGCGTTTCTGAAAACTGTATGGGAACATTAACTCTATCTCAGCCAAACCCAATACAGTAACTAGCACCAGTGACACTCTCTGGGTCAATAGACTACAATTTAAAGCACAGCAGGAAGACTTCCTATTTATAACTTAAATATTAGTTTTTGGGAATCAATAGCTTTTTATTGCCAATGTTTATAGGGAGAAAGATTTCATCTCAACTCATAAAGCCAACACAAGATTGCTGCCCATCCAAGTGTCCACAATGTCTAAAATGTACCCAACCAGTTTTCCACTCACCTATTGCTTGTCTCTAAGCTTTATTGCTAATAAAAGAACCTCTAAAAGATTTATACTTTCTTTGCAAGACAGAGCAGGAACATACATTGCTAAAGCTTGAACATTCATTTCTATTGAGGCTCCCTTATTCCATTTCAGCATTCCAAGAAGTCACCGAGATTCTCTGTCAGAATAATAGCCCTGATAAAAATGGGTATCAGGTCTGGGTAATCTCTTTTGGCCACAGCTAAATTAAAGAAGGATGAAGCTACTGAGCTCCAGAACTCTGGGGTCAACCTGAAGTAATTACATTACAGAAGAGTATTTCTTCTTTGAGGACTTTCTCCACCAAGATGAGTTCACTCCACACCAGGGCCCTGTGTATTTCATCAGGTTTGGACAGACTACAAATGGAATAGCTATGGCATCTTCTCCCTCTAGGAAATTCTTTCCTAAACCTATATCCCAGAAAACAAATTTCTCTAATAAAAGTCCTGTCTTGTGCCTAAAAGCACCAAGAATTCTTGTGGGGCAGAAACACATCTTGTCTTTCCTGGTCTGCTGTGGTGTGTAGCAGAGGCAAAGCCAACTGGAAAGCTTAAAACCTCAGTTCATTTGAGTCCTAGAGCACAGGAGAAAACTTAAACAAGACAGGAAAGGTAGCAGATGTTTGTTAGGTTCTACAGAAGTGGGTCCCTCATCCCCTAGAAAATGAGAAGATAGCACAATCTGAAATTGGCCTATCACTAAGAATTACAGTTAAAGCACTGTGACAGGAAACAAAGGTTACTCTTGCTTTCACCACTAACACCTCTCCTCCTCTGCCCAGCAGTTTGCCTTCTAGAGTTAACTTCCCAAAGAAAAATGAATCAGAGATGTGTGACAGTGCTAAAGCAATTCTTGAGAGTTCCCAGATGGAAAACCTCCAAGCATAAATCCCTGAGAAACTCTGCAGCTCTTTCTCTTCACACAGGAGGAAGGTTCACACTCAGAGAGACCACAAACAAAAGGCTGGCAGGATGCTTCCCCCAGGAGTCTGCCTTGGAAACAGGCACTAGTGTTGTGGTGAGGGACAGATGGAGAGTAGATCTGGATCAGGTTCAACACCAAGGAGTCTCTCATCATGTATTAAATGATAATCTTTGTAGGCAAAGAAAGATCTTCACCATTCCCTAAGCACTGGCAACAGTAGTAGAAGAGACAAAGCCCCAAGTTAAACTCCTGCAGCAGAAGTGAAACATTCAGAGCTTGTGCAGGAATCTGAGCTGTCATGGGAAACCCTAAATGTTCAGCAATAAAAGGAGCACAAGGATTTCTGAAGCATTCCTTCTTAATTCCCCCTTATTTGATTTTCATACTTCTCTTTTTTTTCCTGCCTATCTCTCATCAAGAAAATGAAGGCAATAGAAGAGAATAATAGAGACTTGCTTCTCTATCCCTCATTATATTTCACCAAGGTACCACCTGAATCTTTGCTATAAACTTCAGAACTTCACTTCTCCAACCAGCTTTAGGGTTTGGGTTTTTTTTTCCCACCTCCAAAATGATTTTGTTTTGCTTCATGCTTCTGTTTTCCCTTACCTTTTTGTTGCAAAACAAACTAATCCTTTCATTTCCAACTCATGTCATTATGAAAGCTTCTTAGTTTGTTGCTCTGCTGCATCTGTTCCAGAGCCAGATTTCAGCTTCCTATTTGACTTTTACACCTATTACACATCTTTGGGATATGACAAAACTGATCTCTGTTTGTTATTCATGGATGCTCACATGCATCCTTACCTCCTAACCAGGGGAGCAAAGGAGCTACCAAGGAGCCATTTAATTCCATACGGTGAGGATCTGTGTGGGATGTTTTTCTACTGCTATGACCTCCATCACCTGTGTTCACAAAGGAGGAGCATTTGTACTAATTAAAGCTGTCACAAAGCTTGCACCACACCACAAATCTCTCCTTTTCATATCCATGGAAGGCAAAATCCTAGCACAGCTCCTGAATGAGCAACTGCGAGGCTCATCTCCAGTAACACTTAATGCAATGAGCTTCTGCTGGCATTGCAGCTCAGGAAGCAGAACATCCAAATTAGATGCAGACATCCCTAACCGAGAGATGCAGAGGCTTGGGGCAGAGAAGAATTTGTAGCCTACATGCAGACATTCATTGCCTTTGATTGGTACCATAATCATTGTTCCAACTCGGAGCGCAGCAGCTAGTTACTCTTGGCAGGTACCTGACCTAAAACATTTTGCTCCTTAAATATTTCATTAGTCCCATCATTGGGAAGTTATCAACATTCTCCTAGAATGCATGACATGCTTGAAATCAGTTGTCCCAGAAGGCACTTGCTGATCATTAGACTGCTAAGTAGAATAACTGGAGATGGAGAGGAATCTTTGATCAAACATGAAGAGCTCAGTGTTAAACAGCTGTAGAGAAAGGAGGCACAAAGAGAGAAAAGCACACCAAGCTCTGCTAGCTAGCCATTGGGCTTCATTTTTCACTGTGTACCTAGGGGGAAAAAACCCCCCACAACCTCATATGGAACTACTTATTAATTATAGAATAACTTATTAATAGAATCAAAATCAGTAGACTCAATTTCTTTAATAAAAACTTCTTCCCTTTTCAGCTGAACAAAACTCCAGCTTTCTATCATCCTCTAATGAGCATAAGAATCCAACATGTTGTGGACAACACCAAAACAACCAGTTACCATCAGCAGATTGATGACTTCAGAGCTTCGCTTCCCATAGAATCATTATGGTTGGGAAAGCCCTCTGAGATGATCCAATCCAAGCATCCACCCAACACTCCCATGCTCACCACTAAACCATGGCCCCAAGCACCACATCTACATGTTTTCTCAACACCTGCAGGGATGGTGACTCCAGCATCTCCCTGGGCAGCATGAACCAAGGCCTGAGAACCCTCTAGGGGAAGAAATTCTTCCTAATATCCAATCAAAACCTCCCCTGGTGCAACTTGAAGCCATTTTCCTCTTGTTCCCTGGGAGAAGAGACCAACTCTCACATCATTCCAACCTCGCCTGAGCCTCCTCTTCTCCAGACTAACCAAGCCCAGTTCCCTCAGCTGCTCCTCACAGGACTTGCTGTGCTTTAACATGTGTAGCTGCAAGGGTCCCAGTGCCATGTGGAATCTGCCAGCTCCCCACATACTCCCAGGTTTCTTTTCCTGAGGAGTGAGGCATGAAGGATACAAATGGAAATGAGGGAGCAGCACAGCAGTAACAAGATAGCACAGGCAGCGACTTACTCAACAGTGGAGAAGGCTTAGAAATTCCCCATTTCTGAAAGGCTCTTCATCCCTCATTTCTACAGGCTGCACATCACACACGTGCTCTGGTAGCTGATGATCTGCTCCCAGCTGCTAGTGGAAGAAACTCAGCCTCCTAAATCNATCCTAAGCTGAGTATTCCCAGTTCTCACTAGCCACATCCATCCCTTTCACCTCTTGGCTCTTTTTTGTCTGCTCAGTTAATGGAAGTGTCTTGCCTCTAGAGACCTTGGTGGAAATGCACATTCAGCACGTGGTGGGAGCCACCACTTGCTTTTGTGCTTCTGGGAATGAGCATGCTACAAATCATTAAAGAGCAGTAAAATGGACAAGAGCAGTAATTATAGCAGCTAATGGCTGCTCAGAGCTGGGCACTCTGTATACTTTATGACAGTCATTCAGTTCAGAGAACATCTTCACAACAACATCCTCTCCTGACTATGCCCAGGCAAGGTCAAGCAAAAAAATAGTAGCAAGGCGAGAAGGAAATCTTGATGATGAGCACTCAGGGAACTATCAGTAATAGAGGCAACAGCAAGCACTCCTTGGAGAACAGAGGGTCCCTAGCTGAGTATTCAAATCTAAATTGGTCAGCCAGGAACATTTGAAACCAATTACTTCTCTCCCCAGCCTTTGGAATGGAATGATTACGCAGGCGGAGGGGGAAAGGAGGGAGCGTGGGAGGACAGCAGGAGATGTACCTTGACCTTCTAATCAAGAGCAACAAATTGCACCTATCCTGGTCAACTCAAGCAGTCAGGCAACTACTTGACTTGCCTGAACTGGGGGCAAAATAATAGTCTCATCCTTGTTGGCTTAAAAAACCCCAAACCTAAACAATTGCAGGTGTCAGGATACTTCTTGTTAGCTGACATCTCTCCCGAAGGGAGCTTGTTGTCAGCTCCTCAAATTGAGTCATCAGCCCCAAAATGATTGGCTTAAAATGCTGCTTTTTTTTTCCCTCTGTGTGCCATTTGATGGAGGTTGGAATGCATCTTACAAAAGGATTTCTTTTTCCATGCATTAAGTTCCTCAGGAGAGATGGAGAGAGCAGGGCTTCTCCTGAAGCTGGTGGTAGAATTGTTTTACCTCTTGTTTTTATGACTGTACATAACCTTTTCACTCCCTCTGACATGAAACAATTCTGACAAGTTTATTAAAACCTTTGGTTATTACACTTGACATTTACAAAGGGTAGATGATAAATAAGCAGAGGAATGACATGTTTGCTAGGAATTCAGACACTGGTGAGAAAGTCTTCTCCCTAGCCTCCTTTTTAAATGAAATCTACCCTCTTCAGTCATTCATGTCCCTCTAGGGGAAAAAAATCATCATAATAATAACAACAACAAAAAAGAAGATGTAGTTTTTCTGTACTTGAACAACTCATTTCATTTTGCTTTTGAATTCCAAACATCAGGACTTCTCTGCTTTCCAGACCACACAAGTCAAGATGATTTGTTTGATTTAAGCAACAAGAGAAAGGGCAGAGAGAGCTTTAGTGGAGAAAAAAACATGCTGGAATTTAATCTAGTTTGACACCAATCATAGCAATTTGAATTGCAGATTGCCTGAGAAGCTCCTCAGTAGCCACTAATGTGCAGCCACTGATAGGGAGCAAGAGGGAAAACAGAGCTCTACCTCAATATATACACATAGAGGAAGCATACAATTCAGTAGGAGACTGCATTGATCCACAGGAACACATCAGCAATGTAATTAAAATACTCTATACCCCCAAAATGTTGGGGTAGAAATAACAAAAAACAATTAGGAGTCAATTTTTTTGGCACATTAGTTGTACTTATTATAAAGCATGCAGACTCGAGCATTGGTTCAGCAGAAGACATCAGGTCAGGGTTTAAGTCACATCAGCTATGCCTCACAGTGAGCTCCACAGACTTAACCCCATGGTGAATGTGGCTCAATCCCTACTGCAAATACAAGTTTATTCCCCATGGAATAAAAGCATGGACACAGGATAGGCTTTGGTCTCATCTCAGCCCAAAGTCACAACATGATCCTGTAGGATACCCAGATGACAGAGCTCAGAAGTATTCCCATAGTCTAACAGAAGGAAGCTTTTTTTTATCATGAAGGCTTAAGCTGAATTCTTTTGCCTTTTGGTCTGTTTTAAAGAAAGGAGCCTTACTCTTTTCCACATCCTGCTTTTGTTTGTTTTCTGCCTGTTGTTGTGTTTTGCCATTGCTATTTAATACCTCCTGGGTCTCAATTCTCTGAGATTTCTCCATTCCTCTATTTTGCAGAGCTCTGGAAGGGCAGGAAACACAAAAGATTGAAGAATCTAGGCTGGCAAGTGATCCCCAGCAGTGAGCATCATCCTTTGGGCTTTACTGCTGACCTGCTGTGTGAGCAGCTCTGAGATGCTTTGCTCCTTCTCTGCTTTCTCTCTCTCTCTCTAGTTGGCTAAGTGCAGCACAACAGGAGCTGTCACTCAGGGGATGTTTGTACAGCATCTACCTAGGTGATCCTGGTCAGACTCAGCAGGGAATACAGCAAACAAACAAAAAAACAAGAGAGAAGAATCAGGCTGGAATTTAGGAAGGAATCCAAAGGCTCAGCTCCTCTAGACACTGAGCTTTCCTTTCCATTGTAAGCTCAGTGTGTCTCTGTGTGTGGAACACAGACAAGGAGCTCTCTGCTCAGTTCCTTCAGTCACTGCTCCTTGAACTGTGCACATGAGACCATGGAAGGGGCTGATAGTGGTGAATAAAAGGGACAAAACCTTGGGAAGCTGGGCCAGTGCTTTAGTGCAGGGTTAGCAAACCCAGTCTTGCTCATTAGTCCACATCAGAAACGACTGGAAGAGCCTTGCAGAATGCTTAGATAGGAGCACCCTGAGAGATTTGTTTGCAGCTCCACTACAAAGCTAGAGGCTGTCATAGAAATGTTTGGGTTGGAAGAGATCTTGCAGGTCATCAGGTCTAACTATCAGCCTAGCACTGCCAGGTCACCACTAAACCATGTCCCTCAGCATGACATCTCCATGGCTTTTCAGTCTCTCTAGGGATGGTGACTCCACCACTGCCCTGGGCAGCCTGGGCCAGGCCTTGATAACCCTTTTAGGGAAGAATTCCTCCTTATATCCAATCTAAACCTCCCCTACTGCAACTTGAGGCTATTTCCTTTTCTCCTATTGCTAAGTCAGGCACAGCGATGCACTTTCTGAGCCCTTTCTAATAACTAATGGCATGAAACAAGGCTGTGTTCTTGCACCAACTCTAGTCACACTCTTTTTCAGCATGATGCTCCAAAGGGCCATGGCACAATTTGATGA
>VWZO01018495.1:4574-37383 GCA_013396975.1 Bucco capensis | reverse complement strand
CGAAGCCTAGCCATGATGATGATGATATTTCCCTTTCCACTATAATGCAATAAAAATGGTAGTAAAATTTAATACAACTCTAATTGTTGAAGCGTTATGCTCTTACAAAGGAAAAATTTCTGCTTCATCATACTTCTTTAAGGTCGAGGCAGGCCTGTTGTATAGCTTTTGCAGTTTTGGACTAGAGATGTTTTTCTTGTAGAGGGAGGTCAAATTGATTCCATTTGGACCCATGTTCGTATAGGCTTTGAGCTCTCTGTCATAGATTATATTACTGGAGATGTGTTGGGATGAAAGATGTACAAGTTCAGAAATCATATTCTTGTCTATGCAAGTGTACAATAAACCCCATTTGTCCACAGAATCCTTAAAATAAATGCTATTATTATATATATTACAGGTAAGGAATAAAGGCTAATAGATTGTTTAATATATTTTTGTTGGTCGGGGAGGGGGGGGTCTCGCCAGCACCTGCATCAAAGTTTTTGCCCGATCTCTCCAATGGGGGGGGGGGGGGGGGGTTTCGCCGGCACGTGCATGAAAGTTTTTACCCGATCTCTCCGATGTTGGAGACCGGCGGCTCTGAAAGTAGTGGTGTCCCACGCAGTCCCCCCGGGCGGCGTCCCGGCACCTCGCCCCGCGCATCGACAAGGGATTGCTCCCCGCTCCTTCCAACGCCTGCCGCATCTCCATAGCTTCCCCATAATTATCCTGCTTTACGGCCTCTCCCAAAATGCTCTTCCAGTCGACCCGAGTACATGTCGCTCTGGAGGTACAGTCCTTAGCTCCCGTTCCTTGAGATGAGGGTTGGGGGGTTTTTGGGAATACTGTTGTGGAAGCTGACAGACCTGCTGGCAGCTCTGGTGACTGTGATGGTGGAAGCGGCGCAGTTGGTACAGTTGGTGTTGTTACTGGCGGCGCNCGCCGTTCCTCTGATCCTGCTGCAGCGTCGATTTCGCTCTCCGCGCTGCGCTAATTCCTCGAATTCGCGATTCCTCTTCTTCAAGTCTGTGTCTGGGGTTCAAGTCCGTGTCTGTGTCTGGGGTTCCGGGGTTCAAGTCTTCGGGCGCCAATTGTTGGTGGTGGGGCCTTGTCACAGCGGGAGAAAGAACGACAATCAATATGATCGCTCATTCAAGCTCAACTTTATTACCGAAACTATGGCTATATATACTATGTGCAGTAATTATGCCTACTTGTCATGTATTGATTGGATAACACATATAAGTTGCAGCAGGTTACATTGTCATTTCCCAGCCCCCTTGTTGTTCTAGTCCAGATGTTTTTCCACTCTTCTTCCCAGGCAAGTTTCTCTTCTCAGGCTCCTCTTCTCAGGCTCCCTTATCTTGTCAAGGTCCCTTGCCATGTTTTCCTCAAAGCTGTTTACAGCTCACTCAGCTCCGAATACATGGCATGTCTTCGGTCCTTCAACCATCCTCCCACATATTTTGATCTTTTAATCTGACCAAATTTCACATTTTAAAGCACTGGTGAATATTCCTGTCTTACCTGTCAACTGCTTGTCCTTCCAATCCCCACATGAGTTTACAGTTCACTGAGTTAGAAATATTAAACTGAGACTTAACCTTGTGTTCTTCAACAATAGATATCTAACTAAAGAGATGATATTCACAACAGGATTGTTTATTTTTCTGTCCAATTTTTGTGGGCTTTTCTGTGTCATTTTTATATGGCAACACACGGGACCCTCAAATAGAACTGTGAAAGTTCTATTACCTATTTGAATCTTCATGAAATGTTGTTAGTGCCATAAAGACATCTGCAATGGAAAAGGTAGTTTCTTGTTTATTTGATATAATTTACTACTTAGCTTGGCAGATGTAAGTTGATTTGCTACACTACTGAACTGATTTTTCAATTGGTTGCCTCTCATTAGATAAATTGCAAACATATTTTTAAAGATGAAGTGAAGAAATAACAAAATTTAGTTTGTGCAAATTGCTATATATTCTGTGATGATTACAGTAACATGCAGCAGAATAGATATGGCAATTATTTTAACATTCTTAACTAATACCAGCTATTATGGCTGTTTGTTACTCTTCAGCTGTGTCTGGCAGGCTCTCTAGTTTTGCAGTGCATTGCTAGCTTCCTGTACTTGAGATATAAAACTCCTTCTGATTTCTCACATTTTCGGGTTTCCAGATACTTTGTATTCTTTGATTTTTTTTCCCACCAACCCACACCTCAAACCAGAAGGGTATTGTTTGAGCTTTTACTTTTGTTTTTATGGAGAGGAGGTAAACCAGAATGGTAATTTTTGTGGTACTCAGGCTAATCTTGGAGGAAATCTTGGAAGGCAACCATTTTTTATTGAAGCTTATGAACCTGAGTAGGTGTATGAAGTTAATAGTTTCAGCAAAAAAAATATTTCATTTAAAAAAATCCTGTGAAGCTAAGAATTTTTACTTTTGATTCTGTCACCAGTCTCATTGATACGAACAGAGACACCTAGACTTGCGTTACAGCTGGTTTTGTATGTGGTGTAATGTCTTTTGATGGAGTAAATACAGATAATTCTTTTCTAGTGTATTTGTTTCACTAGAATGGAGGAATGAACAGACAAGAAGGGATGTGGAGCAGGCTACCTTGATGCAACATGGATCCTCAAGTTCAGCTATGTTATAAGTCTGCAGGCGGTGGAAGTGTAAACTTCATGTTGCCTTTTTACACAGTGCATCATACTCTGTTTCTTTCCTAAATGTAAGGGCTTAAAGTGATACATTAACTGAAATTTCCATGACTCATTTTCATTCTACAGTGATTTGGAATGACGTTAGTTTGAGATAAACTGGACATCTTTTCTTTCAGGACCAGCACTTGTGGATGTGGGAGAAGCTATGAAAGAGCTTTCTGAGGTCAAGGACTCTTTAGACATGGAAGTGAAACAAAACTTCATTGACCCACTTCAGAATCTTCACGACAAAGATCTGAGAGAAATACAAGTATTATCCTCAATGTTTTATTTCAATACCAAATGTGCAAACTGTATATACGTTCTAAATGCATGTTATTTTTTTTAGTTTAAAATGGGCTTCCAGATTTGCAAGTGATCTGATTTTAGTCTGTTTTGGCTTGAGTTTTACTTTTCAGTTCTATCTCTCTTGTTGATGGTTAGAAAGGTAAAGATCAAAATTCTAACACTTTTTGATGGTACATCTTCAAGCTTATGCAGGTGTGAACATAGTACTCTAGTACCACCTTTTGAAAGCTCATTTCACTAAATAGATGAACAGATGTTTACATTCAATTTTCTCAGGTATGACATGTGAGGGCATTTTGATAGTTGCCTCTAGACTGGCACTACTCTTTAGTCTGTGTGAAGACTGTGTCCAAAAAATTCCCAGGAATTTTGAACACAAGCACTGTTTGCTTGCATGAATTACATAATTTGTAACCCAAGAACCAGCCAACATTTACAGAAAAAAATCTATTTGCACACATAGTAGTAAGTGGAAGTAAAATTGCCTCCCAATTCAGCAAATGTTTATCTATAATAAACTGTTCTGAGCTCAGTAAGGGTTTTGTGTTTTCAAATATATGTGGAAGAAAGATGTCTTAGGCAGTTTGCTGTAATTTACGAAGTTGACAAAGTTATAAGCATCGTACTAGATAATGAATTAATTCTTCTGAGGGAAAGTAAAAAGTAACCATGCTAATGCTGGTACCATTAAGTTTTGGTCAGCTTGATATGGCTACTGCTAAACAGAATGGTATGAATGTTACATCAGTTAACAAACCAGAAAATCTTTAATAAAAGATAATATTAAGATCCTTTGGTGGTCTGATTGAAATGATAAAAATATTTTCTTTGTTGCATTGTTTATAAAAACTGTGACACAGGCAAAAGTATACTAGCTTGTGCTTTAAATAGTTTTCTCTTAAACTTATAGGGAGAAACCATAGTGTTCAGGTAATTCTGCATCGGAGTTAACAAGATAAAAACTTGTGTTACCTGTGTCAGTTGCAGTTACACATTCTTTGTGGCTTTTTTTTAATGTTGTAGGTCTGTCTTTTAGATAGAACCACCATCACAGAATCACAGAATCACTGAATCATTAAGGTTGGAAGAGACGTCAAAGATCGTCAAGTCCAATCATACCTATCACTAACATACCACTAAACCTTGTCCCTAAGTAGAACATCTGTAAGTTTCTTAAAGGTGTCCAGGGATGGTGACTCCATCACCTCCGTGGACAGCCTGTTCCATGACTTAACAACCCATTCAGTGAAGAAATTCCTCCTTATATCCAATCTAAACCTCCCCTGGTGTAATTTAAGGCCATTACCTGTTGTCCTCTCGTTGTTAACCCTGGAGAAGAGACGTACACCCATCACACTCCAACCTCCTTTCAGGTAGTCGTAGAGAGCAGTAAGGTCTCCCATGAACCTCCTCCAGACTAAACAACTGCAGTTCTCTTATCACTTCTTAAGTAATACGTAAACCCACCTATGTCATTGTTCTGTATTTATCCCCTCTGGGGAAATGTAGCTGTACAGGAAAGAGCACATGCTTGAAAATGTATGTGGACTACCTCATTACAGTGCAGTATAAGGAGAGTTTGGAAATTTCCTTCATTCTGTGGTTGTGTGTGTGTGTTTTTGTTTTTTTTAGCATCACCTAAAGAAAATGGAGGGTCGGCGCCTGGATTTTGATTACAAAAAGAAAAGACAGGGCAAGCTCCCTGATGAAGAACTTCGCCAAGCTCTAGAGAAGTTTGACGAATCAAAAGAAATTGCTGAGTCAAGCATGTTCAACCTTCTGGAGATGGATGTGAGATAGATCTTTTTAATCTTTTTGCTGAATCTTAAACTCATTCAGCGGTGAAGGTAGTCTAAAGCAATCTAAAACTTATCAAAGTTATTAAATCCATGATGTCATAGATTTCTGTCACTGTACAGTGGGGAAGCACTTGCCTCCTTGTTGGACTCAGTAAGAGACTCAGAAGCTATAGTAATATACAGCAGGTACATGTAGGACTAATTTTATAACTAAGCTAAAGAACATAAATCACCTGTTGCATCATTGTGCTTCCTAACTGCATAGTGTTACTTGCAAAACCAAAATATCTTCCTTCTTAAAATTATGTAAATGTAACTTATGACTTTTACTTAGCTGTGGTTTTAGGATTTCACTTTTGGTCAAGTGTGTGGACTGCTGAAAGGATCAGTAAAGATCAGAGTTGTTGAAATCACAACCCTATGGTCTCTAATGTAGTTGTACGCAGTAGAGGAGAGCTGAAGTTAATGTGCCTGCTCAAATCTCTGCAGCATGTTTTTTGCTGCAGACTGGTTTAGGATTGAAAATCTATGACGTTCTTCTAATCTTGTAAGTAGTGTTAAAACTGTGAAATCAAGTGAGAAAAAAATTCTCTCTTCTGGAGGAAAAAAAAAACATTTTATCTGAAGTCTGTCTTACAGAATATGTGATCAAAGGAAACTCAGTTTAAATATTTCTGTTGAAGTAAATGATTTGATTTATTTAAAGTTTAAATACACGCCTAATGTAATTCTTCATTTTGTTACTAGATTGTTGTAGAGGGGCCATAACAAACGTGAAAATATTTGCATATTTAAAATTAAATATAGCTGTGCTGAAATAAAAGAAGTATAAGAGTTTTGTAGCTTTAATCCTTATAGTAACATCTGACCCTGTGTGGCTGGGTAGTGCCTGGCCTGCATTACACCACTACAGTATTATGTTTTATGGAAACTGCTAGAAATTGCATAGCACACAAGAGTTTTGGATGCTTTTTACCTCCTGAAGTGGAATGCTATCTGCCTTCACTAAAAATGTTCTGCATCTGGAAGTATATAGTATCTTCCTGCTTTGGTCTGCTTCAGAGTCTAGAATACAACAGGAGCATGACCATAGACCTATAGTTTTGTGCTCCTCAAAAGCATGGAAAGAGAAGTTTTATTATGCTCTTATTACAGTTTAATTTTTACTTTCATAGGTTTTCCTGAATCAGGTAAGTCTGTAGGCTGCTGTTTATTCAGAGCAGCCATGAAGATGATCAGTGGGGAAGAGCTACAGTTACCATTTTAGAGCAGGTCATAACCAGACATGGTAATGAAAGAAGACTGATATGGAACTATTTACAAACTGCAAAGATTACTTAAGTTCTTAGAGAGGTAAAACTGTCTTTGCACTGTCACTGTGGTAGTGATCTTTACTCATGATTGTTGAGCTGTTTGGACTCACCTAAGATCTGATGTTTTAATGTCAATCCTCAGATTGAACAAGTGAGCCAGCTTTCTGCTCTTGTACAAGCCCAGCTGGAGTACCACAAGCAGGCCACACAGATCCTACAGCGAGTTACTTCTAAGCTGGAGGATAGGTAATTCATTTTTCATAAGCTTGTTGAATTGTTTTTTGGTTTTGCAAACGCAGAAAATATGTGAGTAGAATGCAATACTGTTATCTATTGCAGCTTGGTAGTTGTATGTTTTTGAAAACAAGGGACATTTCTTTAGGCAATTGCAAGATGAGATCTCTATGTTTCAGAGATGTGTGTACTTCCTAAGGACTGAGTTCAGGAAAGCATCTCAGTAAATCTGTTAAATGTGATTTAACTGAAAGCAAATTTTTATGAGTATTGAAAGTCAGTGGGACTTAAAATTTTTGATTCCTTACCATTCTTGCATATATTCAAGAAGAAGACTTTCTGAAAGATGTTAATGATTTCTGTTGAAAAAGAGTATCATGTTACATTCTCATCTACCTGAAGATATTCCTGAGCCAGATTGTGAGACCCCTGTCATTTGCCACCTTATTAAATACTCCTTTTTTCCAGCCATATTGTCAGATCAAACTTGATACGAGCTTTAACTGAGTTTACCTTTTCCATTCCCTTTTCTGTAATTGCAATTAATATTTCTGAATAAATAATAATATATTTTTAATTGAATTTTAGATTTTGTACTTCAGAATTTTTCCTTCTGTCAATACAAAACAGACTGTACCTCCTTGAAAGAGCCCTGGGGCTCTTTAGCCTGGATAAGGGCAGACTGAGAGGGGATCTTCTCAATGCTTATCAACATCTAGAGGGTGAGAAGCAAAAAGGCTGGGCTAGACTTTTTCAGTGGTGCCCAGTGACAGGACAAGAGACAAAAAGCACAAAATTGAACCCAGGAGGTTCCAGATAACATGAGGGAAAATTTCTTTCTTGTGAGGGTACCAGAGCACTGGACCAGGCTGCCCAGAGAGGTTGTTGGAGTCTCCTTCTTTGAAGAGATTCCAAACCCACCTGGACACAAACCTATGCAACCTGCTCTGAGTTACCCTGCTGTAGCAGGGGTTTGAATTAGATGATCTATAGGCTGGACTTGATGATCCTGGGGGTCTTTTCCAGTCTTGGTGATTCTGTGATTCTGTGATCTCCAGAGGTTCCTTCCAGCCCCTAACCATTCTATGATTCTATGAAATGAGGAAAATAATGTCTGTAAAATTTAATTAGCTTCCCACACACTTCTTTCTTGAAGGAAACTTAACATACAGGAAAGATTTCTTTAGTCCACATAGTTCTGGACATAATTTCCAAGAGCAGATAATGTTCACATATTGTGAGAAGGCAGCTTTCCAATGAATGAATCATGCATAATTCTTTGCTGTTTTCTGATGTCATTAGTGTGGATCTTACTTCTGACGCTGCTTGGTCTGGGTGTTACAGACATCAGTGTTTACTTTCTCAGAGCAAACAGTCTGTAAGACTCATCCAATTCTAAGTCTTAAAATTTTGTTGCAGTTAGGAGCAGCACTTTTTTTGGTAGGTAGGCTGCCCTAAGAAACACAGTTTGCACCACTATTTCAACAGCTAACAGACTGGTTTTCAGCACTTCCAGATGAATACTTGAATTCGCTTGCTTTACAGAAGCATTACAAAATCCTCAAGAGCTGGTGGATTGTTCTGTAGTCCATAAATTACATCATAAAGTGAACATACCTCTCTCGACAAAAGATATCTGTTCTTGCATCGGTTCAGATAATCCTTTGCCCTTTAGAAACTTCTGTTAAACATTCAACATCTTTGCTTTTTCAGTTCTGAATGATTTTAGCTTTTCAAGAACTTTGCATTAGACTGCTGTTATACATCAGCTAAAGTAAATCTTTTGCATAAACTTACTGCGTATGCCTGATTTTAAAGAGTTTTCTGGATAAACCATCCTTTGTCTATACCACTGGACACAAATTACAGCATTGTGATATGTTTATGCCAGGAATTAAGGAGGGATGTAGAGCTGTTCGAACTGTTAGTCTTTTCCTGTTGGTGATACACAGGCAGCAAAGAAGGCATGGACCTGGGGTTTAGAGTTGTTGTTTTTTACCATATGGACCAGAAAATAAATAATGCTTTACTTACCAGCTGAGCAAATTTTTACTTTTCATTCACAGTGATGTGTACAGTACATACTGCCTGTTTTCTAGAAACTTCTTAAAAGATGTGAATAGAACTTTTTTGTGCTGTTGTTTGACATGGACAATGTCTCCTAACTGCAGAGAGTGTCCTGTTTAAAATATTGCCTGAAGAATTTAAAAAAAATACCAGTTAGGTGATAGCAAAAACCATGAAAAATTTTAAAATGCGTCAAGTCTTCTATTTTCCTGGGCCCTTTACACTAGGCTTCAAAAATTTCTTCAGGAAGTGCAAGTGCGAGAATGTTTGTTTTTCGCCTATGCATTAACATGAGACATAAACTTCCTTAAAATGCCATGAATCCAGAAAGTGGGACTTTAAAAACTTGGCAGACATTGAGACACTTGCAGTACAATTAATAAAATCTGGAAGGTCAACAGAGGCTTTTCCTTTTAAGCTCTCTTTCTTCATCAAGCAAAGGAGGGTACAGTTTTCAAGACTGAGTGTCATGATAGAGCAGCTGTGAAGCAGGAATGGTTTCCATGGAGATGTTTCTTTTCTCCAGAAACATGGCCCATGCTGAGCTTTTGGGTAATTTTTAGCAAGTCACTAGAACTGTCACCTTCTAATTCATAATCTGTAAAAAATGCTGTTCATTTTGTGGAAGCAGTAAGTGTAATAGAACTTGATCATGTATTTCTTTCTTCAAAAGTTTACTGTAACTTCTATTAATAAGTAAAACACAGCAAAGCATTTTTATTTCATTTTTATGACATCATGAATTAATGTTTTTAATACTCTTATTCTTTTGTTTTGTTTGTTTGTTTGTTTTTTAATAAGAAATAAAGCAGCCTCTGAGGACTGAGTCATATTAATGTTTTGGATGGTGAGGAAACCCTTGTTATCGGGACCAGAATTGGTTAGGTTGGGAGCATGGAAGCAGATCTTTTCAACATATAAATAAAAATGTGCTGCCAACAGCAAGTCTGGGGCATATCTAGACAAGGTTAAAGAAACCAACTTGTCCTTTAAATATGGAGGCCTTGACTCAAATATTCTTCTATTTGTAGTATTAGAAGTATATGAGGCAACTGTTCTGCATAAGATACTCTGATTCTGTCATCATTCCTTTCCTGGATTTTTATCCTGAAATCTGAAAATGTACTATTTCCTAGAAGTTCTGGATTTCTCAATGAGAAGAATAAATTGAAATTAAATCATGCATAATATTTTCTATTTTGAGAGTCAGGAAAACTGGAGGTTTTTTTGCCTTTGGGAAACAAGTATCCCAGATTGCAAATAAACTAAGTCTGCAGCTGAAGTCAGTAAATTCCCACACAATCTTCTCACAAAATGACAAGAGTTGGCATCAACCAACTGAATAGTAAGGCTTGCCAGGGGTACAAGCAAAAGCCATGCTAAAAATGGGGGCAGAGATGTTTGTACAGCCTTTCTGTAAGCATTACTAGTCACATAAAATGTTTTTCTCCCATTAGAAGTTTTTGGTTATTGTTAGAAAAAAGGAAGCCAGATAAAATGCAAGGTTTCTAGAGGGAAATAAAAACTAACAACTTTGTGGCATAGTTGCATCAGGTGTTTTTTGGTAATTCAAACTAATGTCTTAAAGAAAAAATTACTCTAAATGCCAAACTTTCTTTAGTCTGAATGATTGATGGGTGTGAACTTTAGCCATGGAAATAAGGATGTTTGGTGCATCTCATCTGTTAACAAGAAACTAACTTTTGACATATAACTTCATGTTGTGGCAGAATAAAAGAGGCATCATCTCAGCCCAGGAAAGAATACCAGCCCAAACCCCGTATGAGCCTGGATTTCACAACTGGTGATAATACTCAGCACAATGGAGGAATATCCCATGCCACCACACCCAAACCATCAGGTAATGGCAGTAACAATGTGAGAAGAAAAGTCAACTGTCAGAAATTTTGGTACAATGTGGAAGTTCCACGCTTTCTTACAGAGATCAGTTCTTCTATAGTGAGAGAAAAATGAGAAGGAAGATAGAATCATGGAATCACTAAGGTTGGAAAAGGCCTCTAAGATCATCAAGATTGAATCTTGATCCAACACCATCATGTCCACTAAACTGTGTCACAAAGTGCCGAGTCTGCATATTTTTTAACACCTCTAGGGATGGTGACTCTATCGCTTCCTGGGGAGCCTATTCCAATGCTTAACCACTCTTCCAGTGAATAAATTTTTCCTAATATCCAACCTGAACTTCCCCTAGACCAACTTGAGGCCATTTCCTCTTGTCCTATCATTAGTTACCTGGGAGAAAAGACTGAGCTGTTTGAAAGTTGATTCTTTTTAAACTATTCACATCCCTAGGCAGGAGAACAGGGAGGAATCATCCACCTCTTTAAATGTGTCTTTAGGTCAAAAATTTTTTAATCCTAGAACCTCAAAGAGATGCTGCTGTACTAAATTCAACTTCAAACAGAAATTTTTACAAAATAGACTTTCAGAAAACAGAAAGAACAACGATGTTTTCCATGAGAACCTGTAATACCAAACGGCTCAAAAACCTCCGTAACCTTATCCTGCTTTTTGAAACCAGATATTACAACACAAATTGGCTGAAAGTAAAAATCGCTAAAAAGAAAAATAAAACTATCTGAATTATTTCCTGTGTCCACTTGTGAGCAGCACAAGCATGATTGAGCATTTATAAGACTGCATATTTATTATCTTAAGTGTCTATTTTCTATCAACATATACTAAGAAAGCCTTACTTTTTGTTTCTCACAGTAATCGTCTGCTATCCCATGTTATGATGAGGGCTGTCCTCTGTCCACACCCTGACCTCAGTTATTCCAGTTCATCTCAATGACAATTGCTAGCACACTCCACCTTGCAAAACCAGATCTTTTTCACTAGATCTTTAATCAATATCTCCTTCCTTTCCATCCCATCCTGATGCGAATGTGTCATGGTTTAGGCCTCCCCAGTTTGTCAAAACCATGCTGCCACTCGCTCATTTCTTGTACCCAGTGGTGGGATGGGAAAAATTAAATACATCTAGGGCTTGAGGGCCCAAGCTAGGGACAGAAAGGACACATTTTCCACTTATGGTCACAGGCAAAAGACAGAATAGACATGGGGGAAAAAACCCAAAATTTAATCTAAACAAAATCATAATCAAATTCAAGTAGAGTGAGAGCACATACAATAATACAGAAACCCCACACACCACTCTTGTGTTCCACCTCTCCTCTCTCTGAGTCACAGTTCTGCACTGCAGAGGGACAGGGAAATGGGTGGAGTGGGACACCAGTCCAGTCTGCCGTGGAACCAGTCCATCCTCTTCAGGGGAGGACCACTTTACTGTTCCTCCCTTCAGCAATGTGGCATCTCTCCCACAGGGGTCTTCCCCAGAGTCCTGGTGTCTATTTTGGGGAACGCACCATGCTCCAGTGCAGGCTCCACAGCCCTGAACAGTTGGTTCTTCCCCAGTGGATCTCCAAAGGCAGCTGCCGGCCTTGACACATGACAAGGGAAATGGCCACTCCAGGGTCTTCCCCCTAACTTCTTCCTTCTTCTAGGGCAGAGGCGCCATTCTGTCTGTCTCTTTCTCTCTCTCTCTCTTTAACACCCTGCTCAGCTTGCAACATAAAACAACTGGGCAGAAAAACCTCACCCTTAACTTATTTCCCCCCCTTAAATATGCTCTTTGAAGAGGTGCTGATTGGCTTGGCCCTGTCCAGAGGCAGGACTGAAAACGGAGCTGGGGGAACTTTTTCTGAACCTTCTTATCCAAGCATGCCTAGTGCAAGCCCACCACAGAATGTCTGATGTTCTTACAGATACAGGCAGCAACAGTAACTCCATTTGCAACCTGGAATGGAAATTATCTTGCGTCATCTTGCAAATTCCTAGTAATCTCAGTATACTAGTGAGAATAGGAATACAATGGAGATTCCTTGTGCATGAGTGTGGCTTGAGTCTTGCATGGTAAAGGTCTCCTCATGCCACCAGTAAATTTCTTTTTCACTTCTTTTTTTGTAGTGTCATGAACATCTGTCTGTGCTAAGGCAGGGCAGACTGATGTGCCTGTATCTCTTCAGCATTTGTGTTTTCCTCTTCAGAGAGTAGTGTTTAGCATTTTCTTCAGTAGGGGTTCTTTCTTTTAAGTGTTTATCAGTTTCAGAGAAATGCCTTCTTCTTTGAAAATTCTTTAGTGCATGTTTGGGTTGTTTTATTCAGAGCTCCAGTCTACTACGGTCATTGAAGTTTATTTGATAAGTTTAAATTTCAGCTGGCAGCAATGAAAGTACCAAATAGGTGTTGCAAAGCTTGTTGATGCCAGCAAAATGGTCTTCATGACAAATAAAGCAAAATAGACTGTTAGTGATAGCTGAAGAAATTAAAGAAGGTTTCACTACAGAAATAATTAAATGAAATCTGATATTTGAAAAACTTGCTCTATTGACATCTATAGAAATGGAATACTTTTCTCCTAAAATAGCTCAAGCATGGGCCTTTTAGCCATAGTGAGTGGTTGAAATGACTATGTACAAAGTTTAAATCTAAAATGTCATCCTGAAGCCATTCATGTTCTTAGAAGTACCATTATGGAGGAGTGACACATCTTGGTTCATTCTGAGCACTGGAAGTTCATGAGCTTTTACTGTGAAAAGTCAGGTAGGGATATAAGATTTCTTACAATTTAGTGCTGCCAAATCCTAAATATTTTGGCCAGTAACAATTTTTCTTTTTGTGGACTTCAAGCTTTAGAGACTCTGGGGATGGGAGAAATATTTATTGATTTCATATAACATATGAAAATTAATCAAACTAATGATTTGTAATGTATCCATTAGCCCTCCTAAAGGGTTTATAGTCAGATGTTTACGAACTAGCATATTAGAAAGCTTTGAATTTCAAACTTGTTCTGTATCTTTCCTGGTGTCCTGGCAATCAAGTGTTTTGTGGGAATGGGGAGAAAAAACTTTTGGAAACCTCATAGTAAAATTTCGAGGATTAGGAACATATGCAGTGGCTTACAGTATAGCTGTACTAGTGTGGTTTCCAAATAAAAGACAAAGACAGTTATATTTTCATTCTTGTTCTAAGCTACTGTTACACTACTTACCTGAGGCAAATAGACAAAGCATCTCTGTGCCAATAAGGCTGGAAATACATTAGGGCTTTTGCTCAATTTGTTTGTGTTTTGTAAACAGATAAAAATTAGATTCCAGAGTGATCATAGCCATGCTTTTAGGTGTGGCCTTGACTGTAATTTGGTTCTTTTAGGATTCTTAGATATTTACTAGCAGTTGCGTACAAAACCTGAAGGCTGCCAAAAACTGATGTCTGTCTTCTAATAAAGTTTAGATGTTGTCAAAGAACAGTTAGCAGCTTGTAAGTAGTATCAGAAACAGCAAAGCTGTAGTAGGTAAAACTGTAAAATGGAAAATGTTAACTGTTGAGATTTTTAAGCACATTGTTTCTTTGTGTTTCTTACCCATAGGTGTTCACATGGATCAGCCATGCTGCCGAGCACTGTATGACTTCGAACCAGAAAATGAAGGGGAGCTGGGATTTAAAGAGGGTGATATCATTACCCTCACTAACCAGATTGATGAAAACTGGTATGAAGGGATGCTTCATGGCCAGTCAGGTTTCTTCCCCATTAATTATGTTGATATTTTAGTTCCATTACCCAATTAGGATGGCTGATCCACCACCTCTGACCCAGTTAGTTCTGTCAGTACCACTGCTTCCAAAATGCTGCTTCTTACACCTTATGAGTGCAAACTGCAGTGGTTAGAGTGATCAATTCCCACTGAGCATCTTTGGTTTACGTATTGTTGTACTACATGGTGGTGATGTGTGGTATCTTCTGAAGCAGTACAATGTAGATTAATTTATTGGCCGTAGTGACCTGGTGGTAACCAGAGCCATTATTGAGTTGAAGCTGGGAAGGTGATAGCAAGCAAAGCAGTAACTCCTAGTGAAGTACCAGGAAGCAAAGATGGTATTGGGAAGATAATGCCTATCACCACTGTATTACTTTTTAGTCTTCATTATAAAGAGGGAAAAGTTCTTGCCATTCCATCTTTCCCTTCCTAATCATACAGTTCACAAAGGTCTAACATTGACTAACCACAAACTGGCTTGCTGTTCTCACTGAGACAGTGTAAATCTAGACCCTCTCATTTCTTGGAAGGGAACCATTGTACTGTGTGTCCTGCTGCTGTCTACTCATTTACTCATTTTTATCTTCTTAACTATTGTTAAAAGGCCTGTTTCCATCCAGAGGTAAACTGTCAACCATAAAATGGGGATTCCTATAGTAAAAACCTTAGATCACAACCACCTGAACTTGCCCTTCAGGAACTTTGAGCTTGCTGACCAAAATGCCAGTAAGAGGGCAAGATGGGGAATAAAACTGGCATTTGTTAAGTGTTTTTTGTCAAGTCTTGGCACAAAATCATGCTGCTTAAGCACCAGATATCCTTTGTAAACTCATTGACTGAGGAATACAATAACCAACCAAACATGACCCTCACTTTTGTTTCTACCATGCGTTCTTCGAGCATCATTTGTGCATATTCTGCCCTCAATGAGGACTAAATAAAACTTATCTTTTTGAGTTAAGCAATTAAAGACATGCGGCTGTATATGCAAAAACATTTCCCATATGTTTAGTTGGTTCACTTGTGTTCCTTCTTCCTGCACTTTGTGTGTACAGTGCTGTGCCTAGCTTCTTGGCATTCTTTTGGTAACAGTTGCAGAAGGTCTGTTTAGTTTTCCAGAGTTCTATTTATCTAAATTGTACATACTCTTTCACAAGTTTCGTGTGCTGCTTTGAATGTGCCACTTCAGTACTGGATGATGTGAAATGAAGACAATTCCCTACTGCTTAATATATAAACTGTATCATGGAAAGTATTGATATTTCAAATAAATGATGAGAGAATAACTGGAATAATGTTGTGTATTATTACCTTGTTGCTTTCACATCTTTTGTGCTAACTTCAGCTAAAATGAATTTTATTTCAGAAAGCATATTCCTCATTTCCTGCAAATGTGAAAAATACTTTTTTGGTCATTATCATATTGTCTCTGTCAATTAAAACTTGTATGTGTAATGGCTTCCATAAGCAGGATAAACTGAACACTAAGCATATTAAATTGATGTTATGATGACCAGCATGCAGTCTTGTGGATACAGGTTGTTTCTCGTTAAAGAATACCAGTGCTCACAAACCCCCTAGTAAAACTTAAAGATCTGGTAACTTGTAATTTGTTTTCTTCTTTTATATGACACAGCATTTGTATACATATTGTGGTGGGTTAGCCTTGGTAAAAATCCACACACTCACCCAGCCGCTCACTCATTGTTTCTCCTCAGTTGGAGGATAGCATAAAGAGATTGCTTACTGGTCGCTGTCACAAGCAAAACAAACTTTGACAAAACTGATTTATTACTAAGTAAAGTAGATTTGTGTAGATGGAAACAAAAAATACAAACATTAAAATAACACCCCTCGCTTCTTCCTGAGCCCAGCTCCACTACCTGCTCCCCTCCAGCTGAACAGAGAGGCAGGGAATGGGGGTTGCAGTCTGACCCAGTTAGGTCCATGATGTTTCTGCTGTTTCTTCCTCCTCAGGGGAAAAGCCCCTCACAGTCCTCCCCTGAGGCAGCATGATGTCCCTCCTGCAGGAAACAGCTCCTTCAGGTCTTCCCCTGGAGTCACAGGGTTCTTTGAGCATACTTCCCTTCCAGTGTGGGCTTTTCTGGCTTCTCCACAGTCCACAAGCCTAATTCCCCACCAGCACTCCTCACAGGGCTCCACAGGCTCAGGCCACCAACTTGTCATGTGCTGAAGGGAAGTGGCTGCTCTGACATGCCTTCTGCCACACACTTCCTCACTTCCACCATATGCCGTGAGGTTTCAAGCCAGTGCTTAAACACTTATCAGGCTTCATGCAGGCCCTGGTCTTTGATAAGGTTATAGTCTGGTTTTTGTGCTGTTTATTTTTCTGTGGGGAAAGGTATGTCTACTACACTCCTCCCCACACTGTCTCAGTCTTCTCTCTCCCACTCCTCCCTCTCTTGCTCTATCTCCCTCTACTTCTTCCCTGCCACCCCCACCCCAGACCTGCCAGGCACAAAGCCAACACAGATGTTCAATAAAGACATGAAAAACTGCTGTAGAGAGAGGGTGTGGCTCCAAATGGGAACTGTTTCCTCAAGCCTTGGGTATCTGCACATCCTTGGACTATGGCCATGTTTGGCACCCAATAGCTACTTCCCATTTCTTCTCCCTGTTGCAGTAACCACTAGAACCAAGTTCCACAGGCTGCAAGGAAGATTTCTCATGGGCATCTCTTAGCTGTACTCTAGGAGCTGCACTCCCACCCCACAGAGACCACATATTTTGATCAGAAACCATGTACCTGTCTAATGCCTACACTCAAATCCAGTGCAGTCCATACACTCTTTTATCCCACTTGCAGACCTCTTTTGTGACGTGGTAACCTTTCACACTGTCTTTACATTTCTCCTCAGGGATAGGACTTAGCATGTCTCTTTATTGAAGTCCATGAAGTTCCCATTTCTCCAGCCTGTCCAGGTCCCTCTGGCTGCCAGTACAACCCTCTGTATCAACCATTCCTCCACGTTTTGTATCTGCAATATCATGGAGGGTATGCTCTGTCTTATCTTCCAGATCATTAACCAGATCATTTAAGGCTTGCTCTTCAAAGAGCAGAAATAATTACAGATATAAAGTAAATAGAAGGCAACTGGACTGCTTGTGTCATCATTTTAACACTTGTGAGCAGGAGTGTAAAAAGCCTAGTACACGACATGAAAATAAAGTTACGATGTCCACTACAAAAAAAAAAAAACAACCAGCAGCTGCTATGCTTAGCTGTGTGAGCTGTGTGTAATGCTGAGGTAGGTGCTTAAAAAGAGGAAACTTCCAGAGACATGGGTTGTTAGAGATCATTTCACCACATCCTCAGCATTCCTTCTCCCACAGACTGTGGGACTCATGGGGTTCCCAAAGTCACTGAGGTCACATCATACCTGGTTTTGGGTCTGTTTGAGTTTCTGGGATGGGACTTAGCATAGATTTGGTTTCTGCTGCTGGCAAAGAATTGTTGCCAGAAACTCAGCAGTGCTTTTATTTGTAATTCTCCAACTGTACAATAAGAGCTGATAAAAATTCCATGTTTCTCAGAGCTGTTGAGAATCTATGTTAATGTACATAAAGCTCTTAGATTTTACACTGTAGATCTGAGGAAAAATCGACTCAGTTTGCTCTGTACAACTATGATAGTAATCTAACTAAATCAAAACTTCTACATTTACCCAAGGTCAAGTTTTACTTTTTCTGGTTTAAAAATATTTACGAAGGATTAATAGTCTAACCTTCAGCTGAGAGTCTGAAAATGCAATTAACCTGAAGATATATTCCACTGAATACTGGGATGATATTTGACAACTAGAGGTATTAATGTGCTGTGATTTCATAAGTAGATATCTGGAGGTCACAACTTCAGCACTTTACTATACTGTGCCATTAACTGTAGATTTGCTCCTCCACACTTCATGTCAGAGGGCCTATCAATCACTAGTGCAACCAGCATCAGTGGTTTTTTTTCCATTCTTCTTCTCAGCCTGAAAAAGTACTAAATAATCCCATTATCTTACACATTTTTCATTTCTTTATGTCTAAAGGAAGTTTATGGAATTCCAAAATTCCCTATACCCAAGAAAAGGTCTCACTTCCTGATACTCTCTATAGTGTTGCAGTATGAAGAGGTATGAAGAAACAAGTCTGTTGAACTGGCTTATAGCACTGTATGTGCACTTCTAGAGACTACCTGGAGGTGAAACTGGAAGAATAGACTGTTAGAATGTTCCTCCTGTGTAGGACACTGCATGGTGAAGGTCAGCAATAACCTGCTGCTGCCTCTGAGCAAGAATTTCCAGTTTGTGCAAGAAGTTTCTTACTTGATAACTGAAGTGAAGAGCTCCTTCTTGAGCAACTATTGATCTGTTTCTAAACTTAACAGACTAGCAGCCCACTTTTGTCACAGCTTCTGCAGAGAACTAGAGCAGGAAAGGACAGTACTACTGCAGGAATTTCAAAATCCCTGTTGAACTTGTAGAAAATTAAACAGAGCATGCTTTTTACTATTTTGGAATCAGAGTTGTCCCTCTCCTAGGATGACTGCCAGAAGGCTAATGAGCTCATCCTACTCGTACAAGGATTATAGGAACATCGGTCTCACTCCCGAAACTTTACCGTGGGTAATGAGTTTAATGCTCCCTTGGCTGTCGGCACAGTTATCGCACCAGGGGCCACAGGAGACCCCAAGTGATTTTCAGACTGTGACTGATTTCTTACTGTATGGTGTTAATATCATGAGCCAGTAGAGGGCACCTTGGCATTTAATTGTAATATTGACTTTTAATCGATCTGTTTTCTTTCTGAAATTTAAAGTTTTAAAGGACACTGTTAACGAATTGAGAGATTCTTATAGACAAAGGCCACTGTGCAAAGCTAATTGTAAAATCTTGCTGTCCTGGGTTTGGCTAGGACAGGGTTAACTTTGCACAAGAAGCTGGGAGGGTCCACACCACAGACAACCAAACCAGCCAACGGGGTGTTCCATGCCATATTAAGGTCATGCTCACAGAACTGGAGCTAGAGTTGAGCCAGGGCAAGAAACAGGGCTAGTGCAGGCAACAGAAAAGAAAGTAGGGGCTGGTAACCAGTCAGCACCTCAGGGAGATGTTGTACCAGGAAACTCGCTCCTCTCACAGGCACGTGGCTGGTGAGGTTCAGCTTCAGTGTCTGAGGGACAGCTGGGTGACACACTGTTCAACAAATGGCTCTGTGTGACTGGGTCTTCCACTGTGTGTGGAAGTCAGTGTGTAGAGATATAGAATCATAGAATCATAGAATGGTTTGGGTTGGAAGGGACCTCTGGACGTCATCTAGTCCAACCCCCCTGCAGTGGGCAGGGACATCCCCAACTAGATCAGGTTGCCCAAAGCCCTGTCAAGCCTCGCCTTGAATGCCTCCAGGGATAGGGCCTCAACAACCTCCCTGGGCAACCTGTTGCAGTATTCTACCACCTTCATGGTGAGGAACTTATTTCTAATATCAAGTATAAATCTATTCTTCTCCAATTTAAATCCATTGCCCCTTGTTGTTTCACTACAGGCCTTTGCAAACAGGCCCTCTCCAGCCTTCTTGTAAGTTCCTTTTAGGTACTGGAAGGACACTATTAGGTCCCCNTACTGGAAGAACACGCCCATTCATGAAAAACTATAAAAACTGGACCACTAGAGTCCTTTTTCATGCACATGTGGGAGGACAGATAGGGTCGCCGCCATGTACAACAGCGCTGTTTTGTTTGCCTCAAATCACTTTAATAAATTGAAATTTATTATTTAGATAATAATATCTGGAAGATGCTTGGTATCCCCCCAGGCTGCAAGGGCCCTGTCTTCTTTCCTTAGTTACTGCTCACATTGTACAAGTGCCTCACCTCAGCCAGAAGCTGGGGTTTAGAAGCAGAATATCCGAACGCCTGGAAGAAGGGGAAGTGAAACTGTGCCTTTATCTACTGCTCAGCAGGGGACTGAATTACACCTTCAGTGAGGAGATTGACTGCAAAGACTAGTTAGCTGCAGTTAACCCAGTTAGCCCAAAGCACCTGTGTTTTTTATAGAGTTCTTCACTCAGAAGTCTATAACAGCAGCAGGATAATAAAACCACATTTGAAACAAACTTTTTCCCTCAGTGCAGAATTTGAGGAGGTAGAATATCCTTTTCTTCCAGGATATATTTCTGTCTTTCGTGACTTTTCAGAGGCATGCAACAAATTGCACTTCTAACACCATGAAGATTACAGTCACAACTACCATTCACAAACAAAAGGTTCTCAAAATCATTACCTTCAAGTTGTAAATGCACTTTTTAGCTGTCCCGATTTTTTCTGAGACTCCAGAAAGTATTTGAAAATCTTATAAGCATTTTTAACTTATGTGAGAGCAAGAAACATACTAAAGGTTTCTCAAGTATCCAGTTATGTCTCTGTGTTAGAGCTTTTCAATAGCGCTGGAGATATTGCAAGAAATACTTAAAAAGAACTTTGCTTTTTGGCTACACTGATCAAGAGAGCTAAAACAATGCCATGTAACGACCCATGAATATAGTCTAATTCCTGTTTTTACTTGTCAATCTACCATCAGAGTAATTACACAGAGATTAAGCCTTGACTGGGAATTCAAAATCAGATCCTAAACACTCTACTGCATTTTCCACCTTTACACATTCTTCCTCAACCATTTGTGAAATATATTTAAAAACAGCAGTAAAGATTTCTGTATGAACACAGACACCTTACATTGGTGAAGCTGTATTGTGAGCCAAGGTGACTAACTGAAATCACAGTCCTCAGACTTAAAGAGCAATGAACCACCTATTTAGCTTGTCAGACAGTCAGCACAAAGAGACTGGATGATGCACACTGTAGCAGAGTGTGGGGATTGTCATGACCCGATTGCCAAACTACCCTGGGTAGCACATAGGCTCGTGCAAGATTAGAAAATTCCCTTGGAGTAAATTAAGGTGAAAAGACACCAAATGGCTGATTAATTTTGTAAGTTTATTGCAGAAAAAAAATCATTATAGGTATTTAAGAAAGCTTTGGGTCTCTAGTGCCTTAAAGATAGAAAGAAAAGGAGAAAGAGAAAAGAGAGTGAGATATCACCACCTTCCCTTCCCTTCCCTTCCCTTCCCTTCCCTTCCCTTCCCTTCCCTTCCCTTCCCTTCCCTTCCNCCCTTCTCGCACCTTCCCACACCTTCCCGCACCTTCTCGCACCTTCCCTTCCCGCACCTTCCCTTCCTGCACCTTCCCGCACCTTCCCTTCCTGCACCTTCCCTCACCTTCCCGCACCTTCCCTTCCCACACCTTACTTTCCCGCACCTTCTTTTCCCGCATCTTCCCTTTTCCCTTCTTTTTTTCTTTCTTCGTTTTCCTTTTTTCCTTCTTCCCTTCTTTCTCTCCATCTCTTCCTTCCTTTTTTCTTTTACATGTAAAGAGCCAGCACTCCCCTTTATGTATCTCAGCATAGGTTGTTTTGTGCCTACGTCTCCTGTATGCCTGACTATGTGGTTGCGTAAGAGGCTCTTTGGAGCATTTCCTAGGGAGAGTATTTCAGAGCCGTTTAGAAAGGCTCAGGATGAAGGAACACTACAGCAGAAAGTTAAAAGCATTTGAGACCCTGATCCAGGGAAACGTCTTACCTCAGTGCACTCTTATCTTCTGATACCATGAAGCCTTAATCCCAAGTTTGATGTTACAGGTTTATGTTCCACACTTCAAACTGAAGCAAGTTTCTAGTTTTTTCTTTCAAATGCCTAGTAATATCACCTCATTTTTGATGGATGATACATAAGGGGAAAGAAAGAATCAAACAACCCTAACGAAAAGGGAAGATTTTTTCACAGTTATGTTTTTTTCAGTTTCACTTTTGACATGTACTGTTTTCAAACAGGGAACCAAGCACTCTATTCCTATTCCTGTACTGTATGGGTGATGTACTCCACAGTTCTGTTCCCCAGAAGTTCTGGAAGTGCAAACCAGCCCATCCCTGCCTGCCCCTGTGATCTTCTTTCTAAAGGAAATGAGAGCAAGCAGGAGGATGACTCACATGTTGGTCTTAGAAGCAGCTGGGAATTGGCCACTGTATGTATGTAGAACTAGAAATAATATTGCTTGGTTTAGATGCATCCTCTTCATCACTAGCCAGAACATTGAATAACTACATATAAAAAATGTAAATACTAGGAACATATTTGCTAAGTATTACTTTGCAGGATCATATTCAACACACAAACTTAAAGCTTATGCTGAATACACAGGAGGAGTTTATAGACTGAATGACATGTAACTTTTTTTATATTGAACAAGTATTTTGATATCTCAAATTATTAATACCTGTAAACATCTCTGCTACCTGTAGTTCTTTTACCTTCCTTGTACCTTCCTAAATTTAATTTACAGGGAAGCCCCTTTTCATCGCTGCCAACAGATCTGATTATTGTGTTTGGGTGGTAAAAACATGAATGTTTTGTGAAAAAAGAAAAAAGTAGTTGCTGAGACTTTGTTCTTTAAACTTGAGGGACTTGTTTAATCCTACAGTAGGTACAATACAAAAAGTGGTACTGCAAGGTACATCACAAGCATATCTGAGCTCTGAACTGGACAGGTTGTTCTCTATGTTCCTGCTGCTGTAACTATTACAAATGAACTAAGTGGATTGTTTCAGTTTTACTGTATTTTTCATCCCATCAAAATTGAGAGCCCATTGTAGCTTGAACAAGTAATTGAAATTGGTAAAAATGTTTTCATCACAATCAGAGCTTTGGCACTACTCCATTTTGCCCAAGGATTTTACCTATAATACAACACTTGCTCATAAGACAGACTATGGAGAAAGGGTACTACTTTGGGACCTTAAAATACAGGGAAAAAAAGTGGTTATTCCAAAATTCTCACAGGAAATTATAAAATTATATGTATATATCTGAATGTACACTAAGTCTTTTTCAAAACATTAAGGAAACTCTTTGTCCCAAAAGCAGGACATGAAAATGTTCACTGTTCACTAGAAAAAGTGAAGGACAAAACTTGCTTTTCTCCATTCATGAAGTTTAATATATGTGAGTTCATAATCCCATGTAATATAGGCTAAATATCATATATAATAGAAAAACCCATACAGAGTCTCTTATAACAAGAACATTCTCTTGTCATAGAGCTCATAAAACAGCATTAAGATTGCCATAACACATAGCAGCCTTCAGTATGGATGTAGCAGTCACTTCATTTAGGCAATGAAAGTAATTCATCATTCTGACCTCTATGCATTACTTACTATCAATGGCACTATAAGGGAGAGGTATAATTTGTATCTGAATGATTATTGTGGATCACAAGTCTTCATTTTGACTAGGTTCTGGCTTTCTGTATCACAAACATCTTAGGTGTATCTTAGATGAAAGTAGTTACAGTACCACATGACTATATATTATAGAAGAATAATTTACTTGAGAAAATGTACTTAAGACTTTGGAAGAATGCATATCATAGTTGAAACATAATGTGGATTAGAAATGTGGGTTTTGTTTTTTGTTTGTTTATTTTTTTAATAATTAGATCTGTCTTCCTGGAAACAAAATAAAAGAAGAATCTTAAGTGGTTCAATAAATTCTAAAACCACTACTCCAAACTTTTAAAAGTAGATTCCAACCCCTCCAGAGGTAAACCTCTTAGAATCTGCAAATTGCATATCTCAAGCCATAGACCTTCCCTAAACTGGGTAATTTGGGGTTATACTCTGAGAGAGAATACAACAGATGCTAGAAGCCATGTTCAGGTCTACTAAAAGTGAATGCAAATCACTAAAATCTGGGAGTCCGTGGAAGCATGATTTTAGTCTGTAGTCAGCTGTGGTTTGCACTAAGGTAACCAGAATATGTTTACCATAAATGGTGGAGGTTCTTTTCTTTTTTTTTCTTTTTTTTTTAAACAGATGTTTAACTTCTCGTAGACTTTTTATGCACTCTTTCCCATAGCTTGAAGAGTTTCACTAAAAGACATAAAATTTAAACATTAATACAAAATGATAGATCAGTAACAAGATTTGACTCCTAGTAGCTCTTCATTTAAAAATCTAATAGCACGTAGTAGCCAAAAGATATATTGGATTATATATTCCTCATGTTCTACCCTTCACTTTTCCTTTCTTTGTTACATATAGATGAAAAAAACTCAACTGCAGAGCAACTTCCAAGTAACTCTTGATGCTCCTATTTGCATCACATCGAAGACATCTTGAGAAAAAGATAAAATTCAAAATAGTATGTAACTGAAGTGGCTGGAAACAATTGTTAGGACAGTGCATAATTTATAAAATGTAAATCTTAAAAGGAACATATGTTCTAGAAATATATTTTCTTTTCCTTTTTTTCGTTCCCTCTGGTCAAGAAAAGAAAAAATTTGTGAAGCGTTTTTACACACGGCTATCACTCTAGTTCTGTAGCACTCACGAGAGCAGCAGACTCTGCAGCCTATAGACCCCTTAGTGAGTTACAACACCTTGGTAAGTTATGGAGCAGGCTGCAGAGTGCTGAAACTGGTGTCAGCTGCTTAGATTCTGTGCATGAGTACATTCTACTCTATTTCAAAAAGGTGTGAGTAGGACTGGAAGGTGAGTTCTCACCTTCCAGCATGCTGTGAGATCTTATCCTTACTGATAGGACTCCTGTAGAAGAGACGGAAGCCTGGTCCACTGTATATTTTCTCCAGGCTAGGAGTTAGTCTCCAGAGTCACTTGAATACAAATCTTTGGAGCCCTAGGAAAAGCTACTGCTGAGCTCCTGTTTCCTACTCCTTGTTTTAACTCCTTATGCAGGAGCTGACATACCAGGTAAAATCAGTAGAGTGCTTGGCTGAGGCTTTGCCTGTCAGTGTTGGGCAGACTGTGGCTATGCATGCTGGAATTTAGTCAGCTGTGTGCCAAAACAGTGCCTGTTTCTGCCTAATCCTTTTCAGACAGCTTTAGACTGACAAAGGTAACCTGTCCCTGATACTTTCTGTACATCATGTTTATAAAAACGCAGTTACTTTCCTTGCACTATGTCTATCGCACTTTGCTTCTTAGTGATCTTTTAGTCTCAGTGAACATCTTGAGGCTGTAACATGTTCATCTTTCAATTTTCAAAAAGTACATTTTTTCATCTTGTAAGAATTCATATTGAAGCCATATGAGGAAAGGCTGAGGGAACTGGGACTGTTCAGCCTGAAGAAGAGGAGACTCAGAGGTGACCTTATTGCCCTCTACAACTACCTGAAGGGAAGTTGTAGTCAGGTAGGGGTTGGGCTCTTCTCCATGGCAGCTAGTGACTGGACAAGAGGCCATGGCTTGAAGTTGCAGCAGGGGAGAGTTAGACTGGACATTAGGAAGCACTTCCTCAAGCAGAGGGTGATTGGGCTCTGGAATGGGCTGCCCAGGGAGGTGGTGGAGTCACCATCCCTGGAGGTGTTTAAAAAAAGATTGGATGTGGCACTGAGTGGCATGGTTTAGATGTTGGGTGTATAGGGTCATAGGCTGGACTTGATGATCCTGGGGGTCTTTTCCAGACTTCGTGATTCTGTGATTCTGTAATTCCACTTCAAAAGCTTTGTGAGAGAAGGTGGAAAATTCTTAGTGATATGGATCTGTAGACCTTCTGCTTGAGTACCAACAAGTTGAATGAAAGTCTTCAAATAAAACCTTATCTGGGTTTTATAATAAGTTTTAGGCTGTGGTAAAATGGAATGAAACACAGTAAGAGATTCACAGGGACATACAAAAAAACACGGACACAAGCAAGGACTCATAACAGTTGGGCATCATTTTTCACATCTTAGGCAAGAAAGTATTGCTGGCTTTCTTGTCAGACTCTGATGACTTTTTAATGTTTACAAATATGTTAAGGGCGAGTGTCAGGAGGAAAGAGCTAGGCTCTTTTCAATGTCATCCAATGTTGAGGGAATTGAAGCAAGTTGGATCACAGGAGGTTTAGTACTAACATGAGGAAAAACTTCTTTACAGTGAGGGTGATGGAGCACTGGAACAGGCTGCCCAGGAGGGCTGTGGAGTCTCCTTCTCTGGAGACATTCAAGAGCCACCTGGACGCATTCCTGTATGACCTCATCTAGGTGATCCTGCTCTGGCAGCGGGGGGGTTGGACTAGATGATCTTTGTAGGTCCCTTCCAACCCCTGGCATTCTGTGATTCTGTGACTTCCCCACCAGTAGGACTGAACATCTCTGACTTCTGGAAAGATATTTCAGAAGACTGCATCAAATCCACATCTTACCAATAGTATTCAAGGGCCATGGGATTAACCTGTCAACATTTGTCTTATTTCTTATTTGTTTTCCATTTGAAACACATTTCTGTGCAGTTCTAGCAGTTGCTGGCTATCCTGTCCCCATTTATGTCAATGTTGTACAGAAGCCAATATAACTGCAGTGATAGTCTGTTCAAGTTCCATCTGACTAGTATTTTCTCACCCTAGTTAGGTGTGAGGACTCATTTTAGGCTATATAGGGAAGGAGAAAGCAATCCAGAAGAAACAACTGTCATAAAAGCAAAGAAAGATCAGCTTTTCTTTTCTTCTAAAATACCTCACACTTCAATTACTTGTTCATGAAACAAAGTATCAAATAAATTAATGTCAGTCAGTAGAAAGTGAGGTAGATTTGGTTTATGGCTAAACTGCTGAACAAAACCCTGGTTCAGAGCTTATTCTTCACTGAATAACCTCCAGATCACTGGTGCAGTAAAGTTACTGCTGTTACTCTGAAAACGAGGGAACAGATTTTCCACATACTGTTCCAGCAAGCCAAATACGCACCCGCCAAATTTCACAACATTCAGCTTCAAAATATCAGGATATATGATACACGTTATTATTGACTACGGCTTCTGTTTTTTTACAGAACAGTAATGAGATTTCTATTTTATTTTACCATTACACTTCAACACTGAGACATGACGTTTCTTGGTTCTGATAGATAGTTAAGACTCCCTAAACTTTTCAGGTTGCTTTGTGTTTATGAGCATATGAGCTGCTTTTTCATCATTACTAGGAAGGAGAAAAAAAGTTTGGTTATCTGTGCATTCCACTGGTGAATGTAAATGTTTTTACTATGCATACACTGTATATGTTAGTTTAAAAGAAGATATTCTATGCTGACAATTTTTCCATAGAGCAGTTGCCTTCCTTCCACACCGACAGTCTAGGCTGACAAAAGATTTGGGGCCTAATTCTGCTTTTATCCAACTACTGATCAAATGTAACATTGCAAAAATTGGTCAAATTGTTCCAGCAGCATTGTGGGGTATGTAAAAATAGGAAGTTCATATCCCATCTTTCTTTCTCCTCCTTCTCCCAGAATGTAACCTGTTTATTTTAGAACTGCGAAAGGGGCATTAAGATTCTTTTCCATCCCCCAGCAGACTGGCACTAAGATCACCCAGGACCATCGCCTTCCCCATCTGGACCACACAATAGAGGGACAGTAGGACCCCATGGTGTCCTGGCATGGAAGCCATGCATCGCGACAGCCCCCACCAGTTGCTTGCAGACCGACATCCCCATCCCAGCTGCAGCAGTGTGTCCTGGCGGAGCAGTTTTGTACTAAACTGTTTCCTTTTCTTGCGAAAGTTATTCTTTATCACTTTTGCCCTTGGGTATGTGTGTGATTTATTCTATTCCCTTCCTTTTCTGTGGGAGGGGGGAGACTTTTCATTTGGCTTTCACCCCAAAATTGTCCTCAAAAACCGGGACAAAATTAGCACCCACCGTGGGCAACCTGAGAGGCAAGCATAAAGGATAACTCCTTTGTTTAAAAATACTTTTGTGTGGTTTATATACAGTTTGGATTTTTCAATGCTAATTGGTCTGTTCATGCTGAGGGAGAAGTCAATTCTGCAAATGCTGCCATTTTCACTCCTGGCAAACCTTTTCTGGAGGGTTTGTATGTGGACTAGGATTTCTGTGATTATATGAGGCACACAGTGGATTTATGATCTGATAACTGTTGAAATACTGAGGTTTGGCTGGGACATATATCTGATGTTCTCTAGATGTGAGGGTAGGACATAAGGATGTTATTTTGTCTTTTTCACCAATTCCACTACCTCACATGGTTCTGGGATCCGTGAAAATGTACAGTCTTCACTAACTACCAAGGATGTTGTATTCTTACTTGTAATGCTACTTCTGACTCTGTCCAGTTTAATCTGCTTGGTCCAGAAGCCTACCCCCTACATCTAGACCATACTGATTGGATGAGGGAGTGGGAAGAATTGGACCAAATTTTAAGGAATTATTCTGCCCCAATAATTTGGAAACTTTCCCCTGACCAAACTCAGAGCCCTAGTCAAATAATTCAGTACATTAAGGAACAACTGTCCTCTGCTTCTGAAAAAAGGCGGTTGAGTGCCATCTGCTGGATTTTGGCTTATGCATAGCATACCATGGTTTTAGCTGCACGGCACCCCCTGCAGGTAGGGGGAGAGAATAACAGTGACACTGAAAAACCAGCAGATGCCGTAACAGTTCAGTCCCCAGCTGAACCAAAGTAATAACTCTTGTCACAGCCACAGCCTTTTTCACGGTCACAGCCTTTGCCATGGCCACAGCCTCTGCCATGGCCAGAGCCTCTGCCACAGCCACAGCCCCTGCCACGGTCACAGGCTCAACCAGCAAGTGTCACCCTGGTACAAGGAGAGAAATATAAAACCAAATCAGTGCGCCCAGAAGATGATGATGGCCAACCAGGACCTTCACAGCCAGTGGAGGGATCAGAGCCTGAGATCATCACCAACTCTTTAGGATCTGTCCCGGAAACCAGACGAGCCCATACTCACCTGGATGCTTCACATTTGGGACCTCTTCAGCAACAACACTCTCCTGGATAGCAGCAAGGCATGACAGCTAGGAAACCTGACCTGAGACTCTGGCATCGACCAAGCATTTGTGGTGATGAGGGAACCTACCAGTGTCTGGAAGTGCCTCCTAATAAGTGTAAGGGAGAGATATAACCATGAATAGGACCTGCAGAGACAACAATGCCCCTGGGAAACCAAGGAAGAAGGGATCCGACGACTAAGAGAGCTGGCCATCCTCAAGATACTCTTCAATGATGACCTAGACTCCAAGAGCCCTGGTGATGTCAGGTGCACGCCCTGGATGTGGTCTAAGATCTGCCAGCTCTCACCACAGATGTAGTCACAATTCCTAGCATTGCTTCAGTATGGTAGAGGAGAGGAGACAGTGGGCAATGTGGTGAAGAAATTGTGAGCCTGTGAGGATGCCATGCACAGTCCACTCCAAACCCTGGTGTCGCCTGTGGAGAGAGTGGCTGGTGACCTCAGGGATTTCAAGGACAATATACACAGAATTGAGGAGAGAATGGTTGATGACCTCAGGAATTTCAAGGATGATACACAGGGAATTGAGGAGAGGTTTACCAACAAAATCAAAGACAGCCACCGAGGACTCAAAGAAAAGATAAACAAGTACAGCATGACACCAATACAAACCAGAAGAGTCGAGATCAGGAACAGACACCCCCCACCTTAAAGAAGAGGCTCTCACTTATGAAACCAGCTATGGTACTTCCTGCTGGAGAGTGGAGAAAACATGGATCACTGGCACAAGAAACCTACATGTGTCCTGGTAGCCCAGGTGCAAGAGTTGAAGGAGAGGGCGAATGCCAGAGCAAAGTCAGCAAGGCTGAGTGCTGTGCCAGTTTCCCATGGGTTAAGATCAAAACAAACCAGATGAGACTATGACCCATCTGAACCATTGGAAGGCACCTCCTGGATGTGCTCATGCTCACGCAGGCACGCATATCCCAACTGGAATTAGAGGGCCCCTACCTCCAGCCAGAGGAAGGAGAGGGATAACAGAATGTATTGGACTGTGTGGATTAGATGGCCTGGTACATCTGAGCCACAAAAATTCAGGGCTCTAGTTGACACTGGTGTGCAATGCACCCTAATGTCTTCAGGATATGTGGGGCCAGAAACTATTTTCATCTCAGGGGTGACTGGGGGCTCTCAAGAGCTCACAGTATTGGAAGCTGAAATAAGCTTAACTGGAAAGGACTGGAGTAAACACCCTATTGTGACTGGCACAGATACCCCATGTATCCTGGGCATTGTCTACGTTCGAAACAGGTACCTGAACAACCCAAAGGAGTATCAAAGGGCTTTTGGGATTGCTGCTCTGGAGGCAGACAGAACCAGACAATTGAATGCCTTGCCTGCACTATCAAATAACTCCTTTGTTTTAGGCCCTTTGCAGGTAGAAGGACAGAAGGTACCATTGCCACCTCAGTCACGCATCACCAGCAGTACAGGACGAATCGAGACTCCATGGACCCATCTACAAAATGATTCATGAACTGGAGAGACAAGTGATAATCAGCCGAACCCACTCACCCTTCAACAGCCCCATCTGGCCCGTGTGTAAGTCGAATGGAGAATGGAGATTGACTGTGGGCTACAGTGACCTGAATGAAGTCACTCCACCACGAAGTGCTGCTGCACTGCACATGTTGGAGCTCCAGTATGAGCTTGAGTTTAAGGCGGCTAAGTGGTACGCAACAACTGACATTGCAAATGCACATTTCTCCATTCTGTTAGCAGCAGAGTGCAGGCCACAATTTGCTTTCACCTGGTGGGGCGTGCAGTAGGCCTGGAACCAGTTGCCCCAGGGGTAGAAGCACAGTTCCACCATCTGCCATGGACTGATTCACGACACGCTGGAGAAGGGCAAGGCTCTGGATCATCTGCAATACATCAACCATATCATCGTGTGTGGGGGGACAGCAAAGGAGGTCTTTGAGAAAGAAGAAAAGGTCATCCAAATTCTCCTGAGGCCTGATTCACTATCAAAAAGCAAGGTCAAGCAATCTGCCCAAGATATCCAGTTCTTGGGGGTAAAATGACAGAATGGACAATGCCTGATCCTGACTGAGGTAGTCAACAAAAAAACAATTTTGACGTCCACCAAGAAGAATGAAACTCAAATTATCCTGAGTATTGCAGGTTTCTGGAAGATTCACATCCCAGAGTACAGCCAAAGTTGTAAGTTCTCTTTTCCTGGTAACTTGTAAAAGGAATGACTTTCACTTGGGCCCTGAACAGCAGCAGGCCTTTGAGCAAATAAAACAGGAGATAGCACTTGCAGTAGCTTTTGGCCCAGTCAGAAGAGGGCCAGAGGTAAAGAAGGTGCTATACACCTCTACTGGAGAGAAAGGACCTTCTTGGAGCCTCTGGCAAAAGTGGTTGGAGAGACTTGAGGCTGACCACTCAGATTCTGGAGCCAAGCCTACAGAGGATCTGAAGCAAACTACACTCCAACAGAGAAAGAAATCCTGGTAGCCTATGAAGGAGTCCAATCTGCATCAGAGGTGACTGGCACAGAAGCCCAGCTTCCTCTGGCAACCTGACTATCAGTGTCGGGATGGATGTTCAAAGGCAAGGTTCCAGCTATGCAACATGCCACTGATGCAACCTGGAGCAAGTGGACAGTCCTAATCACACAACATGACCAAATTAGTCACCTGAATTGCCCTGGGATTCTGCAGGTAATCACCGATCAGCCTGAAGGTGAAAGTTTTGGTCAAGCTGAGGGGGAGGAAGAAGAGCAAGTGACACGTGCTGAGGAAGCTCCACCATGCAATCAGCTGCTAGAGGATGAGAAACAGTACGCTCTCTTCACTGATGATTCTTGTTGCATTGTTGGGGCAAACCGGAAATGGAAGGCAGCCATATGGAGGCCCTAAAAATGTGTTGCAGAGGCCACCAATGGAGAAGGTGGATTGAGTCAGATTGCAGAGCTTAGAGCTGTCCAGCTGGCCTTGGATATTGCTGAAAGAGAAGTGGCCAAGGCTCTATCTCTACACTGACTCATGGATGGTGGCCAATGCTCTTTGGGGATGGCTAGACTGATAGAAGAAGGCCAATTGGCAGCAGAAAGGAAGACCCATCTGGGCTGCTGAGATATGGCAGGACATCACCACTCAGACAGAAAAATTGACAGTAAGGGTTCGCCATGTGGATGCACGTGTACCAAAGAGCCAGGCTGACGAAGAGCAATGAAACAATGCAGAGGCAGATTGTGCTGCACAGCTCGAGATACCAGAGGTAGATTTGGACTGGCAGCACAAAGGAGAACAGTTCCTAGCTCGATGGGCCCACAGTGCTTCAGGGAAGGGATGCCACCTACCGATGGGCTTGTGACTGAGGGGCGGATTTAACTCTGGACTCTATTTTGCAGGTCATCCATGACCACGAAACACGTGCTATGATCAATCAGGCCAAAAGAGTGAAATCCCTGTGGTATGGTGTCGTTGGGCTAAGTACCAGTATGGTGAGGAGTGACAAATTGACTACATTATGCTACCAGAGACTGGCCAGGGTAAACGCTATGTGCTTTCCACGGTGGAAGCAACTACCAGCTGTCTCGAAACATATCCAGTGCCTCACACCACTACCTGAAATACCATCTTGGGCCTAAAAATACAAGCTCTGCGGTGACATGGCACACTGGAGAGAATTGAGTCGGACAATGGTATTCATTTCAAAAACAGCCTGGTCACCACCTGGGCCAAAAAGAACGGGATTGAGTGGATATATCATATCCCCTACCATGCACCAGCCACCAGAAATGTCGAAAGATGTAATGGATGGTTAAAAAAATGCTCTGGGTGGGGGAACTTTAAAAACTGGGACCAGCACTTGGTGAAAGCAACATGGTTGGTCAACTCAAGGGGCTCTGTCAATTGAGCCGGCCCTGCCC
>VWZO01018493.1:9999-20473 GCA_013396975.1 Bucco capensis | reverse complement strand
CTCTGGCATTGAAATTGCCTAGGACAATTATCATCTGCAGGGGCCTTTTGGATTAGGCAGTGCAGGTTGGTGTAAAGTTTATCGGTTTTGGCAGGGTCAGCTTGGAGAGTTGGAGCATATATACTAAAGAGGACAACATGTTGCTTATTGTGTACTGGAAGGCATAAGGAGATAATACAATCAGAATGACCCATCAACTGATTTTCGAGTCTAGGAACAACGGAGATTTTAATCGTAAAACCAACCCCTGAAAGATGCTTTTCAGTTCTAGGTTTACCTGACCAAAAGAGTGTGTAACCAGCACCATGTTCTCTAAGGCTGCCTTCCTCGTGGAAATGAACCTCACTATTCTGCGGATAGTGGTCATTCTGAGAGTGTTTTTGCCCTAATTGCCTATGAACTACCATGCCTTAACATTGATATTGCTGCTCTTGTAAAGTCCTACACCAAGGGGAAAAGAGCACAGGTCATATTTATAGAATTACAGTTTATTTAAAACTGAGTTGGAAATGGCAATGCATTGGATGATTGTAGAAAATAGCATTGAAAGTCTTTTTGTCTGTATTTTAGGAAATAGTGCAGGAACAAGAAGGGAAGCAGGATACATGACTGATATGTGTCTTAAGTCTTCAAGGTTATTTACTTCTTTCAAGGGCAAAGATAAAAAGTTTTCTTTGTCTGTGGTTGCTGTATCACTCTTAAATACCGTGGTTTATATTCCCTGAGGAGGTAGAACAACTCTCCCAAACCATTGCTGTGGCAAAGAAAAGACACTTGAATATTGTCTATCAAGATATTGAATATCGATTAGGACTAGACAGTTATATTGCTGTCCTCTTCTGTACTACACTCAATGCAAGAATAATATGAATCATATGAATATGAATTTATGAATATAAAATTAAAGATATTTCAGAGCAAGAGACTGGAAAACACAGCAGGAAAACACAGGAGCTCAGATATACAATTTTAACAAAGCAAAGTTTAAGAGATGAATTAATCATAGCCTCTATTTGAGGAACAGAAATGGGAAAGAACACTCTCCAGATAAAGATGTAACTGAATCTAACAGCTGGAATTTGAAGCTGACAAACTCAGTCTAGAAATAAAGCATGTATTTTTAATAGCAAGCAGCAAACAGAGCAACGAACAGCTAACACTTGTGGTGGCTGCTCCATCATCAGAAAGAATGAGCTAAGAGTTGGCATTTTTGAATGTCTATTTATAGAAAAGAGCAGGAAATAATTCAGAAAAGACCTGTGGCTAAAACTGTAGTGGAAATCAGACCAGATGGTCACAGCAATCACAATCCAACTCCATAATCTATGAGCAATCAAGACTTTTAGCTGCCATGGTCAAAGACTAGCACTATATTCAGGTAGAAATGAAATAATGAAGAGGCCCGTGTTGATGCGCCCTCTTTAATAGAAGACAGATATGAGGAGGAGACAGATGGGCAGTTTCGGTGGAGATTGGAAGGAGTTTAAGAAGGTGGGGAGAGATTGCCTAGGTGAATAGCTGGATTAGTCATTTATGGGGGCCAGGGTGGACTGAGATGGGGAAACCCAGGGGTTGTGCTGTGCAGTGCAGAAACACTGTGGGCAGAGTGAGAGGCATGGGTGGGCGAGGAAGATGGAGGCATGCAGCAGAGGTCCAAGTGGCAGCCCAAAAGTTTGTTCACTGTTCATGGGGCAGGGACCAACTGTGCTGGTGCAGCTCCCTGCCATTTGCTTGAAGAGGGGCAAATCTTCCAGAAAAGGTGAAGACTGGGAATTGGGGATGCCACAGGAGGATTCAAGCAGGCAGAGAGTAGAGGCCAAGCAAGATACCTGGGAAAAAGGCAGGGATACGCATGGAGGATTGGACCTAAGGGCCCAGAGAGGGGCAGGGACGAGGCAGAAGACACAAATCTTTGCAGTCAGCTGCTTGTGAAATAGTCTTAAATGAGCTGAAATCAACATAGACAAATCTGAAAGAATGACAGTGTAATATTGCTTGGACTTTTATGATTTTTCAAGTGCTTTCATTTCTTCAAAATTGCCATGACATCACCAACTCCCTCAGAGAGAACTCACATAATTTCTGTTTACTGATTCAAGGCCTTTTAGGGTAATGTCTGAGGCCATCTACTTCTAGGATGAAAGGTAATTACTGGTTCTGTTGTTCTACAGTGCAGTCAAAATAAAATCTAGAGAAAAGCCCCAGGAGTGTTCATGGTGGCCTCTTTCCTACTCAGCATCAGCAGTGCACAGGGCAAAGTGAATGCTGCAAAGCCTCTCCTCTGGGGATGAGCAGGCAATCAGTGTTTAGGGCTGAGTTGTAGCAGCAGGATACCAGAGACATGGTGTGGGAGAGGTGGGCAACAGAGATAAAAGAGTGAAAAAAAAATTCTTGTTTCTGCCCAGAATGAGTTTAAATTGGTCTCAAAACACAAAGGAATATAAACACATGGACTGTATAGCATACTCTTAAAAATATATGCAGAAGCTTCCACACCAAATGGCCAGTCGTTAAAATGTCTGTCACCTGAGTGTGAGGTTCATCATTCTGTGGTTAGACATGGTGCTACATCTCAGCATGTCTAGTTTTCCTCAAGCCCAGCAATAGTATGTGTAATGTCTCAAAGGACTGACACACCGTGACTTACGAGCTGAGTGCCTCACTGTAATTAGTTTTTGTTAGGACCATAAAACATGTATTCTGACTAAATATTAGGCTAATGATATTAAAAGCCTAACTGCTCCAAAAGGGAAACATAGCAGTCTAATATAAATCCACATATTATAAAAAATGACTGATAGGTAAATAATGATCTTAGAAGTTAACAATTTTACTCTAAGCTGGTTGTAGCTCCAGTGTTATAAAAATTATTACTGAAAATAAAACAACTATCAAACTGAAGAAAGTCTTAATGTACTGTTATGCCGTCTTGTTAATGTAAACTGCCTGTGGTTTATGGGTGTGACCTAGCCCATCTTTACTGCCCCATCAAATCAAATGAGCAAATAAAAATAACAAATATTTAAACAACTTTGTGCAATGGACTAATTCCTGGCCCCTTTGCAGCAGCCGTCACTGAAGGTGATGCCTTGGCGAAGGATGTCTTCCAGCTCTGGGCAGTTTCACCAGGATCATGCAGGTACCAGTGGATTTCTTCCCTCTCTCTCCCCAGCAAAGCAAGGTAGAGGGTCCTGCTGGCTGAGCCTCAGTGCTGCCACAGACACTCTGAGCATCTTCTTCAGCATCCAGCAGTCACAGCTGAGTTAAGGGCACTTCTCTGGACATGAGTCCTGTCAGGTGGCATCAATCCTGTACAGATAATAGGGCCTCAGCTGTGTCTTCAACCAGGAGACATACCAAAAGAGAGTACTTGACACGGTGTCACAGGGGCCAGGGCAGAGCTGGTGACTCTATTTGGTTTCATTTGTGCAGTGTTTTATTGAATGCCTGGATATATTCCCCAACTTCTTGTATTTCTCAGAGAGATTTTAAGGAGGTCAGATAGGGACAGATAGCACACAGCAGTCATTTGACTTTTGTAATGTCACTACTTATTCTGCTCACTGTTTGGGCAATCATTTATAACACATTCACCGAGAAACTCTAGCTGATGTAGAGATTTTCCCCTAAATTTAGAAGAAGGATTTCACAACTCCTTTCTTACAGGGAGGAAGGAACTTGCCTAGATGGCTGCAATGCTATTATTATGCATCATTCAAAGTACTGCCTGTCCCTGGTTCCACAAACCTCCTGAAGAATAAACCATCACTGTCAGCTTCAACTTCCTCTTTTCCTCAGGGCTATGCCTTGGGATGCTGGCTCACACAGCCTGTGGCCACAGGTGCTGCCTCCTGGCTCCTCAGGCTGGGAATACCCCCGCAGACACTGCCAGCCTTCTTGGCCCACAGAGCACACAGATCCATCAAACAGATAATGCAAAGAGAAGTCTGGGTTGAGTGGCTTGTTTATTACAACAAGAGTTGCAGAGCCAGATGGGCTCGTGAGCACATCCTGTCCCCTCTGTGGTGAGCCAGCTGAGTACCTAGTTGCAGGTGCCTTCTGAAAGGCATTTTTTTCATTATATCCAAATCCTCACTGTAGACCCGCTCATTGCAACACAACAGACACAGGCCCCAGATCTGTAGCAGACCAGTAAGGAGCTAGTAGCTCCAACTCTTCCACCTCTCCCACTCCAGCTGAGTGCTCTTCTTCCAGGTGAGTGCCCGCACCACCCAGGACCCACAAGGATGCTCCTCAGTAGGTCCTCAAGCAGGGCCCTTCAAATATCACAGCTCACTGCCTACAGAGTTAATGGTCCCATGCTATGGAGTCTGGGATGGCTCCCTCTCAGACATAGGACCCTGCTTCTAGGCTCCCAGGCTGAGTGTAGATCTGCCCCTGCTTCTGCTTCTACAAGTGTCTCCATGAAAACCTGTTATCTCCTGCTAACCTCAAGGCATGCTGATTCACAGTGAAGAGCCAGGAGTCTTTCCCTGGGACCAAGGCCTTAAGCTGAAAAAAACTTTGTTCTCTAATGTTCCAAATAACTGTAAATCTACACAGATTTTCGGCTGAACAGTGTTGCCCGGGCCCATCTTTCAGTCAGCCCCCCCCTCATTGCAGTATGACTCAGAGTGAAGTAAGGAACAGTACTGATTCATCCACAATCATTTCATAAAAGCACTGTTCACATCTCGTCCCCTAGGCAGTAAGCCTTAGACTTAAGCAAAAATAAACATGTTTCTCAGCCTCTTGTTCAATGTCAGCTATTTCCTTTCCCTGTGCAGAGGAGCCAGGTTTAAGCACCCACAGCAGGCCGTGGTACAATAACTGTCTTTCTAGTTTCCCTTCCTCCTAGATGGGATGCAATTAGAATATGTGTTCACCATACAGGGGATCTCCTTCATGTGTCTCCGAGCCCATTTGTCCCAGACAGCCTGTGCCTCAGCACACACTGAAGCAAGTCATGCTCATTCCTTTGCAGAGTGAAGGTATTTACAATTCCAGCAATGTTATGGGCCCTTTGCTTCAATCCCTGCCGGGATGAGCCAGACTCTGAGATCAAGGCAAGTTGCTTCATTTCCCCAAGCTGTCGGCATTTCCAAAATGTCATAGGCATTTTCAACTTGATGCACAACATTGAATCAACTGAGGACCTTTTCTTCACTCCTAAACAGGGTTATTTTGGTGGGGAGGCATGGGTTTTCAGATGAGTTATCTCTTGCCAGTATTTTTCCACTGGCTTCCCTCATTACCTTACAGATAGTCTGTTTGGAAACAGTGCAGGTATTACCAGCTTGAGGGGAGCCAAATCCTTTTGAGGGTTCATCAGAGGGAGACTGTTGCAGGGTGCACGGAAAGCATTACCTCTGAAGCCTTTGCTCCCAGTGCATGGGGCCCAGAGAGGGACTCAGCCCTTCATTTCCACTCCTGCTGAGCATTTAAATACTGCAGAGTCCTTCTGGTTGCCAAAGGGAAAGAAAAAGATTCACTAGCTCATTTGAGTCTTGAGGCTGCCCCCTGTTCTTGATGATGCACCTGCCCAGGAGCTTAACTCTGACAGCCACCACCACGGCTCAGCAGCTCTGCCTTTCCTCCAGACACAGACTACTTTTAAGTTACAGACTTTCTCTACACTTAGACTAAAACACGTCTTTCCCCACCATATGAAACGTGCAGGAAAAGACATCTATCTCCACACTAATACTGTTGTCCTAACAGTATTAGTTACAGAATATTATGAATATAAAATTAAAGATATTTCAGAGCAAGGACTGGAAAACACAGCACGAAAACACAGGAGCTCAGATATACAATTTTAACAAAGCAAAGTGTACAAAGACCAATCAACACACAGAGTTGAGATATTTGTTTTATTGCTGTTCTGCTCAGAAAAGGGTGCTAGGCAATAATTCCCAAAGCTAGCACACCCAGCTGAGTATTTTATCCTCAATTGTTTACAATTTACTCCTACTCATTTGTATAATTACTTTTTAATCATTGGCTAACTGATTCTTTACTTTCCTTTGAAGAAAAATGCACCCTTGTATTTTCCACACATGTTCTATAAGTAGGGATCAAAATCAGGGAGGGGAGTTCCTCAAGCAAAGAGGTGGAGATTTTACATGTAAATCAGCTCTAGTTCACCTAAAGGAAAGCTTCCAAGGCTAAGCTTAATTATTTACAGGCTAATATCATTAATTTTCTTCCCTAAACCTGGTTGTCCCTTCTTGGTCTCTGTTCAATCACTTTGTACTTTTGGACTTAATCCAATCTTTTGTTCCAACAATACCACTTCTCCAAGTAAACTACCAGCAAAGGTGATGCTCTGAGGTGCCCTTTAGAGGGGCTGCACCCCTAGCCCTTTTTGGGGAGAGCCAGAGACTTGTCAAATTCCCATTCCCAGTATCCCTTGAAACTTCGTAGGCCCTCTACTTCACAACCACTGACACCACTTTTCTTGAGTTTTATTACAGTACAAAATCAATAATATAATCATCTGCCCAGCAGAAGTGTGATTATTTGCCTGAGAGGCTTGCCAGGGAACTACCACTGCTTGCCAGCACTGTTTCCCACAGCATTGCCGTGGGCTACTGCTCGAGGCAGGGTAAGCAGGCAAACTTTTGATCTAGCCAAAATAACCTTTCTTACCTTTTGGTGTTAATGGGGTATCTTTCCACAAATTGGGATGGTCAAAACCAGCAGGCATTGCCACCCTCCGGGCAGCAATCCAGGTATTTCCTAATTACTTACATTGCACTATCATTCACCAGGCAAAAGATAAATCATTGTAACTCTGTTTTTGTTGTAACTGGTGGTTGCCTTTAAAACTCTGTGTGATGTTTAAAAAACAACACAGAAAACACTGAATTTTTGAAGTAATACTGTCATTTCAGGTAGCAAAAGTCCTTGGCTTAGAAACCAATGTCATTTCTGTATCTGTGCTGTGTAGCTGTAACCTTTGCTCAGTAACACCTTGCATCAGGGAGTGAGAGCTTTGTCCCTAGCACCAGCCAATCCACTCGAGAAATGGTGCTATATGTGACAAGACTGCTTTTCTCTCTGATCTTTTCATCTTCAGTTTCCTTTAGGAATTATCTTTGATTCCTGTTATCTTTCCTCTTTTGCCCTTTGCTGTAGGTTGTTTCCAAACAGATTACACTCCAACTCTTTTTCTGCTGCTTAATCTTCTGCTTACTCCTTATTTGTCTCTGCTTTCTGCTCCTCTGCCCCTGACTGCTGGAAACCCACTTCTGCCTTGAAATATGGGCACAGGGACCAGGCCCCACATTTCACTTTGGAAAGGGACCTAGATGGCCAGGATATCCATGATCACAGCAGAGAAGTCAGTCACAGGTACCTGCTTTATGGACAAAGCATGGAGAACTCCACATCATGATGTAGGGAGTCCAGATGGGTTGGTCTCACATGATCTGTCTGGAGACACCCTGCCAAATCTGCTGGAGGTTTTGACTGTTCCTATTGGCACCAGTATTTTTTTTTCCTTTGCTCACTCATTCCTAGGCCCTTCAGCGGCTGGAAGTTCACAGCAGGTGGGACAAGAAGGTGAGTTTTATGAAAAGATTTGATGTGGCAACTTACCCTGGAGTCACCAGTGGATTTGAATGGGAGAGAGACACTCAGAGCACTTGAACCCCAGGGAAAGCATCGTGTGGAGCTTGCGTCTGCTTAGATATCAGATAAACCAGCCATAAGACTGGAAAGGATAGAGAAAAAGACTTTTTTTTTATAATGCTTTTGGAACTGTTGTAGGATATGTAAAAAGGAAGTTTTTTTATCCCATCTCAGGTTGTTTATTTTTGAGCTGGGGGGGGGGCATCAGGCATGGACCCACTTGGGTGCAGGCAGCGCTATTCCATCCCTTCGGTACCTCATTCACCATCAACCATCCCAGCATACCCCAGCCCATTGTTTCTCCATCGCACCTGGACTGCATTTTGCAGGTTTCTTGCAGGGTGTTGCAGGGCATGAGTTGCCATTTTCTGGTGCAGCTTGGGAGGAGGCTGGGAGGTTTACCGATCCTGTATTCACTGTTTTTCCTTGTAAAATTTATTCTTTATCACTTCTGCCCTCTGTGTGTGTGTGATTTGTTCTGTTTCCTTCCTTTTCTGTGGGAGGGTGGAGGCTTCATTTTTGGGTTTTCCCCCATAATTGTCCTCATACTGGGACAGGAACATATCTCTTTCTAAACAAGATGTGCTGAAAGCAGCTAGAGGAAGTGCAGGAAGGTTTGACACTCCACCCTATTGCTAGGGTAAGTAAGTACCTGACGGAGAGTCAGAGAGGTTCAGGCATTCTCATCCAATACTGGTCAGATGGAGAACAATCAGTCCTGATTTCATGGAAATGTATATTGCCTTATAAACAAAATTATTTTCAGTAGTCTGTATTTAAACCCTCTATCAGACCATGTGCACGACTAGCTCATGACAAAAACAGTGTCTGAAAGGTAGCACTTTATTTAGCTACTTGAGCGAATACCCAGAACATGTCTAATTAAACTCATAGTCTCTCTCTGAGGTGCTTGAGCGAGTGCAGATGGCAATGAAGCTGGTGAAGGGCCTGGAGAACAAATCTGATGAAGAGAGATTGAAGGAGCTGGAACTGTTTAGTTTGAGGAAGAGAAGGCTAAGGGGAGGTCTCATCACTCTCTACAACTACCTGAAAGAACATTGTAGAGAGGTTGGTGCTGGTCTCTTCTCACAGGTAATTAGCAATAGAACAAGAGTTTCAAGCTGCCACAGCATAGGTTTAGACTGGACAATCAGAAAAAAATTTTCACATAAAGAATGGTCAGACACTGGAATAGGCTGCCCAGGGAGATGGTTGGGTCACCATTCCTGGATGTGTTTAAAGGTTATTTAGATGTGGTATTGGGGAATATAATTTAGGGGCGAACTTTGTAGAGCAGGGTTAATAGCTGGGCTCGAAGATCCCATGGGTATTTTCCAATCTGAATGATTCTGTGATTCTATGATTCTAAGAATAAATGTCTGAGGATATGATCGCCCCATACGTTAATGGTACTCCTCTCCTTGTGTTAGAAGNAAACAAAATTATTTTCAGTAGTCTGTATTTAAACCCTCTATCAGACCATGTGCACGACTAGCTCATGACAAAAACAGTGTCTGAAAGGTAGCACTTTATTTAGCTACTTGAGCAAATACCCAGAACACGTCTAATTAAATTCATAGTCTCTCTCTGAGGTGCTTGAGCGAGTGCAGATGGCAATGAAGCTGGTGAAGGGCCTGGAGAACAAATCTGATGAAGAGAGATTGAAGGAGCTGGAACTGTTTAGTTTGAGGAAGAGAAGGCTAAGGGGAGGTCTCATCACTCTCTACAACTACCTGAAAGAACATTGTAGAGAGGTTGGTGCTGGTCTCTTCTCACAGGTAATTAGCAATAGAACAAGAGTTTCAAGCTGCCACAGCATAGGTTTAGACTGGACAATCAGAAAAAAATTTTCACATAAAGAGTGGTCAGACACTGGAATAGGCTGCCCAGGGAGATGGTTGGGTCACCATTCCTGGATGTGTTTAAAGGTTGTTTAGATGTGGTATTGGGGAATATAATTTAGGGGCGAACTTTGTCGAGCAGGGTTAATAGCTGGGCTCAAAGATCCCAAGGGTATTTTCCAATCTGAATGATTCTGTGATTCTATGATTCTAAGAATAAATGTCTGAGGATATGATCGCCCCATACGTTAATGGTACTCCTCTCCTTGTGTTAGAAGCTGGGGTGGTTGCCTGAGAAGGTGTCAGAAGAGCTTTATTTGGGGCAGCAGAGGGGGATGTCAGGACATTTTCTGCTAAGTGCTTCACGCTGCCTCTTTGGTTTTCCTGTGACAGGTTTGCTCAAGGCAAGCACTGAGTCTTCAATAGGAAAGAGCTGTGTCATGGTAGAGAGTGGGCCAGGCATGCTGCATGCACTTAAGTTGTCACAGCGAGATTGGGCCTTGTGAGTGCTCAAGACATTGTCAACTCACACCCAGGAGGGATGAACACTCTAATCTGCTGGAGCCAGGAGTCTCAGACAGAAGGACAAGACCATAGAATCATAGAATCATAGAATGGCCAGGTTGGAAGGGACCCTAAAGATCATCTAGTTCCAACCTCCCCACACTGAGCAGGGATGCCAATCACTAGACCAGGTCACCCAGGGATGCATCCAGCCTGGCCTTGAACACTGCCAGGGATGGGACATCCACAACCTCTCTGGGCAACCTGTTCCAGTGCCTAACCACTCTCCGAGTAGAGAACTTCCTCATAATCTCTAATCTAAATTTCCCCTCCTTCAGTTTATATCCATTCCCCCTTGTCCTATCATAGTCTGACCGCTTAAAAAGTCTCTCCCCTTCTGTTTTATAATCCCCCTTTAGGTACTGGAAAGCTGCTATAAGATCCCCTCGAAGCCTTCTCTTTTCCAGGCTGAACAATCCCAACTGTCTCAGCCT
>VWZO01018486.1:102252-116522 GCA_013396975.1 Bucco capensis | reverse complement strand
CTCTGGTGAGGGTGGGGGGGGGGGAGGGATGGAGGTGGAGGTGGCCCCCGCGGCACAGCAGATGGCACCAGGGTGGAAAAACAACCCCCCCCAAAAAAAAGACAAAAAGCCCAGCCAGGAGCCAGGAATAGGCAAAGCAAAGGCAGGCAGGAGGGAGCAGGCAGCCTTTTGAGAACAAGCCCAATCGGGAATAGCTCCTGTGCTGGGGGCCCCCGAGATGCCGCGGGGCTCCCGGCACGATGCCAACGGGTGGATCGGGGTTTGCTCAACACCGGGTGGGGAAAGAAAAACAAGGGGAGCCGAGGGAGTGCTGGGAGAGGGGAGGGTTGCAGGAGGGAGGCTGGCACTGGAAAAGCTGGATCTGCCTTTGCCCTGGCCCACACGGCTGCTCCGTGCCTCAGTTTCCCCATGGCTTGCCTCCCTGCATCCCAGGAAGTTGCTCTGCAGGGTGGGTGCTTGCACCCTAGAGGTGGAGGATATGTGGGCACAGTGGGTGCCACGGTGGGGTGGCTGTGCCTGTGGGTACAGGAGCCACTAAGACACAGGAGGCAGGGGATTGGGGAACACTGTGGATGCTCCCCACCCTGCATCCTGCTCCAGCAGCCCAGGGAGCTGCAGGATGAGGATGGGCACCCATTGGAGCAGTGGCCAGCATCCCCAGTGCCCCCCACGCACCTTGGTGCAGGGGCTCACCCCCACAGCAGCTAGCTGGTACATGCATGCCCATGGCCACCCACAAGCAGAACCATCCCAGGCACATAGCTACTCCATCCATGGGCACAGCCACCCCATGCGTGGGTGGTTGTGGGCACAGTCACCCCATGTATAGGCACCCGTGGGCACAGCCACCCCCTGTATAGGCACCCGTGGGCACAGCTACCCCCCATCTACAGAGACAGCCACCTCACGTGGAGCCACTCACGAGCACAGTCACCCCATATGTGGGCACCCGTGGGCAGAGCCACCCCATGCGTGGGCACCCATGAGCACAGTCACCCCATACGTGGGCATCCATAGGTAGAAACACCCCATGCATGGGCATCCGTGGGCATGCTCCCACAGCCACCCACAGCTCCATCTCTTCATATGCCCAGATCTGGGGGTGCCAGCAAGCACAGCACCCACTGACACCCCACAGCATCCTCACAAGCTAGCTCTGCAACACCCAGCCTCCCCCCCCAGCACCCCAGTGCCAGGTGTCACCTCCCTGGTGTCACCCTCGGACAGAGCAGAAGGTCACCTCTTTGGGGGTGACCTTTGGGATACCAAAAGCAATGTCCTATGCCCACTGAGGGTTTGGGGGGGGGAGGAGCTGTTGTCCTGCAGCAGGAAGCTCTGCAGCCAGGTTGTGGTGCCCCATGTCCCTATGTCCCCATGTCCCTCAAGCAACCAACCAACCCTTGGCCAGCTCTCCAGCGATGCTGTTGGCAGGTTGTAGGTAGCCTGCTGGTGACAAGGCCCTTACCTGGCCGTGGTGGAGGGGTGCTGGGGTGCTGCTGGGTGCCCGTGGGGTGTCAGGTAAGGCAAAGCAGGGGTTGGTAGCCCCTCGTGGGGCAGAAGATGCCCAGCGATGGCAAGCTGCTGCCTGCGGCTGCTGCGACGAGTGGGATCCTCCCAGCCAGCTCGGAAATAGCAAACACCCTCCAGAGGAGGGAAAAAAGGAGAGGGAAAAAAAAAAAAGAGGGGGAAATATATATATATATCTATATATATCTGTATATCTCTCTAAGCAGCTTGGATTGGAGGGGGGAGGATAGAAATCCACCTCGTCGCTCTGCCAATCCGGTGGCAGGTTGTGGACGGCGTCAGGTGATGGATGGATGGATGGAGGAGAGAGGGTGGCTGTGGGTGCAGCTTTTTTGGGGGGGTGGGCAGAGCCTTCCCTTCCCCCTCCCCACTTCCCATTTTGGGAGAATAGGGATGAGGGATGCTGGTACCCACGCAAGACTCCCGTGGGAAAGGTGGATGCAAAGCACAAGGTGGGAAGTTGGGCGGAGGGGTGGGGGTGGCTGCTGGTGATGTTGGGAGACTTTTGTTGGAGGGGTAAGGATTTTTTTAGGGTGGGGGGAGAGCACCCCAAAAAGCTCCCGCAGAGCCCCTTGAGTGTGCCCACGCGTGTCCCCTCCCCATCCGTGGGGGCTGCAAGGCTGGCAGGGTGCCCCCCGGGCTGAACAGGACCTTGGTGGGGGTGGCTGAGGCACAACTAGCTAAGTGTGGGGTGGTCAAATGAAGGGGTGCGTGACCCCCTCCTCAGCGACCCCCTCGCGCTGTGTCCCGGAGCGGCGGCTCGCGCTGCCCGGAACAAAGATGGCGCCGCCGCCTTCACTATGGGAGCAGGCCATGCCAAGCACAAAGATGGCAGTTCGCTGACGAGGCCTGGCGTGCCCTCAATAAAGATGGCGGCAGAGGCGTCTTCCCGGGAGCGCTTGTCGCACTGAACGCATGNCCTGACACTTTTGGGGTCACCCTGTGTGCATGGGAAGTGGGGGCTTAGGGACCCCCATGGTGCAGGTGGGGTGTGAGGGGGGACAGTCTCGGGGGGCTTTAGGGTGCTAAGAGGTGTGAGAAAGGGTAGCTTGGGGAGAGTTTTGGGATGTAAGAGGGGTTGTGGGGTGTGAGGAGGAGCAGCCTGTGGGATTTGGGGTGCAGCTTTGTGGGGTTTTGGGGTGTGAGAAGGGGTAGCCCGTGGGGTTTGGAGTGTGAGAAGGGGTAGCTTGGAGGGGGTTGGAGTGCAAGAGGGACTTTAGGTTGAGGAGGGGCAGCCTGGGGGATTTTGGGCTGTGAGGAGGGGCAGCCTGGGGGTTTTGAGGTGCTGCAGGGAGCTGGTCCATGTGGGACATGGCTGGTCTCCATACTCCTCCTCCTCCTCCTCCTCCCACCCAGTGGCTGGTTTGGTTTCTGTTGCTGCTCTCAGCTCATGCAGTGACTTGTCCTCTGCTCTCGTTTGCAGAAAACCTTCACCCCCAACATAATTAGCAGGAAGATCAAGGAAGAGTAAGTGACCTCGTAAGCGTTTCCCTGGGGTGTGGAGGTGCTTTTGCCAGCGAGAACCTGCCTGCTGCGAGGTTTTGGTGGGCAAAACGTGCTCCACGGCCAAGGGAGGGGGTGGCAGGGGTGGTGGGGGTGACAGGTCACCTCCCTGCTCTTCAGACCCAGGGAGGATGTCTCAGTCAAGAAGGAGAAGAAGGAGCGCGAGCGGCAGCGCGATGGGCACGGCCGTGGCCGAGGCANCGGGGCTCGGGGGCTGCTCGGGAGGCGTCCTGCTGCTCCCCCCCTCAGCCCTGGCCGCTTGCCCTCCATCCGCTCCCGGGACCTCACCCTGGGAGGTGTCAAGAAGGTGAGTACATGGGAGTTGGCCCACAAACCTGACACTTTTGGGGTCACCCTGTGTGCATGGGAAGTGGGGGCTTAGGGACCCNTGAGCAAGGGCCTGCTGAAATGATGAAGAAGAAAGGTAATGGGAGCTGCTCCCCCAGCTAGGAGGACAGGTGGGGGTCTCTGGGCTAGCTCACACTGCTCAGGGATCACCTCACAGCTCCTTCCCTCTCCCAGCAGGCTCCTGGGACAAGACAGTGGACATGGCAGACTTTGGCCCTTCCCATATCATCAACATCAAGAAGGAGAAGAGAGAGACAGATGAGGAGACAAAGCAGATCCTGCGGAGGCTGCAGAAGGATGATGTGTGTGTGGGGGGGGCTGGGAGAGGTGGCTTTGGTGCCACCAGGCTGATGCTGAGTGTCCTCTCTCCTGTCCCCACAGTTCCTTGATGATCCAGGGCTGAAGAATGACATCAGGAACAAGCCAGTGCAGCTGCCTTTGGCCAACTCGGGCTGGCTCTTCAAAGAGGAGGTGGCAGAGCAGGAGGACACCCAACCTTGGTTGTCTGGCCCTAAGGAGGAGAAGATGGAGCTGGATCTGCCAGCAGTGAAAGGTGTTCTGGGCTTAGGGGCAGATCCTGGTGGGCAGAGCTGGAGGGGAGGCTGCCTGCCCCTCTCTGTGCCCACCCACCTTCCCCATACCCACCTACCCTCCCCATGTCCACTCACCACCTCTCCCCACTGGTGTCAGTGAAAGAAGAGCCCTGTGATGAGGAAGCTCTACCCAAGTCAGAGCAAACCAAGAGTCCTCCAGGTTTCCCAGGGGATGTCTCAGTGGCTGAGCTGCTGCAGAGGCTGAGTCTCTCAGCTGAGGAGGAGCTGCTCTTCCTCCAGCTGCCTGACACACTGCCTGGTCAACCTCCCACCCATGACACCAAACCCATCAAGACTGAGCTGCAGAATGAGGAAGGACAAGTGATGGTGGTGAAGCAGGAGAAGAGCCAGGTTAGGGGCTGGGGGCAGCAGCGTGGGGTTGGGGGACAGTGAGGTGATGTCCCCTCACCCCATCCCATGATGTCCTTGTGGCAGGAGGCGAAGCAGGCAGAAAATATCTGCACCCTAGGTGACCTTCCCGAGGGCCAAGTGGGGAAGCTGCTCATCCGCAAGTCAGGGAAGGTGCAGCTGGTGCTGGGCAAGGTGACCTTGGATGTGACCATGGGGACCCCCTGCTCCTTCCTACAGGTATGGGCTGGGGATTTAATTTGTGGGGCTGCACCCTAAAATAGCATTTAGGGATCCCTGGTGAAGTCATGCTCTGTACAACTCCCTAAAAGGAGGTTGGAGTTGGTCTCTTCTCCCAAGGAATAAGCAATAGGACAAGAGGAAACATCCTCAAGTTGCACCAGGAGATGTTTAGGTTGGACATTAAGAACAATTTCTCCCGCAGAAGGGTTGTCAAGGTCTGGTCCAGGCTGCCCAGGGTGGTGGAGTTGGAGGGGATTTCAATCCCTGGAGGGGTTGAAAAGCCATGGAGATGTGATGCTGAGGGACATGGCTTAGTGGTGAGCTGGCAGTGCTGGGGAACAGTTAGACTTGATGATCTTCACAGTCTCTTCCAATCAAAACCACTCCATGATTCCCTGGTTCCATGCTGGCCTCCATGGAGGTGGCTCTCAGGCAGCAGTGGGGAAGGATCCTCTTGTCCCCAGAATGTGGCTAGCAGTGGGAACACAAATGTAGTGCCCACAGGGACCCTAGCTCTTCTGCCAACATGCTTGAAGCTGTTCCCATGGGATTGGGCTGCTCATGGGTGGTTTTCCCTCCTCTGGCAAAGGAGCTGGTGTCTGTTGGCATCGGGGACAACCGGACAGGCGAGATGATTGTCCTGGGCCACGTGAAGCACAAGCTGGTCTGTTCCCCAGACTTTGAGGCTCTGCTGGAGCACCGGCACCGGTAGCCCAGGGGGGAGCTGGGGAGGGGGCCCAAGCCCACACCCATAGCCCTGTGGGGATGGTCTGGGCACCCTACAGCATCTCAGCTCAGCCCCTCCAGCTTTGCTTTGGGGACATGGAGATGTGTCTTCTGCAGCTGTAGGCACAGCACTGGCTCCTTCCTGTTTCCCAGCCCTGCAGTGGGGCAAAACTGGGCTTGGAGGGCTGGGGGGCTGTGCACCTCTCCTCCTGTCTCATGCAAAACAGGCAGGGGCTGTGCCTCCATCTCACACATGGTGTGGGACCATGGTGTGTCCTTCCAGCAGCTGGGGAGAGCAGGACACAAATCCGTGAGAATAAATGTGGAATAAAGAACTCTTTTGTTTTCCTCTGCCCTCCCCAGTATGGGGCTGCTCCATCTCCTCCCATCTCCTCCACCCTGTGCCACCTTGCCTGACCAGTTGCCACCAGCCTGGCCCAGGCATAGCACACATTCAGTGCTGGCATGTGCTGCCACATCCCTGGCTGCTTACTCACCTACAGCTCCGTTGGGAGAATTTGGGGGGGGGGGAGGAAGGTCCCCAGGGCTGTGCTAGGGTGGGGGGAGCTTGGCAGGAGCAGGCAGCTGGGAGCTTCTTGCTCCAAGCTGATGAAGTAGAGTGGAAGTGGCATGAGGGTGGGACCCCCTGGATGCTCTTGAGGACCAGTGAGTGACCACCACCCCTTTGTGGTGGCATCAGGTTGGGTGTTGAAGCACAGGGAGGGGAAGGGAGGGGGAACACAGCATCACCCAGCTGTCTGCCATCATGGAACCAAAGTGCCCTGTGGGTGCCCTTCAGACACCTCTGGTGGGCAGGGAGAAGGTGGGGTTGGGCCTACATTTGCCTCTCTGCTCTTGGAGCCCTGGTCCATGCCATCTTGCCCCTGCTGNCAACTCCCCCCTTCCCGCCGCTCCTGGGCCACGCCCCTTCTCTTAGGCCACGCCCCCTCCCACGGCGCTCTCCGCGGTGCTGACACCTCCCGCCCGCCTGGGGCAGCATCGCCCCGCGAGCGGGCCTGGCCACGGGGCCGCTCTGCCAAACGAGCGCGGGGCACGCGTAAGAGGGGGCGGGAACGCGCCCGCGCACTGCTTGGCGCGGGAAGCGGCGGCGTGCGTGGAGTTTTCCGCGCTCACCTCGACGGGAGCGAGCATGGAGCGGTCCCGAGCATTCCGCCTGATCGGCCCTGCTCCCCAGGGCATCCTGCATAGGCCAGGGGTGCCCACCCAGCGCCTGCCTGCTCCCCTGCTCTCACCATTCACAGCCCTCTTCCAGGGCCTAGGCATCAGCGAGCAGCCTTGTCCCGCTCTGGAGGTGAACAACAGGCCGCTCGGTAGGTTGTTGTGCCTGGGGGTGGGGAGGGAGAGGCTCGGCCTGGTTGGTTACCACCCACTGTGCCTTCTCCTTCCTGCAGGCCGTGGTATCAGTGGTGCAGTGGAGGCTCTGGCATGGCCTTCCCCAGGCCCAAAGGAGGAGGAGGGCAAGGAGGTGGTGGATGTGGCAGCATTCCCCTCACCTGGACGGTGAGTCCCCTCCTGGTCCCCTTATCTCTGTTTGATTCTTGGCTCACCTGGTTTAATTGCTGACCCAGATGATGAGGGGAGCACTCTGTGAGGGACACAGCTGGGGTGAGCTAGCAGGTGCCCACACTGCATCCTGCTCTGCTTTTGTTGTGGCTCATCACCAAAACTTGGTGTTTTGAGCCTTTCTAGGCTGTGTGCAGGGCATGAACACAGCCCATCAGTACTTAAAGAATGATGGAGACAGGCTTTATAGCAGGGCCTGTTGGGACAGAATAAGAGGTGATTGTTTTAAACTAAAAGAGGAGAGATTTAGAGCAGATAGAAGGAGGAAGTTTTTCATACTGAGAGTGGTGAAGCACTGGCCCAAGTTTGCCCAGAGAGGTGGGAGATGTCCCATCCCTGGAACCATTCCAGATCAGATTGTTTGGGGCTCTGAGTTGGAGATGTCCCTGCTGACTGTAGGGGGTTGGACTAGATGACCTTGAAAGGTCTTTCAACCCAAACCATTTTGTGATTCTATGAGGACATAGCTTCTGGAGGGGGGAATTGCACTACAATTGGAGTGGTTGGGAGGCTGTTGTGGGTTTGCAGCTAGGATGCTACCAGTGTCTCCCCAGCATGCTGGGGCTCACCTCTGCCCACTCTGGGGATGCAGGAACCTGTGGCGAGGCAGAGGGAACAGACCCCCTGGCCCCATTGGGAGAACATCCACTATCGTGTCATCCAGTGGGAAGCCCTGCCCTGCTCGTGGGCCTGCCTTACCAGGACCTCGACCCTCCCTGCAGCCCAAACCCACCCCAGGGACCTCCCGAGCTGCAAGCAGACCGTAAGTGAAGCATCAGCAAGCTGCACCCCTACCTTCTGGGGTCCCAAGTGCCAGCTGGGCTCATGGCTGGCCACTGTGCCTCATCTCTCCTAGGGCATCGTGCACTAAGGCAGCAGCAGCAACAGGATCAACCTTATCTGTGGGGCTGAACTCAGTGAAAATCTGCTTCCAGAACAAAGCTGTCTACCAGTACCATGTTACCTTCAGGTATTAGCAGGGCCATAGAGGGGGTAGGCTTCCCTACAGCCCCTCAAAGGGTGGGTGCCTTGGGGCAGAGCCCTCCTGTGTTTCTCCATGGTGGTAGCCACTAGATAGAGTGACCAGCGTGGCCACAGTGCCTGCAGGGCAGCAAAGCAAATGAGCTGTGATTTTTCCCTATTGTGGGTATTTTGGGGGCTCCTCAGCGAGGTCTTGCTGGGAGGTGGAGGAGGGTTAAGGAAGCAGCAGTGACAGAGGATGCATCCCTGTCTCTGGCAGCCCTGAAGTGGAGTGCAGGAGCACACGTGTTGCTATGCTGAAGGAGCACCAGGCAGTGACAGGGGAGGTGACTGCATTTGATGGCTCCATCCTCTTCCTGCCCATCCTGATTCCTGAGGTAAGGGCTGATGTGATCTGCACCAGGGTGTGTAAGGGGAAGCCCTCCTTCAGGGGTCTGCAGCCCATGCTGGGGGAAAGGAGACCATCTCTCCTGCCCCAGCTGAGGCCTTGTCTCAGCTAACACCTCATCTCACCCCACAGCAGGTCAGTCTGAAGGGTCACAGGAGGAGTGATGGGGAAGAGATTACCATCACCATCCAGAAAACCAAAATCCTTGAGCCCAATTCGGATCTCTGCATCCCTTTTTACAACGTGGTGTTCCGCAGGTGAGGGGTGGCAGAGACCTTCCCTGAGCTCTGAGGAAGAGACCCTCCTCCTCCTCTTCCTCCACACTGTGTCTGAGCCCATCCTGCTGTGATTTTTCTTTCCTAGAGCATTGGGACTCTTAGGTATGAAGCTCGTTGGGAGAAACTTCTTTGAGCCTGACAAGGCTACTGTGTTACAGGAATTTGGGTAGGTGCTGGACACACTTTCCTCCTACTCAAGCATGTGGATGTGAGACAGGGACATCCCTGTTCCCCTCTCTGGCAGGAATGTGAGGCTGGAAACGTGGAATTCTTTGCCAGCTCTGGTTAGCCTGACCTCAGTGTGCCTATTTTCTGCAGTGTAATTCAGGGGTTATTAGCTAAAAGCTGGCAGCCAGCTGGGAAATAAATCCTGGTGTGTTTGGAGCTCTCCTTGGCGAGCAGGACGACTGCCTGGCTCCTCTGGCAGCGCCGGGCTGGCGGCTCTGGGTTTATCCTAGGCTCCTTTGGGCATCTTTCCCTTTGGACATCTTTCCCTTTGTGTGTTTTTTCCCTCTGGCCACAGGTTGCAGATTTGGCCAGGATACTCTGTCAGCATCCAGAAGAAGGATGGTGGCCTCTTTCTCTCAGTTGATGCCATCCACAAAGTGATCCACAGCAAGTCCATCCTCAACTTGATGTAAGAAAAGGAGGGAAGAAAAATATCCTGGAGGAGCCCTGTGGGGGCCTTAGAGATGAGAGTGGTTTTCCAGCAGCCACATGCCTGGCTCTTGGTGAGCCAGTGATTGCCAGGCTTGTGGTCAGCAGTGCTGTTTGGGTGGAGGTGTTTTATTTTGGGGGGGCACTATGAGTAGAGAGCATCACAATGAGCTTATCCTCCTGGCCAGCAGGTTGAGGGAAGTGATTCTCCCCCTCTGCTCCACTCTGGAGTACTGCATCCAGTTCTGGAGCTCCCAGTACAGGAAGGATATAGATGTGCTGGAGCATGTCCAGAGAAGGACCATGAGGATGATCAGAGGCTGGAGCACCTCTCCTATGAGGACAGGCTGAGACAGTTGAGGTTATTCAGTCTGGAGAATAGAAGGCTCCCAGGAGACCTACTTCCAAGATCTGCAGGGGCTCCAAGAGGGCTGGGGAAGGACTTGTTAGGCTGTCACGGAGTGCTAGGACTAGGGGAATGGATCCAGACTAAAGGAGGGCAGCTTGAGATTGGCTGTTAGGCACAAGTTGTTGGCCAGGAGGGTGCTGAGGCACTGTGCCAGGTTGCCCAGAGAGGTGCTGACAACCCCATCTATCCCTGGCAGTTTTTGAAGGTTCTGAGCAAGCTGCTCTAGTAGAACTGGAACTGGATGATCCTTAAGATTCCTTCTAACAATTCGATGAGTCTATGCTACCTGTCTCTTCCTTGCTACAGGCACAGCATCTACATAGAAAAGGCTAGCAGCTTCCAGGAGGCATGCACCGAGCAGCTGGTGGACAGTGTGGTCATCACTCGCTACAACAACCGCACCTACCACCTCGATGGCATCGACTGGGGCAAGAGCCCCAAGGACACTTTCACCCTGGCTAATGGTGAGGAGATCACCTTCATAGACTACTACAGGTAAGGGAGACCTGCTGGAGCATCCCTTGGGATGTGTATCTGTCCTTGGGGAAGGGTTTCACAGAATCACAGGATAGTGTTAGGAGTTGGAAGGGACCTAGNAGGAGAGGGGAGAAGAACCTCTCTGGATCAGGTTTGATGCCTGCCTCTGAGCCAGGGTGGGTGAGCAGGAGCAAGAATGTCTCACTTGATGCTGTCTCCTTGCTGTTTTCCCAGCAAAAACTATGGGATCACCATACAGGACCTGGGCCAGCCACTGCTTATCCATAGGCCCAAGAAAAAACAGATGCCTCAGGGGAAGGTGAGCCAGGAATGGAGAGCTGGGGAGGGGAAGCTGAGACCCACAGGCTTTTCTCAGTGGCTTTGCAGTGCTGATAGTAGCTCTCTCCCTCCCTGCAGCGTCAGCTGGACATGGTGCTGCTGGTGCCAGAGCTCACCTTCCTGACTGGGCTGCCTGACATGAGGAAGGACAGTCGGATGGTGAAGGTCAGAGTGTGCTTGTTTCCTGCCTTGTGTTAGAAATGATGTGGTCAGCAGGGCTAGAGCAGGGATTGTCCTCCTGGACTGGGCACTGGGGAGGCCATAGCTCCAATCCTGGGCTCAGGTTTGGGCTCATCACTCCAAGAAAGGACATTGAGGTGTCTGAAGAAGCTGGGGAAGGGTCTAGAGCCCAAGTGTGGTGAGGAGCAGCTGAGGGAACTGGGGATGGTTAATCTAGGGAAAAGGAGGCTCAGGGGAGACCTTCTCCCTCTCTACAGCATCCTCAAAGAAGGTTGGAGCCAGATGGGGGTTGGTCTCTTCTCTCAAGGAACAAGCAACAGGATAAGAGGAAGCAGCCTCAAGTTGTGTCAGGGCAGGTTAAGGTTAGATATTAGGATAATTTCTTCCCCAAAAAGGGTTATCCAGGCCTGGCCCAGGCTGCCCTGTGTAGTCTCCATCCCTGGAAGGGTTGAAAAGCCATGGAGATGTGTTGCTGAGGGACATGGATTAGTGGTGAGCTGGGGAACAGTTGGATTTGATGATCTTAGAGGTCTTTTCCAACCCAACTGCTGCTGTCATTCTATGATCTGATGGTCTCTGCTCACTCAAGTCAGCACTGCTGAGCCCCTGGCCAGCAGCTGCTGAGGAGGGGAGGCTCAGAACCCCTCATCCCACCCAGGGCTTTCCTAACCCACCTCTTCCCCCCCCTCCTGCTGCAGGAGGTGAGCCGGGAGCTGCAGCTGAGCCCTGGGCAGCACTACACACACCTCACCAGCCTCCTGCACAGGGTCAGGGAGAGCCCTGAGGCCTCACAGCTGCTCCTGCACTGGGGGATCAGGCTGGACACAGACATCCACGTGGTAAGGGCTGCAAGGGGCTGGGCTCCAAGCTTCCCTACTCCAGGATCATGGAGGTACCAGCACTGCTGTGCATTTCTGCTTTGTTTAGACCCAGGGTCGAGTGTTACCCCCTGAGAGGATCAACCTGCGGCACAGCTCCTTCCTCCCTGCTGAGGACCTCATGTGGAGCAGGGAGGTCTCCCAAGAAGCTCCAATCTCCACGGTGAGCCCACAGCTTAGCCAGTACAACAACATCCCCTTGTTTGGAAACTGGGATGGGTTTTCTTAGTGCTGGCAGCTCCTCTGAGCCTGTCTGAGCGAAAACCTTTCCCTTGTTTATATTGGCTTTACGCTTCAGCCTGTTTTTCCTGAGGAGGTTAGAGGTACATGGCTCTGCTGGCTGCTTTCCCACCTCTTCCTGGAGTAGCTGAAAGCTTCCAGACTGCAGGAATCAGATGTTGTGTGCCATTTTGGTTCCTTTTGGGCTACTTTTCCTCTCCAGATTTCCTGCTGTGCTGCAGGGCTTGGGAGCTGCAGGGCTGAGCAGGCCCTGAAGCAAGGGCTATCCTCTCCTCTCTCCTAGATTGCCATGAATTACTGGCTGCTGGTCTATCCAAAGGCCTTACAGAAGTTGGCAAGGGAGCTGGTGGCTGTCATGGAGGGTGTCTGTGGTCCCATTGGCATGCAGATCCAGAGGCCTGTCCTGGTGGAGCTGAAGGATAGCTGTGTTGAGACCTATGCCAAAACCATCCGCAGTGTTCTGGGGACTGAGGTGAGGAAAGGGATGCTCAGGGGAGGTCCTGCAGGGTCCCTCTGGGTTATTGTGTCTGCTGAGGAGAGCTCTAGCAATGTGCCCTTGTGACCAAGAAGGTCAGTGGTCTCCTGGCTGCATTCAGAAGAGTGTGACCAGCAGGACAAGGGAGGTTCTCGTCCTTTACTCAACCCTAGTCAGGCTACATCTGGAGTTCTGGACTTCCCAGTTCAAGGAAGACAAGGAACTACTGGAGAGAGTCTAGCAGAGGCTGTGAAGATGCCCTGGGGCTGGTTAGCCTGGAGATGAGCACAACCAGAGGGGCTCTGGAGCTGGTGGATTGTCCCCCATCACCCTCTCGTGCTGTGCTTCCCTTCAGGACAAGGTGCAGCTGCTCCTGTGCCTGATCTCCAGCAATCGGGAGGATCTGTACTCAGCCATCAAGAAGGTGTGCTGTGTGCATTCCCCAGTGCCTTCCCAGGTAAGTGAGGAGCTTGACAGAAGAGACCCAGCAGCATGGGGAAGTCATGGATATCTCCAACCTCCCTTTTCCCTCTTTTTCTCCCCTCCCACAGGTGATCAATGCACGCACTCTTGTGCGCCAGGCAGGCAAGATGAAGGTAGTGATCCAGAAAGTCCTGCTGCAGATGAATTGCAAGCTGGGTGGAGAGCTCTGGGGTGTTGAAATCCCTCTGGTAAGATGAACAAAACCCCTCAGCCCTAGGTTTGCAAACACCCAAGGTGTAAACTGTGATGCTCACAGGCTTCCCTCTGAGCTTGGCATCTCCCTTTTGAGCCTGCAATATCCCTGGCAGCCAGAGGGATCCAGGGAGGGCTGACTTATCCCTTGCCTGGGTTTTCTTTGCTCTTCCTCCCCAGAAAGAACTGATGGTGATTGGCATGGACATCTACCACAGCATCAGCAGAGGGACACGCTCTGTCATTGGCTTTGTGGCCAGCCTCAATCCGTATGTAGAGTGCCAGGAAGGAAGCTTTTTTCCTACTGTTCTGCTCTGGGGATGCTGGGGAGGGGTGATGTGGAGTCCCACAGCAGCATCACTGCTGCCTCCCCTTTCCCTGGAGGGTTTAGCAGTGTGTGTGGCTGGCTTTGCATTGTCCTCGTTGCTGTATCACAGCAAAAGGCATCACAAGCACCAAGCTGGGCTCATGTTTGGTTGCTCAGTGGATTTTGGCTGGCCCTGACACTCATCTCCTCTCTTTTCCTAGCATCCTCACCAAGTGGTACTCCAGGGTGGTCTTCCAGCTGCCCCAGCAGGAGATTGCTGACAGCCTGAGGCTCTGCCTGGCTGATGCCCTCCAGCAGTTCCACAAGGTAAGGCTGAACCCCTAGGGCTCTCAGCCTTTCCTCCTCCTCTCAGCATCTTCACAGCCTCTGCTAGACTCTCCCCGTCTCTCTTGAACTGGGGAGCCCAAAACTGGCCCCAGGATTCCAGATGAGGCCTCACTGGGGTGGAGTAGAAGGGGAGGAGAACCTCCCTTGCTCTGCTGGTCACATTCTTCTTCGTGCACCAGTGGTTTAATATCTCCTTAAAGCAAGGGAAAACCACCCCAAACCTGTCAGCCTGAGTGTGTGCAAGCAAGCAAACCTCCTTGGCAGCCTTTGGACTAGCTGTGCTGCTGCAGCCACACTCAGCTGGGGCCTAGCCCTTATCTCAGGGAGTGTGTGAACCTGCCTGGAGGATTAGTTTGCACTGGGGGAAGTGCCCCTGCTTGTATCATCACCACAGTGCTGAGCTCTGTCCTCTGCTCCCACGTCCCCAGGGTGTGACAGGGCAGGGGAGCCAGGACCAGCAGGATTGGGATTTCCCCATCCCTCTGCAAGTGCTGGAAAATCACCCCTGGAAGTTTTAGTGATCACCCCTGGGCAGGATTAGTGCCAAGTCTGCTTCTCTCTGCCCTCCCAGCCCTTCCAAGACCTGCTTTGAAATGTATTTGCTGGGGCTGAGCATAGTCAGGGGCTTCCTGCATGGCTCAGGGCTGATGAGTTGAATTCACAAGCTGTGAGAGCACTGAGTTACAGGATCACAGTATCCCAGGATGTCAGGGGTTGGAAGGGACCTGGAAAGCTCATCTAGTGCAACCCCCCTGCCAGAGCAGGA
>VWZO01018486.1:81519-102136 GCA_013396975.1 Bucco capensis | reverse complement strand
GCATTCAGTCTCTCCCTGCCCATGTCTCTAGCCTGTCCAGCTCACTCTGGATAGCAGCACAGCCTCTGAGTTATGAGCCCAGGAGACTTGATGAGCATCTAGTGCTCAGCTTCTCCTTTTTGTGATGTGGGAGCTCAAAGCAGTGAGTTTTTCCCCTTGGTGCTTGGCTAGATGAACCACTCATTGCCTGAGAAGATCGTGGTGTACCGGGATGGTGTTTCTGACAGCCAGCTGGACATGATCCTCAACTATGAGATCCCCCAGATGCAGAAGTGCTTTGACACCTTTGAGAACTACCACCCTAGCATGGTGGTGGTAGTGGTGCAGAAACACATCAGCACCAACTTCTACAACCTGGGAACAAAGCAAGTGGCAGCAGCTCCTCCAGGCACTGTCATCGACCACACAGTCACCAGCACTGACTGGTGAGTGGCAGTGGTGGCACTTAGAGGAAACTTGTGGGGGGTGAAAACCTCTAGGGTGCAAAAAGGACCCTCTCTGGGGTTCAGGACCCTCTCTGGGGTTCAGAACCCCTCACCTGGGTTCAACTTCCTTGCCTTCCTTTCTCCCAGGCAGGATTTCTTCCTGCTGGCCCATCGCTCTCGCCAAGGCTTCAGCAGCCCCACACGCTACATCTGCCTGCTCAACACTGCCAACCTCAGCTCTGAGCACCTGCAGAGGTAAGGCCAGGCTTCCTACAGCCTCTCCACATCCTGCAGTGTGGGGAAGCCCCAAATCTAGGGAGGGGTTCTTGCAAAACAGTGCCCTGGAGCTGATGGGAAGAGCAGCAGGTAGCTGTGCAGGCACTGGGCTGAGTAGTGGAGCAGCTGGCTGCTTGTGTGCTGCTAGGGGAGCAGCTGAAGGAACTGGGGTTGGTTAGGCTGGAGAAGAAGAGGTTCAGGGGAGACCTTCTCCCTGACAGAAGGTTGGAGTGAGGTGGGAGTTGGTCTCTTCTTCAAGGAACAGGACAAGAGGAAAGAGCCTCAAGTTGTGCTAGAGGAGGTTTAGGGGAGCAGGATCCATCCCAGCATCCCATCTAGAGGATTCCAAGGAACACTGACTTCCTTCTCTCTGCTCTCCTTTTCCTGGCCACAGATTGACTTTCAAGCTGTGTCACCTGTACTGGAACTGGCCAGGAACCATCACAGTCCCTGCCCCCTGCAAGTATGCCCACAAATTGGCCTTCCTCTCAGGACACATCCTGCACCAGGAGCCCAGTGCCCAGCTCTGCAACAAACTCTTCTTCCTCTAGCCAAGGAGCTGCACAAAAGGGAGGGGAAGGTTTTGAGGGGGGAAAGCTTTCATTCCCCTCACCCCTGCCCATCTCCTGCCAAAGTTGTATTTTTTTGGGTTGAGTTGATTCAAAGAGATGGTTCTTGAGGTCATTTCTCTTCTGCTTTCACAAGGAATGCTCAGAAATGTTCCAGCAGAACCCTGCAACTAGGAGCTCTCAGGATTCTTCTCTATGGGAATGATCCCTACTGCTTTCCAGTCATTCCCAGTGATGGAGTTGGAGGAAATGAGCTCCAGAGGTGCTGCTGCAGCTGCTGGATAGAAAAAACAAAGCTTTCTGATGGTTTTTTTCCCTCAATCTCTTACATTTAGCATCAGAATTTGCTTTTCTGAGCTCCTCTTTCCCAAACCAGCAGCTCCAGTTCAAGTGCTTGTCAGATCCTTAGGAGGTCACTGGTTTCCTAGGAGAAGACTTGAATTCTTCTTAATTTGGGTTATTTTTTGGGGCTGGTCCCAGCCTGAGAGGGGAAACCAACCTGATTTATTTTTGTTTTCAGCTATTTTGGATGTTTCTTGACCACAAGCAAGAGCTTTGTGGGTGAAGCTTGATGGGAGCTTACAAGCACATCCCCCAAATCAGCTGGATTCCAACAGTGGCGGGGGGATAGAGGGGAGCATCCCCTCCCTTTGGACACACAAACCAGTGTAAACTAGTCATGTTTTTGGGGCTCTAAGTGCTCTTTTCAGTTAACTTCAATAAAGTTGCAGCTGGCAGCTGCTCTCTTTTCATCTAGGCTGAAGAGCTTGGGCTATCCTGACCCTCAGGATGGAGGGGACAAGGAGAGGGACAGGATGGCTGGCAGGCAGGAGCAGAGCTGTCACTGTGTCCCCTGTGCCCTGAGTTAATCATTCACCCTCAGCTCTGGCTGATAGCAGCTTTTATTTGCCAGCCCTGCTGGACTTTGGCAACCTTCACCCAGCCCTGGCTGATGTTTTTTGGCTTCTCCTGAAGGGTGAAGCTTGGCCCTGAGTGCTTGGGGAGGTGCTGGGGTTATCACTGCTCCCAGCTCCTTAGCACTGGGATGGTTCCTGGCATCCAGGAGAGGCTCAGCCACTTCCATCCCCACTAAGGAGCTCTTCTCCTCCCTTCCATGGGGGTCCCTGAGGTGCCATGTCCCCCTCAGGTGGGGTCTGTTTAGGGCTCTGTCCTCTTGGGAGGGGTCTGAGGGGTGTCCCATGTCCCCAAGGAGTGTTTGGGGAGGGTCTGAGGGGTGCCCCATGTCCCCAAGGAGTGTTTAGGGTGGTCTGAGGGGTGCCCCATGTCCTCAAAGAGTGCCATGTGCCCCCCAAGGGGTACTTGGGGGGTGGTCTGAGGGATGCTCTATAACCCAAAAGGATGCTAGGGGGTTCCGTGGGGTCCCTCATACCCCAAGAGGGGTATTTTGGGGGTCCCATGAGGTACCATGTGCCCCAGGAGGGGGTTTTGGGGGTCCCTGGGTTACCCTGTGCTAGGAGAGGCGTGGCCTCGGCGGGAGGGGGCGTGTCCCGTGGTGACGCTGACCAATGGGAGCTCTCCCCGTGCCGCCGCCGAGCGTGCGCCTTGCGCGGCCGCAGCGAACGGAGAGGGACCGGGAGCAGGAGCGCGAGGAGGAGGAGGTAGGGCCGGGATGGATAGACCGGCATGAGGTGGGATGGGGAGCGAAGAGGAACCGGCTGCGGGCACAGGGCACTGCGGAGAGAGCGGCAGGGGAATAAGGGATGGGGCCAGGACAAGCCTCGAGCTTTGGGTTTGGGATGCAGGGCTCTAGGGATGCGTTACGGGATCTGGGACTGGCTGTGGGGGTTGGAACCGCACCTGGGAGCGGTTATAGGGGCTGGGGAAAGCTGTGCGGCTCGCCTCAGGGTGTGGGGCCAGGTGAGGGTGCGGGCAGCGGTTGGTGTGAGGAGAAGGAGTCGGTTATCATAGAATCATAGAATGTTAGGGGTTGGAAAAGACCTAGAAAGATCACTGAGGACTTGGCTATGGGGCTGAAGACCCGGCTATAGGGAGGAGGACTCGCCTATGGGGCTGGGTACCTGCCTATGAGGCTGAGGACCCGTTAATGGAGAGGAGGGAGGACGCAGCTAGGAGCTCTGGCACCAGCGGTGCAAGCTCTGGGGCTGGGGCAGGAGCAAAGGGGCCAGGGAAGGGCTATGGGATGGGAAGTGATGTTGGGATGGGGCAAGGATTAGGGGTGGCAGCGAGGAGGTCCAGAACAGTGGGGCAGGACTTGGGGGGGGGGCGTGTGGGGTGAGATAATTAGGATAGCTGATTTTGCTTCACCAGGGCCTGTGGGCAGGGAACTGGGGGAACATCCAAGGGGCAAGAAGCTGTCTGGAAGCAACGTGGGGGAGCTCAGGGAGGTGATAAGCTCCTGTTCCTCTAGGGCATGGAAACCTTCCTGCCCTTGGCTGCCAGACACGTGGAGTGACTTTTGCTCCGGAAGGAAGTGGGGACCACTGGCTGCAGGTGTGTAGAGGGATGTGGGATTTGGGGAAGCCCTGCCTGGCCTCCTCCAGCTTTGCCACCGCGAGTTGTCCCTGCGCGGGGTTTCGGGAATTATCTGACGTAGCTGGGGCCCTGCTGGCCTTTGCCAGCATTTTTCCCAGCATCACCTTCCCACTTGGAGAAGAGGAGGAGGGGGGTGGGATATGTGTTTGGTTTACAGCTGGGATCGATGAGCTCTGGGAAACAAAGCTAAGGGATCTGGGAAAGAACGAGGGGGTTTGCCTGGCTCCGGCAGCTCCGTTAGGCTCTCTCCTTCCTGTCGGGCATCGCTCCCGGACACGTCCCTGCGGGATGACCTCTTGGGCATCCATGCCCTGGCCGAGGAGGAGGAGGTTTGTTCCCTGGGCCCGGAGTGATAAATTAGGTCATGTGAAGGGCCCCGGGGGATGCGGTGGGACAGGCAATGTCCTTGATGGGAGCAGGCAGGAGGCTTTGGAAGGGTCCTGCTCAGCTAGTGGTGAGGATGGAGAGCTGACCAGAGGGATTTGTGTCCCTGAGGGTGTTCCCTGCAGCTCCTCTTTACCCCCAGGTGGAGGGATTGGATGAGGTTGGCACCCTCCTGCCTTACCCTGTGCTCCCCATAGCATATGGAAGCTCTGATCCTCCTCAGGCTGATCCTCTTGGAGCCTTTCTTTTCCCAAGAGGCAGCAACTCTACCTCGTTTCTGCTCTAAAAAGCCTGTGCAATACTAATTCAATTCCAACCTCTGCCTGGCTCTGCCTCCAGACCTCTTCCTGCCTTTTGTTTGGCAGCTGGGTGAAAGTTGAGGGCTGCTTTTCCACCCTGGGTGTTCCCAGCTCAGCCCAGTTTGGGGAGAAACCCCAGCAGGGATTTTGGCAGGGGGCAAGGCTCCATGCCATGGGGAGAATCATGTGCTCAGGGCAGGATGGCTCTAGGGATGTGAGGAAGAGGGCAAGGCAGCTAATGTGTCCCCGATCCTGGGATGTGGTGCCACCAGGATAAGCTTTTAGCACCGTGGGCTGTGTGCCAGTGCCTCTGTACCTTTGTGGGACTCACTAGCCACTTAGTTGTCCTACGTGGCCACCTGGGCCAGGACATTGCTCAGGGAGGGGACCTGTCTGGGTTTAGCTAGGGGGGAGGCAGAGGAAGGTTTCTGGATGCTGAATAAGTGCCCACACAGGGCAGGATGTTCCCAGCATCCTACTGGATGAGCTCACTCCCCTATTTCGGGTGCAGAAGGAAGGGGTTAAGCCAAAGCATCCGAGCTAAGCCCTGGCAGGAGGAGGCTAAAACCTCCAAGGCCTTGGCTCTGCTGGAGAACAAAGCTTGCAAAGTGGTAGTAAGCTTGTTAAACTTGCTGGAATGTGTGGGGTCCTGGAGAGGGGAAGGGGGAAAGAGAGTCCTGAAGGGGCAGAGGGTGCTGCTGGGCTCAGCCTCATCTCTCCATGCCTCACAGACCCACCAGCACTGGGCTATTTTCAGCACAATTGCTTGGCCAGGCTTCAAAAATGTCTTGTTTTTGGAGGAGGCTGAAATCTGGAAGCTGTCAGTGTGGGATGAGCGTGGCAAGGTGCTGGAGAGAGGGTAACTTTAGCCAGAGGAGCAGCTCCAGTGCCAAAGCAGAGCTGGGCTGGAGGAGACCTTGTGAGCAATGATCCAGGAACCATCCCAGAGCTGCAAACCACTTTCCCCCCCCAGGGAAGGGGAAAGCATGAGGCAGCAGAGCTAGCAATGGCATGCTTAGCAGTGGATTTCTTTTATTTAACCACTTCTTTTCTGCTTCTCCTTGTCAATCCCAAATTGACCATCTGACTTTTCCCAGAGGGCAGCCTCTGGCTCCCTTTCCAGCCTCTTGGATGCTGCCCCAAGGTGGATGTGTGGGTTATGCTTTTCCTCCCAACTCCTTCCTTTGCTCCAGTGGGTGAAGCTCAGCTCCCCTGGGCTCTGCCAGCCTGGCTTTATGATTGCTGGCAGACAATCAAAGGAGCAGAGAGAGAGGGCAAGGATTGATTGGAGGCAAATACTATAAAGGCATCTACAGTTGTGGCTGGGAAGGACTCGGTTGGTTTTAATTATGGTAGTTAAACTATAACCTCATGGAAAGGTCACCTCTGGCCCCTGGGCTCCTGTGTCCTTCAGTAGCAGTGTGGGCAGGCAGAGGTCTCCAAGAGGAACGTGTCCTGGTGCCACAGGAGGGACCCAACGTGGCACTGGTGTGGCTGTGGAGCTGCTGCATGACCTCCTTGCCCACACAGAGCTGAATTCAGCAGCTGCTGCTGAGCTTTGCTAGCTGAGGAAGTGGTGCAGGCAGAGCTGCAGGATCCCTGCCAGCTTGCTGACCTCTAGCTGCTCTTCCACAGGGATCCTGAGTGGCTGTGGAGCTGGAGAGCCTCCAGGAGCCTGGCAACCTCCCCCCAGGCCTCAGCACGAGGTGAGCAAGGTGAGGGGAGATGGTGCTGGGCTTGTGTTGTTTGTGAGGAGAATTGGTTGGGTTGGAAAAGAGCTTGAAGATCATTGAGTCCAACTGGTCCCCAGCACTGCCAGCTCACCACAAAGCTATGTGCCTCAGCAGCACAGCTCCAGGGCTTTTCAAACCCTCCAGGGATGGGAACTGCACCATTGCCTTGGGCAGCCCTGGGCCAGGCTTTGACAACTCTTTCCATGATGAAATTGTTCCTAATATCCAGCCTAATTCTCCCCTGGTGCAGCTTGAGGCTGTTTCATCCTATGAGTTAATCCTTGGGAGAAGAGACCAACCCCCACCTGGCTCCAAGCTCCTTTCAGAGAGATATAAAGAGAGCTAAGGTCTCCCCTGAGCCTCCTCTTCTCCACACTAACCAACCCCAATTCCCTCAGCTGCTCCTCAGCACACTTGTACTCCAGACCCTTCCCCAGCTTCCTTGCTTTTTGGATGCCAAGTTGCTCCTTGGGTGCTCATAGTGTGGTGCAAAGCCATATCCTGGGGCTCCTATGGAAGAAATCTGCTATCTGCTGATGGAGCTGTTGGGTGGAAGAGCTCTGGTGGGAGCTGCTAAAGCTAATAGCAGCCTATAACTTGTCTTACAGCATCCCTGAGCCACCATGATGCCCAGCACAGGCCCTCAGGGCTGCTACCTGCTCCTCCTGCTCTGCCTCCTCCCCTGCCCATGGGTCTGGGCGAGCAGGGATCCCAGGGGAGCCAAGCTCTCTGCAGCATCCTTCCTGCAGGATCTTCTCCAGCGCTATGGGGAGAGCCAAGCCCTGAGCCTGAGGCAGCTGAAGGCTCTGCTGAACCGCCTGGATGTGGGAGTGGGACATGGCAACAGCTCCCAGCAGCCTGGCAACCTGTCCCAGGTAGGGCAAGGGGCTCTGCAGGACCCTTCCCCATCACAGAGCCTTGGGATAGAGTCTCCAGGCACATCCTTTTGTCTCTTGCCTTCCGCAGTGCTTCAGCTCTGTCGAGCTGTTTGCCATCCACAACCTGAGCGAGAGCTCTGCCGTGGGGCACAGGGAGTTCAAGGAATTCTGTCCCACCATCCTGCAGCAGCTGGAGTCAGGAGCATGTGCCTCAGAGAACCTGGAAAATGAGGAGAATGAGCAGACAGAGGAGAGCAGACCCAGCTCAGCAGAAGGTAAGTAAGGACACAGGATGGGGACAAGCACTGCCCAGCCCTGGGCATGGAGCTTGGGGATGGGAGGCACCTCAGGACCTGCAGGATGACTGGTTCCCCTTCCTAGCTCCCTTTCCCTAGTTCCCCATGCCAGTTCTGGGACACAGGCAGAGACAGGAGGAGGCAGCTGAGGGTCCTTGGTGGTTTTTCCTCGCTGTGGTTTATGCCATGGGGTCAGAGCTGTGCCTGCAGTGTGGTTCTCTGGGATAGCTGGAGGGTGGAAGAACCTTGCTGTGAGTGTCTCTGGGTGAGGAGAGGGTTGGCTTGGCATGGTTACAGACCCTGCTAGCCTCCAGGATGCTAAATGAGCTTCCAGGCATCCAGGTCCTGATGATGTCCAAGGTCTTGGATCAGTTGCCCTGAGCACAGCACTGGCTTCTCCCACACTGACTTGGGAAATCCTCTTCCAAGTAACCTGGTAGCTTCATTTCCACTTGCCCTGCCACAAAAAAATGGAAACACAGAATCATTTTGGTTGGAAAAGATCTTTAAGATCATCAAGTCCAATTATTCCCCAGCACTGCCAGCTCACCACTGCACCATGTCCCTCAGCACCACATCTCCATGGCTTTGAAACCTCTCCAGGGATGGAGACTCCAGCACTGCCCTGGGCAGCCTGGGCCAGGCTTTGACAACCCTTTTGGGGAAGAAATTGTCCTAATATCTAACCTTAACCTCCCCTGGCACAACTTGAGGCTGTTTCTTTTTGTCCTAGCACTTCTTCCTTGGGAGAAGAGACCAATCCCCACCTGGAAATAAGAGAGCTAAGGTCTCCCCTGAGCATCCTCTTCTCCAGCCTAACCAAGCCCAATGCCCTCAGCTGCTCCTCAGCACACTTGTGCTCTAAACCCTTGCCCTTCCCAGCTCTCAGCCACACTGAGTGAGCTCAGAAGTGATGCTTTGTATCCCAGTGGAAGTACCCAGAGCACAGGGAGAGTCTCTGAAGCCAAACCTTTGCCTACCCTGCCCAGATCTGGAAGCTTCCTCAGGCTCCTCCCTGCGCCGAGAGCCTCGGTAATGTCTGGCTCTGGTTTTTTCTCCTTCCACAGTGTGGGGCTTTGGTTTTCTCAGTGTATCCATGATTAACTTGGCCTCCCTGCTCGGAGTCTTCATCCTCCCCTGTACCCAGAAGGCCTTTTTCAGCCGGGTCCTCACGTTTTTCATCGCCCTGTCCATCGGCACGCTGCTCTCTAACGCGCTCTTCCAGCTCATCCCAGAGGTGCAGTAGAAAAGTCCCTGCCTCTCTCTATCCCCCATCTCCGAGGGGCAACTCTCCAGGCATCCTCTCTGCCTCCATCCTGCTGAATCCAACCCATCCCTCCATCAGCTGAGGGTCTGCAGGGCTTTGTTCCCCTTCCTTGAGCACCAGGAAACCTTCTGGAGTGTGGCAGTGGTGTGAGGAGCTTGTGTGCTGCCTGGCTTGGAGGCTTGGGAAGGTGCTGGGAGAAGCTGTCTCTGCTTCCTAAGAGCTGGGAGGTGGAGGAAATAGCAGTGGGAAAGCAGAAGGAACATCAAATGTTTTCATTGCTTGCTTTTTCCCCCCCCCCCTCTCCTCACCCTGATTTACAAGGCTGAAGGGTTCAGGCTTACGTGAGGTTTCCTGGTGCTCCGATGGTGCCAACGGATAGATTACAGATTAATTGTCTGGTAATTAGGCAGTCCTGGAGTTGAAGAGATTTACCTACACTAGCTACCTTTGAACTTCCTCAACTTAAGGCTTCCCAGAGCCTTTGTGACTCCTGGGTTGAAGATGAGCTGGATCTAAGCTCATAGAGATGCATACAACTCCTAGAATCCAACCTTGAAGGTGCAGCAGAGTTTTGCCCCTTGGCATGGCAAATGCCTCATCTAGGGCTGGTTTCTTTTTCCAGAGCTCCTTTTCAACTCCAGAACTGCAACTTTTCCTTGCTGAAAGGACAAAGCAAGTGCCTTGGACTTTGTGCTGAGGCAGGAGCTGAAATGCCTTCAGTCCACTCCATCCTCACCAGCACTCAGAGCATCCTTGGTGCTCTGCCTGTGTCTCTGGGATGCAGGATGAGGATGGAGTGGATGGGATGCTCAGGGGATCTTGGTGCTCTGTGCCACTACAACAGCAGCAGTCCTATATATCCCATGGGAAAGAGCTGAGGGAACAGAGCTGCTTTTCCAACAGCCTGGCTCTCAAACCTCAGCTCCAGCTAAAAGAGCTGCCTGCTCCTTCCCAAAGTGCTCTTTCCAAAGGCACTCAGCACCAAGCTCACCCTCAGGAAGCAATGCCAGATGAACAAGCAATCACTAATCAATGTCCTCTTCTCTCTCTCTCCCCCTCCCCTCCTTCTCTCCTCTCTCTTTCCTCTCGGTGTGGATTCCTTCTCCTTCCCCACGGTGATCTCTTTTCCCTTCCCTCATCCTCCTGATTGTTTCCCTTTCCCCGGGGTGGGTTTGGCACACTCCCCTCCCTCAGTCTGGGGTTATGGTTTCCTCTGTGTCACTGTCATCTCCCTGTGCTCGCTGGTGGGAGCCAGTGTGGTGCCCTTCATGAAGAAGACTTTTTACAAGAGACTGCTCCTCTACTTCATAGCTCTGGCGATTGGAACTCTCTACTCCAACGCCTTATTCCAGCTCATTCCAGAGGTAGGGGGAGGATTTGGTGGGATTGGCATCTTTCTCTCTCTCTCTCAGGGGCTGTTTCTTTCTCTGGGCTGGAGAAGGGGAAGGTAGTGTTGGAGGGATAAGGTATGGAGGTTGGAAGCCCCTCAAGAGGATGGATGGAGATAGTGGTTTATCCTTCTTTGGATGGGTGTTGCTCCAGGGAAACCTCTGGTTCTTGGTGGATTGCAGGCAGGTTACCCTTGTGCCAAGAGAGCAGAGACTTTCTAAGCCTGCTTGTAGCATCCCTGTCCTGATAGGAGCCGATGGATCCATTGTCCTTGAGGTGGTGGATCCAATGTCCTTGAGGTGGTGGATCCAATGTCCTTGAGGTGGTGGATCCAATGTCCTTGAGGTGATGGATCCAATGTCCTTGAGGTGATGGATCCAATGTCCTTGAGGTGGTGGATCCACTGCCCCTGAGGTGATGGATCCACTGCCCCTGAGGCACCCCAAGCTTGCCTGGGGTCCTGAGGGAGATTAAAGATGCACAAAGGCATTTTCTGAGCTTAGGCTGAGGTCAGACACCAACAGAGTTGCCCCAGAGGTGCCAAGAGCAAAAGCAGCTGAAGGATGTGGCTGGAGACTGTTCCTCAGCCCTGTCACTTGTTCCCTTTTCCCTGCAGGCATTTGGATTCAACCCTCAAGAAGATTATTATGTTTCCAAGTCTGCTGTGGTGTTTGGAGGCTTCTACCTCTTCTTCTTCACAGAGAAGATCCTCAAGATGCTCCTGAAGCAGAAGGACCAGGTGAGGCTGAGCAGGGGTTGCTGGGCTGGGAATTGCCAAGCTGGCAGGGATTGCCTGATCCCTGTGGATCCTCCTTGTCCCTCAGCATCACCACGGGCACAGTCACTACAGCCCTGAGGCTCTGCCCTCCAAGAAGGATCAGGATGAAGGAGTCACTGAGAAGCTGCAGAATGGGGACCTGGACCATATGATCCCACATGGAACCAGTGAGCTGGAGTGCAAGAGCCCCCCTGGGGGTGAGAAGGTTATGGTGGGCTCCCTCTCTGTCCAGGTTAGTGGAGTTGGGGAGGAAAAAACCTGCCAGTCAATGAAAAAGAGCAGGTCAAGGTTTGAGATGTGTCCAGTCCAGGAGGACAATCCCTACCCTAGTCCTGCTGCAAGCCAGGATGCTGTTGGCCTTCTTGGCCACACTGCTACCTCACCTCCAGCTGTGCTTGGCCAACATCTTGAGGTCCTTTTCCACCAGCAGCTTTCCAGCCACTCTGCTCCAAGCCTGGAACATTCCTAGTGTTGTTGTGACCCAAGGTCAGGAGCCAGCACTTGGCTTTGTTGAACCTCATCCCATTGCTCCAGCCTGGCTAGATCCTTCTGGAGAGCCTCCTCAAGCTCCAGTGTGCTGCAGGCTGAGCTCTGAGTCCTCCTAGGTGTTAGTTTATGCAGGTTTCCCATGTGGAACAGCAGATTCCTGCCTACAGCATCATCCTGAGGGAGCTCTTGAACCTCATCCCATTAGCCACAGCACATTGATCCCCCTCTGTAGACTCTTTTGAGGGTCAAAAAGATCCTCACTGCTGCCTTGTGTGGGGATATCAGGGTGGGAGAAGGGAGCAGGACCCCTTGAGAATGATGGGGTGCTGATGTTCTGCTGTTGGGGTGCTGTGGCAGGACCTACAGGCCTGCAGAGTGTGTGTTATATGCTGAAGGAGGTGAGGTGCTGAGACATCAGCACACTGGTGTGGATGCTCACTCGCCTCACTGCTTCCTTGTGTGGGGATCTCAGGGGTGGGAGAAGGGAGCAGGACCCCCTGAGAATGATGGGGTGCTGATGTTCTGCTGTTGGGGTGCTGTGGCAGGACCTGCAGGCCTCACAGAGTGTGTGTTATATGCTGAAGAGGAGGTGAGGTGCTGAGACATCGGCATGCTGGTGTGGATGCTCACTCGCCTCACTGCTGCCTTGTGTGGGGATGTCAGGGGTGGGTGGAGGGAGCAGGACCCCCTGAGAATGATGGGGTGCTGATACCCTGCTGTTGGGGTGCTGTGGCAGGACCTACAGGCCTGCAGAGTGTGTGTTATATGCTGAAGGAGGTGAGGTGCTGAGACATCAGCACACTGGTGTGGATGCTCACTCGCCTCACTGCTTCCTTGTGTGGGGATCTCAGGGGTGGGAGAAGGGAGCAGGACCCCCTGAGAATGATGGGGTGCTGATGTTCTGCTGTTGGGGTGCTGTGGCAGGACCTGCAGGCCTGCAGAGTGTGTGTTATATGCTGAAGGAAGTGAGGTGCTGAGACATCAGCACGCTGGTGCGGATATAATTGCTGCCTTGTGTGTGGATGTCAGGGGTGGGTGGAGGGAGCAGGACCCCCTGAGAATGATGGGGTGCTGATACCCTGCTGTTGGGGTGCTGTGGCAGGACCTACAGGCCTCCCAGAGTGCGTGTTACTGGCTGAAGGAGGTGAGGTACTCGGACATTGGCACGCTGGCATGGATGATCACCCTGAGCGATGGACTCCACAACTTCATCGATGGCTTGGCTATTGGAGCTTCCTTCACTGTGTCTGTCTTCCAAGGAATCAGCACCTCGGTGGCTATCCTCTGTGAGGAGTTCCCACATGAGCTGGGTATGTGAGGCACAGAAGTAGGAAAGCTTAGGAAAGACCTCGAAGGTCATGGAGTCTGGCAAGGCAACAGCAGCATTGCCACTAAATCATGTCACCAAGGGTCACCTCTAGGTGTTTTTGGGATGCTTCCAGGGATGGTGACTCCATTTCTGCCCTGGGTAGTCTGGATCAATGCCTAACTACTCTTGCAGGGAAGAAATTGTTCCTAATATCCAACTTAACAGCTTGAGGCTGTTTCCTCTTGTGCTAGCATTTGTTCTTTGGGAGAAAAGACCAACCTTCACCTGGCTCCAAGCTCCTTGCAGGGAGTTGGAGAGAGTGAGAAGGTCTCCCCTGAGCCTCCTCTTCTCCAGAATAAACAAGTCCAGTCTTCAGGGAAAAGTGTGGTGAGGGCTTTGGGATGTGCCTCAGGCAGGTGATCAATTCCAGGCAACCTGTGGGAGAGGCAAATGTGGAGTGGAATAAACAGAGGAGAGGAGGGGGAAGGCAGGGCTGTAAACTACACTGAGTAATCCCAGCTCTAAAAATACTGAGGTAATGTGATGTCTGAGAGATAAATTTAGATGGAGACATTTGAAGAAAAGAAAAGAAGCAGCCTTGGGTTTGGGAAGGGAGCAGGAGGACAGTGGTTTGGGTTGGAATGTCCTAATTTATGTGCTGGTGTGGTCAGTGCTTGGTGCCACTCCTGACCTTAAGTAAAACCAGGAGATAAACATGAGCACTGTGGTGCTGGCTTAGTGCTGCTCTCTCCTCATCCTCCCCTGGCCTTTGTCAGGCAGCCCACTCCCCTCCTCATCCTCCCCATCTCCTCTGCAATACTGTGTCCAGCTCTGGAGCCCTCAACACACAAATGCCATGGAGCTGCTGGAGCAGGTGCAGAGGAGGCCACGAGAATGCTCAGGGGCTGCAACACCTCTGCTCTGAGGACAGGCTGAGGGAGCTGGGATTGTTCAGCCTGGAGAAGAGAAGGCTTCAGGGGAACTACTAGTGACCTTCCAGGACCTAAAGGGAACTTGCAAGCAGGCTGCAGAGGGCCTGTTTGCAAAGGCCTGGAGGGAAAGGACAAGGGGCAATGGTTTGAAATTGGAGAAGAGGAGATTTAAACTGGATATTAGGGAAAAGTTGCTCCCCACGAGGGTGGTGGAACACTGGCCCAGGTTGCCCAGGGAGGTGGTTGAGTTCCCATCCCTGGAGGCATTCCAGGTGAGGCTTGCCAGGGCTCTGGGCAAGCTGCTCTAGTTGGGGATGTCCCTGGCCACTGCATGGGGGTTGGATTAGATGATCTTTCTAGGTCCCTTCCAACCCAAACCATTCTAGGATCCTTTTCCCCTCAGGGAGCTTTGTTGTCCTGTCCAGGACACCCTCCTCATCCTCCCTGTCCTCTTCTCTCCCAGGGGACTTTGTCATCCTGCTGAATGCAGGGATGACCATCCGGCAAGCTCTCTTCTTCAACTTCATCTCTGCTTGCTGCTGCTACGTGGGCTTGGCCTTTGGCATCGTGGCTGGGAGCCACTTCTCTGCCAACTGGATCTTTGCCCTGGCTGGAGGGATGTTCCTCTACATTGCACTGGCTGACATGGTAAATCAGAGAGTCCTTGGGCTTGGAAAAGACCTTGCAGAGCATTGAGTGCAACTGTTAACCAGCACTGCCAGCTCACCACTAAGCCATGATCCTCAGCACCACATCTCTATGGCTTTTCAACCCCTCCAGGGATGGGGATTCCAGCACTGCCTTGAGCAGCCTGGGATACACCTTGACAAGCCTTCTAGGGGAGAAATTTCCACTAATGTCCAAGCTAAACCTCCCCTGGTGCAGCTTAAGGCTGTTTGCTCTTCCTTGGGAGAAGAGACCAATCCCCACCATGCTTCAACCTCCTTGTAGGGAGCTGGAGTGAGCCAGAAGGATGATGTTTGTAGTGACCAACACTCTGCTTTGCCTCCTGGGCTGCTTGGTGGGTTGGTGGGAAGCAGTGGAGCTGCTCCTGTGTCTGAGGCTCTCTCTTTTCCTCCTGCAGTTCCCTGAGATGAACGAGGTGAGCCAGGAGGATGAGCAGAAGGGCAGTGCCCTCATCACCTTTGCCATCCAGAACGCGGGGCTGCTGACAGGCTTCACCATCATGGTGCTGCTCACCATGTACTCTGGCCAGATCCAGATTGGCTAGCAGCAGCCTCTTCCAGTTTTTTTTTCCAGGTTTTTGGGGGTTGTTTTTGGTTTTTTTTAAGGGGGGTGGGGAAGGGGTTTTTCTTTTGTCTTTCCTTTTCCTGCTGCGAGCATCCAATGGTACCTGTGCAGGCACTGCCACCACACTACAGGAGAAGAGGCATTGCTTGCCTTCCAAGCTCTTCCACAGACTTCATTGGATTGTGGAGAAAGCTGAGGGCAACTTCATCCCCTTCTCTATAGGACTGAAGTGACCAGAGGATCTCTTTTCAGTGTCATATCCCTTCTCTCCTCGCATCTCCTGGCAAGGATGGAGTTGGGAGACAGAAGCTCTGTTGCTCCCCTCTGTGGGCTGGGAGCAATGGGATGGACTTGATGCTCTCCTGACCTCTTTGTGGGAGCTGTGGGATAAGGACAGACCTTTCTCAGAGAGCTTGGAGTTGTGATCTCCAAGCACAGAGGACTGCTGAGGAAGAGGAGGCTCGAGGAGCTTTGATGAGCATCAGCATCCTTCCTTTTGCTGTCTCTTGGAGAGCCACATGTGGTTTGGCTCCCTTTGGCAGCCCAGACGATGCCCTGGGGAAAAGCCAGGGTGAAGAAGGTTCTTTCTTTTCTTCTAAAGCACATTTGTGGGTGTCAGTGCTCAAAGCACACCTGGTGCAAGTTGAACTGAGGGAGGGGTGGGTTGTGTGGTGGGACAAGGTTAGCAGGATGTCCTGACCTCTTTCAGGGCTGTGTGGTGGGACAAGGTTAGCAGGATGTCCTGACCTCTTTCAGGGCTGTGTGGTGGGACAAGGTTAGCAGGATGCCCTGACCTCTTTCAGGGCTGTGTGGTGGGACAAGGTTAGCAGGATACCCTGACCTCTTTCAGGGCTGTGTGGTGGGACAAGGTTAGCAGGATGCCCTGACCTCCTTCAGGGCTGTGTGGTGGTGGGACAAGGTTAGCAGGATACCCTGACCTCTTTCAGGGCTGTGTGGTGGGACAAGGTTAGCAGGATGCCCTGAGCTCCTTCAGGGCTGTGTGGTGGGACAAGGTTAGCAGGATGCCCTGACCTCTTTCAGGGCTGTGTGGTGGGACAAGGTTAGCAGGATACCCTGACCTCTTTCAGGGCTGTGTGGTGGGACAAGGTTAGCAGGATGCCCTGACCTCTTTCAGGGCTTTGCTGCTTGCTGGAGGAGAAGGGGAAAAAGAAAAGCTTTCTCTTTCTCTCAGAGTGGCCATGCTGGTGAGAAGGACAAGGAGAGGCAAGAGCAGAGCCACAACAGCCCAAGCAGAGCTGAGGTGATGCCCAAGCTCCTGCTGCCACTTGGGAATAGACACTGGTTTGGTTTTTTTTAAACACTGATGCTGCTGAGGTTCAAGGCTGGGCTGGGGGGAGGAGGAGGGGGTTTTTAACCAAGAAACAAACAAAAAAATAAGACTGTGAAGCTCTTTAGGTTGTGTGTTTGCAGCCTTAGGGAGTAGCCAGAGACAGGTGTGAACAGGCACTTCCCAGGCTGGCTTTTCCCCCAGATTCACTAGGTGAATTGACTTCTTATCATATTGATAGTGTTGCCCACCCCCTCTCCTTGTGTTGTTTGAGGTTCCTTTGCACCTCCTTTTCTTCCCTTCCCAAGCCTTCCTCCTGCCCCCAGGAGCCTGCTGTGGCTTGGGAGGAAGGAGGAGCACAGGTGGCTTTGGGAAGTGCTCTGTAGGATAGCTTCCTTCCCTCTTTGCCTGTGTGGGTGGCTCTGGGTGGGGGTGACAGGGTGACAAGCATCCTGCCACCTCAGCTTGGTGCTGCTCTTCATGCCAAGCCTTGGAGCTGAGGTTCCCCACAGCTCAGAAAGCAAAGAGGAAGGGGTGCTGGCTGTTTATCCTAGCCAGTACAAGAGAGACAAGTGACCTCAGCATCATCCAGGAGCATTGTACCCTGCTTTCATTGCTCACTGTAGTTCCTAACTTGCCTTAAGTCCCAGCAGATGATGTTCCTCTTAGTCCCTAGCTATGTGCCAGCATCCTTGTGGATTGCCATCTCTGCTCTGAGTGGCTCTGAGGAGCAGGGAGATTTCTTGGGAGTCCTCTCCAAGCCAGAGGTAGCACACAGCCATTCCCTGCCCCACTGCTGATGCCTTCAAGGAGAAAGGAGCTGAGCTTTGTGGTGTGGATGGGCATCCTCAAGTCCTTCTTCCCTCTGCAGCTGGACCATGGGACAGAGCCACCTCAAAGCAGCATGGTCTGTGCTGGCTTGGGCACTCAACCACCTCTGCAGGACCTTGTGCTGCTCATTCCTTACTAGCTGGGAAGCAAGTGGTAGTGGAAACTCCTTTTTCCCTGCTCCACAGAGCTGTAGCCTTGTCTGACTGAGTTGAGGTGGAAAAACTGAGTCCTCCCCATGGCTTTCCATGGGGCACAGGGCAGCTGAACCCTGCCAGGGCTACCTCATGGCTGGCAGGAGCAGTTCAGCAGGGCACACACATGGAAAAACCTCTGCCTTGGAGGATGAGCTGGAGGGAATCTTGTTGTCTGTCCCTTGAGGACTGCAGGATGCTTGCAGAGCATGCCTGAGAGGTCCCCTGTGTTCCCTGAGAGCTGGAAATGTGGCAGTGACTGATGCTTGGCTTCCTAGGAGCTGGTGTGGCTTCCTGGGTAGGGAGTGTGGATTGTGAGTCTGTTAGCTTCTTGGCTTATGGTGGGGATCAGGAGTTCATCATCATCATCTTCTCAGCATACTGTGGGGATCAGGAGTTCATCATCATCTCAGCACACTGTGGAGATCAGGAGTTGATCATCATCTTCTCAGCACACTGTGGGGTTCAGGAGTTCATCATCATCATCATCTTCTCAGCACACTGTGGGGTTCAGGAGTTGATCATCATCTTCTCAGCACACTGTGGGGTTCAGGAGTTCATCATCATCTTCTCAGCACACTGTGGGGCTCAGGATCCATCATCATCATCTTCTCAGCATACTGTGGGGTTCAGGAGTCCATCATCATCTTCTCAGCACACTGTGGGGGTCAGGAGTTCATCATCTTCTTCTCAGCACACTGTGGGGTTCAGGAGTTCATCATCTTCTTCTCAGCACATTGGGGTTCAGGAGTCCATAATCATCATCTTAGCATACTGTGGGGTTCAGGAGTCCATCATCATCATCTTCTCAACACACTGTGGGGGTTAGGAGTTCATCATCTTCTTCTCAGCACACTGTGGGGTTCAGGAGTCCATCATCATCATCATCATCTTCTCAGCACACAGTGGAGATCATGAGTCTCTTGTCTTCTTGGCCCAGGCTGGGGCTCAGGAGTCCATCATCTTCTTGTTTGGAGTTTAACCCTGTTTCTTGCCAACTCTGAGCAATCTACAACCCAAAGATGTGAGGTTTTTGGAGGGGAGTGAAAGCTCTCAGAGAAACAAAGCTCCTCACAGAGAGGGACAGGTTGGTACAGGGATGGAACAGCCAGGAGGATGTGGAGGAGGGAAAAAGTGAGCCAAATGGAACTTAGTCTGGATTTTCATCCCTGTTTCCCTTTCCCATGTCTGATTCCAAGCTGCACTTCCATCTCAGTATTCCAATAACTCAGGTGTTGTAAAGAGAGCACGTGTTGAAACCAAGGAACATAACTTAATGTCACGTGGATTGTAAAGTTATTTGTAAAATGCCAGAAATAAACTCTATTCTCTAAGGAGGGAGAGTGGCAAGAGTCCTCAAGCAGGATGGGAAGGGTTGGCAGCTCTGCTGGATCAGGATTTTTCCAAAAGGAAAGGTTGGAGCTGGGCTAGAAGGGTTTGGGTGATGCAATCCTGCTTTTCCAGCCCAGTTTTCCAAGGCTGTGCAGTGCAGTATGTTTGACAGAAGATGGCACTGACAGCTTCCCCCCTCCCATCCTCTGCCTGGCTGCGTGGCACTGCCTCTGAGAGGCCAAGAAAGCCTTTTTAATGTGCTTGGTTGGGGTTTTTTTTAGTATTTTGGGGGGGTTTGTGATGTATTTCTGTCTAGCTGGAGGGAGGCTGAGGTTTGGGAGTTGAGCTGGGGGATGGTTTATTCCTCTCCAGCTCCCATGAGTTGTGTCCTTGCTTGCTTTAAGCATTAAGGGGAGAAAAAACCAAACCCACCCAAAAAAGGCCAAAAAAACCACCACACTTTGCTTTTCTACTTCACTTTTTTGCACCTTTTTCTCTCCTGTTACCTTCAAGCTGCCAGCTCCAAGCAGCAAACAATTTTTAGAAGCTCCCAGTGCAGCTAAAGAAAATAAACCTTGGGGTTTTCTTCAAGAAATAAATGCTAGATGAAGGAGGAAAGGTCACAGCCTGGATCTGACTTGCTCTCTCACCTCCTCAGTGCTTCAGAGCTCTCACCTCTCAGGTGAGCTCTTTTTTTGCTGCCAAATCCTTGTGTTTTGATGAAATGCAAGTGCATTTCCTCACCTCAGCAGAAAGGTTAAACCGAGTAGCTGTGCTTGGGTTAAAAGTTGGACCAGATGAGTTTAAAAGCTCTTTACCAATCTGAATGAGGCTATGATGCTCTGCTGCCTGGGGTTGCTCTCAGCCAAACCCAAGCTTTTCTTGCTCTTTGCAGGAGGAGGGTTAAGCTTGGCTCTGCTTCCCCAGCTGTGTAGAACAGAGTCCTGTGCCTCATTGCTCAATCTGTGCTGCCAGAAGGGTGCAGTGGAGGTTTATTTTTACCTGCTGTGTCTTTGCCCTGCTCCTCTGCTGGCCCTGAGCAAGGCCAGGGAGGGTGCTGAGGGGTCACAGAATCACAGAACANCAGGGCACAGGAGAGGGGAGAAGAACCTCTCTGGCTCTGCTGGCCACGCTCCTCTTAATGCATCCTAGGATGCCATTGGCCTCTTGGCCACAAGGGCACATTGCTGCCTCATGACATCAGGTGTCCCTTGATCTCATGGAGGAAAGAAGAGGCACCTCACTGGGGTCAGTGTTGGGCTCCTCACTGCCAGAAGGACATGGAGGTGCTGGAGTGTGTCCAGAGAAGGGCAAGGAAGCTGGGGAAGGGTCTAGAGCACAAGTGTGCTGAGGAGCAGCTGAGGGCACTGGGCTTGGTCAGGCTGGAGAAGAGGAGGCTCAGGAGAGACCTTAGCTCTCTCTGCAACTCCCTGCAAGCAGCTTGGAGCCAGGTGAGGGTTCCTCCTAAGGAACAAGTGGTAGGACAAGAAGAAACAGCCTCAAGTTGCACCAGAGGAGGTTTAGGTTGGCCATGAGGAACAATTTCTTCCCTGAAAGGGTGGTTAAGCACTAACCCACACTGCCCAGGGCAGTGCTGGAGTCCCCATCACTTTTCAATAGATTTCAAAGCCATGGAGCTGTGCTGCTGAGGGCCACGCTTTACCGAATCATGAAGGTTGGCAGAGACCTCTAAGCTCAGCCTATCCTATCACCCCCATGGCCCTAAGGAGCACATCTAGATGCTTTCTAAACCCCTGCAGGGATGCTGAGTCCAGCACCTCCCTGGGCAGCTAAGCACAGCAGCCCCAAGCCTCCCCAGCCCCGCCGCCATGTTGCTTTCTCTCCCCCTCCCCTCGCGTCTCCTAGCACCTCTCCCTTCCCTTCCCTTCCAAGATGGCGGCCGGCAAGAGGAGACCGGGGCTGAGGCGCGCCCCCGTGAGGCTTGGCGCACGCGCGGCCTCGCCCCTCTGAGGGGCGGGACGGGCGCGGGGCCGCGCCTGCGCCTTTAGCCCTGTGGGGAGGGAAGGAGGGAGGAAGAGGAGGAGGAGGGGGAGGAGGATTCCGTTCCGCGCCGCTGAGGTGCCGCTACCACCGGGGTAGGGCAAGCAGCCGATTCCCCGATCCCGGCAGCACCCCGCGGCCCCCTCCTTGTGAGGGGAGCTGGGGTGTGGGGGGGGGGGGGAGGG
>VWZO01018486.1:55839-81052 GCA_013396975.1 Bucco capensis | reverse complement strand
GATGAGGAATCCTGCTCTCTCACCAGCTCCTTTCTGTGGTGCAGATCCTGGTGCAGTGCAAGGATTGGGGGGGTTGTGGGGTGTGCAGTGTTGTGTGTGCGTGGGAGGATGGGGGTTGATGGGCTGGGGCACCCCTTCTGATCCCATGGGATTATGGACACACAGGTAGCCTGGAGGGTGGTGGGAAAGGAGGGGGGAGTGATATCCCTGCCCTGCTGGAGCGAGGGGGAGAGGGAATCCCCATCCTGGGGAAAGCCCAGTGCATGGGGGAAGGGCAGGGGGCTTGGAAGGAGGGGGTGAGGTGCCAGCCTAGTTGGGGGTATTGTGCTTCCTCACTGCCAGAAGGTCCAAGACCCTGCTTTTGGATGGAAGTAGGAGGTGGAAGGGAAGGAGATGACCCTGCTTTGTATCTCCCCTGGAGGATTTGGGAGCGGGAAGAGCCCACCCTTGCCCTCATTCTGGCAGTTCCCTGCTCTTGCCTTACCTCCCCCCAAAACCCCTGTTTGGTTTCTCTGGGTGCCCCGAGGTGGGTGGGTGGGTGCCAGCTGGCCCCCACTTCAGGCCCTGTTCTAGTCAGGGCTATTTTGGAAAGAGCAGAAGACACTGAAGCAGTTAAGGAGGAGAAAAATAACGTTAGCTGAGAAACTCCTGGCTTAGGAAGGAGGCTGGGGTGGATGTGCATTTTGCTGCCCTAATTGATCTGGTGCCATTCTCAGACCCACGCATCACAGGCTGGGGGTGGGGGGGGGGAACATCCACTGCTTGCCTTAGCTTGCTGCAGCTCCTGCTCAGCACCCACTGCCAGGAGCCCAGGGGCACCCAGCTGGCCAAGTTATACAATCACCCCATTATTGAAGCTTCTCACCCCAAGAGAGCCTTTCAATCCTTGCAGGCAGCCCCCCAGCCCTCAGCTGGCTCCTGAAAGGTTTGATTTTCCTAGGAATGGCTGGATATATTTGAGCATGGAGGTGTGCTGCTGCCATCTCTACCTTCTCCTCTGGAAGGCTCCAAGTGGTTTGGATTTTTTCCTAAGCTTTGTGGGTGTTTAGATGGTAATAATGTTTAGGTGTTTGCCTAGGGCAATGATGGAGTCCCCATCCCTGGAAGGGTTGAAAAGCCATGGAGATGTGCTGCTGAAGGACATGGTTTAGTGGTGTCCTGGCAGTGTTAGGTTAATGGTTGGACTGATGATCTTAGAGGTCTTCTGCAGCTTGGATGATTCAATCCTAACCATGGCCTTGAATGAAGGGAAAGTGGAGCAGGGTGGCAGCCAGGACTTTGAGGCCCCTCAGGCTCTGTGAGCTCTGCGGGTGCTTTCCATCCTGCTGCTCCAAATAACCCTGGAGAGCTCAGGGATGGCTTTGGGGGGCCAAAGGGGCTTCCCTCAGGGCATGCTGTGTGTGGCTGGGTGCTCTGGAGCCGCTGTGACCCGTAAATCTCCTGCTAAATCCCAGGCAGCTGCGTGTGTTTAGGTTGGCCTTGTTCAGGGGGGAAGGTAATGTCAATGCAGCCATTATGATTCAGCTGAGTCGGCCGTACCCGACACGCTGGCCCTGCTGCTGCTGCTGCTCCTCAGCCTTCCAGAGCCTGGGAATTCCTCTCACCCTTCCCGATGGCTCCTGCTAATTGTGGTAATTAGTGCCTAGCCAGGTGGGGTTGGCTGGAGCTTGCTTGCTTGCTCCATGCAGGGATGCTCCCAGAGCCAAAGGAGTGTTTGATTTTTGTTCCTCCAGGAGAGGAGTTTGATTTCCCCTAGGTATGCTCTGGGTACTGATTTGAGTGCAATTTGGGGAGGAATAGCTGCTTCTGGGGTTGTGATTATTGTTTAAAGGCAGTGACATTGTTTCTGGTTATTAATAATTTAAAGCTGAAGAGGGAAAGCTAATTTTGTGGAAGTGGAAATGCCTACAATTAAGTAGGATGGAGAATTTTAACTATGTTTAACCTATATATTTACATCTCTAGAGCCCTGCAGAAGTGTTAACTATAATTACATTTAGTGAGGAGAAATAGAGTGCTCCTGTTTGCCACTGTTTTGTCCTTAAACTTGTGCTTGGGTAACTTCATTATTAAAATCTCTACATCAAGAATAGCTTTTTAGTAGCCCAGTTCCAGCAGCAAACTGATGGCTGATGTTAACTGAGATCATTAATGTTCAAACTTGGTGTTCTCATGGGAGCCCTTGGGGAGGTTGTGCTGGAAATGGGAGTGATTAGCTAGGTCCAGATGTGTTTGTAAGCCCAAAGATAGGCTTGAATTACACAGAATCACAGTTTCTTAGGGGTTGGAAGGGACTTTTGGAGATCACCTAGTCCATCCCTCCTCCATCAGAGCAAATTCACCTAGAGCAGCTTGCCCAGCATCACCTCGAGGTGGGTTTGGAATGGCTCCAGAGATGGAGACTCTAGGCAGCCTGGGTCAATTCTCTTCCACTCTCAAAGGCAAGAAGTTCCTCCTTATATTTAGATGGAAATTCCTATCTTTCCAGTTTGTCCTGGCACACATCAGAGTCCATCCTCCCTCTCAGCCCCACTGCTGATGGGCTCACTCTGCCCACCTCCAGAAGAGCAGAAGGCTAAGGGTCCTTCCTAATACACATACAGCATGTGAATTAGGCACCTTGCTGCCTACTGCTAACCATGCAACAGCTGCCAAAGAGAGGGCACTAGGTCCTTGCTGCTCTTCCTTCATCACCTTCCTAACAGCACAGTGCTTCCAATCATCCCCAGATACAGAAAAATCACTCTCCCTTATTTGCTGTGGCTCAGCCAAGTGTCTAAATACCAATATCCTGGGGGTTTTAAAGCAGTTTTTCATGGCTGTGACTGCAAACACACTAAGCTGGGTTGTTTTCCACCATCCTCACGTGCCTTTGGAGGAGATCTTCCCAGAGGACATCACACCTTGCAAGCACAGAGGTGAAATAGAGCAGGATGAAGTACCTGTTAGGGCTTGGAAAGCAGCTCCATGGAGAAGGAGCTTGGAGTGCTGGTGGACACTAGGTTCACTATGAGCCAGTGATGTGCCCTCATGGTCTCTTCCAACCCCCACCATGCTGGGCTTTGGTGATCCCTAGTTTCTTTTCTCCTGGCTGGAAGAGCCTTGATGTGATACTCTTAGATATCAGCTGTCAGCTCCATGGTGTGAACCTCTCAGATATGTCATAGATCATCTGTTTAATTCCTAGCTAAGGTTTCTGAGGGTGAAGGACCTCAGGCAATCCGAGCACGCTTACCTCAGTGATACCTCCTACCACCTGCTTGTTCAGCTGGGGTGAAGCCACTCTCAAACAGAAAACACCCTCCCTGAGGAGCTGCTCCCTGCTCTCCATGCACTGAACATGTGCCTTTGTAGCCTGGCAGGGATGCTGCTAGAGTCACAGAGTCCAATCCCATGGGATTTGTTCAGCCAGGCTCCTGGTGCCTTCAGCAGAAAGCTGTGCCTCTGGGGAGCCAAAAACTAGCATCAGATCACTAGATGCCATCTTCAGAGGCTGGGGAGAGCTTCCCCCACATTGCTGCTAAGGGTTTGGGGGGGGGGGGGTGAGTTCATCTTGCTTGCTGAAGGCAGATTTCACTTGTGAAATGTGTGTAGCTTTCTTCCTACCTTGTTTTTTAATAGAACCTAACTCCTCTTGAAACCCTTTTGAAGGGTTGAACAATGGGCTTTGTCCACTTGCTGTGGAGAGAATTTTTAGGGCACACACCAATGCAAAAGTCAAAGCAGGTTTGGGGTGGGAAAACAAAGGAAGGCTCAGGCAAATCTTCAAGCCAAGAGAAACTGTGGTGCTTGAAAGGAAGAACTCTCTCTAATACCATCATTGTGGTTGCTCTTCAATTCATGTTTATCTTAATGCTTTAGTTGGTTTATTGTGTTTAGGATTGCCATTTTGTAGCTCTTTAGGAATACTTGGGGAGGAGGGAGAAGGAAAAGAGTTGTGCAAATGGCTAAAGAAGGAGGTAAAGGCCAAGGTGCATGTCCTCAGGCCTCAGGCACGCCAGAGGAAAAGTGCAAATAGCATCAGGGTCAAGATGCAGTGGTAGCATCTTGAAAAAGCAAATTGTGTCATGGTACAGCAACTTGTCTGGACTGAGCTCAAGAAGGTCCTGAGTGCAGATAGCCCTTGATGTGTGAATCACTTAGGATGGGCTCGGAGTTACTTGGGAACTTGGTATTTGAGGGGGGGGATTGGCTTGCAGGGAAGATGCTTCCTGATTTGTCAATGGGAATGTGCTAGGAACAGGGGCAGGTTAGTGACTGTCCTAAGACAGGGTTAACCATGAGCCAGCAATGTGCTCTTGTAGCCAAGAAGGCCACTGGTCTCCTGGGGTGCATTTAGAAGTGTGTGACCAGGAGGTTTTCCTCCCTGGGTACCATGGTGAGATAGTTGGGGTTGGGGTTTTTGTTTGTGTGTGTAATAAAAGGTAGTAGAATTGAGAGGAATTTGCCTTCTCTAGCTGTAAGGTTTCTGGTGCTCCTTGAGGTTTGCCTAGGCAGGAGAAGGCTGTTCCTTAGGAAGTAGGGCAGGGTGCTGGCTTAAAATAGCCACCAAGGCCAGGCTGCTTGTGCTGAAAGGAGCTATTTAGGTAAATCCTGGGGTCTTGGGGAGGGCACTGCTGCCTGCTAATCTAAAGAGACTCCTCAGAGACCTATATTTATCCAGGATCTTTCCCAGCTTGGCTTGCTTTGCAGGTGTTCCCTCTTGGATTCCAACATTGCTTTGGGATGCTGGGTGTGCTTACGAGATGGACAGGGCATTGATGGTTTGGATGGTAATGGAATTAGATGTGGTTAAGAGGAGGGAGCGAGGAAACAGGCGACGTAAAGGCATCAGCATTATCCTCTAATGCAAGACTTGGCTCAGAATGAGCCTGGCTGGGCTGGCAGGCTCCTGGGGCCAAGGAGGCATATGCCTGTGACACTTGAGAGCCAGGTCAAGTGTACTGGGAAAACCCTTCAGGACAGGGAACACGGTGAAGGAGCAGCTCTGCACCCAGAGCATCTCTCGTTAGGATGGTGTGGAGCAGAAGTGAAGGGTGGATGCTCAAAAGGGAGATCTTGGTGCTGCTTTTAAAGGTGTTGCTGGTGGGGAGGAGGAGTGTTGGGCTGCCTGGGCTGAACTCCACCTTCAGACCTCCAAAGCAAAGCCTTGCTGTAGCATCTCCAGCTTTAAAGCCTTGATAGGATCTCGCTGTGATTCCCTCAGGAGCAGAGGTGGATGTGAGCATGTTGAGTATTGTGATCTCCTCCAGCTATCAGAGGGCTTGTGGGGTTTATCTTTCCTGGAGTCTGCATCAATCTCTTGACTCCAGAGTGCTTCCTCCCCTTCAGTGACTACCTTTGCAGAGGTGATGGGTGTAAGACTTGAACTGAAAGTGCTTTCCCTGCTCCAAGCAGGATCTGGTGAGAGGATGTAAGGATCTCTCCTGTGTGATGCCCAACAACAGGCCAAGGGGCACAAACTGGAACCCAGGAGGTTTCATCTGACCATGATTAGGAAAATCTTTGCTGTGAGGGTGCAGAACCCTGGCCCAGGCTGCCCAGAGAGGTTATGGAGTCTCCTTGTGTGGAGAGATTCCAAAGGCACCTGGAGGTGACCCCAGTAAGAGTCTCTGGTTCTATAGTCTGCTCTAGAAAATATTCCCTTCTATCAGTTGCTGGAGTGAATGTGGTCAAACGGCTCTGAGAATATGATCCCAAATAATATGTTTTGGATGTATATTGCAAAGATTTCCCTGGAGGAAGACTCCAAAGAGAGTTGCAGAGCTCAGGTAGTGCTGGTTCAGCCATAACTGGGGCCTCCTCTTATCAAGCTCCATCCCTGGCACGTGAAGCTGCTCTGGAAGCATCACTAGAAGTTCTTTTGGCCATTTTTGGGGCTACTTACTCTTTGCTTTGCATGAGAGCTTGTCTGGCTGCCCTCTAGTTTGGTCACTGAGAGGATCCAAATTAGTTTGCTGTTCCCTTCAACCTGTCTGCCCTCTGTGTGCTTGTGAGGTGATCTGTGGGTATAAATGGCAACCCTTGGAGAGGAAGCACACTGCAAGAAATGTTTTGACCAGTGTGTTTTTTTTAGTCCAGTGTCAGTGCAGCTTGGTTTGAAGTGTTAAGATTTGAGATGGAAAGAGAAGCTGAGACCCTGTTGTGTGTCAATTGGTCTTTTTTTTTGCTGCAGTGATGATTGCAGGGGCTCAAGTGGTCACTTGATGATGTGATCACCTTTTGCTGAGCACAATCCCTTGCCCTAGTCCTGCTGCCACACTAGTGCTGATGCAAGCCAGGATGCTGTTGGCCTTCTGAGCACATTGCTGCCTCATCTTCAGCTGTGCTTGACCAACATCTTGAGGTCCTTTTCCACCAGCAGCTTTCCAGCCACTCTGCCCCAAGCCTGGAGCATTCATAGTGTTGTTGTGACCCAAAGTCAGGAGCCAGCACTTGGCTTTGTTGAACCTCATCCCATTGCTCCAGCCTGGCCAGATCCCTCTGGAGAGCCTCCTCAAGCTCCAGTGTGCTGCAGGCTGAGCTCTGAGTCGTCCTAGGTGTTAGTTTATGCAGGTTTCCCATGTGGAACAGCAGATTCCTGCCTACAGCATCATCCTGAGGGAGCTCTTGGAAGTAGGCGATGTGCAAAACTGTGTCTGCTTCAAGGAGCTGTGAAAGGGGAGGCAGCAGCCCCTCTTGTCCCCTCCCCTCTCCTTCTCTCCCCTTCCCTGCTGGGGCTGGGGTCAGGTTTACACTGGCTGGCAGGTGGGGGATTTGCTGTTGACACAAAGCCCTTGCTGTTCTTCTCTCAACGATCTATTAGTGGCCGTGCTGGCAGCTCCTTGTGGAACAGGTGCTGGAGCTCCCTGCCTGCTGACATCTAGGAATCCCCTCCCTCCTCCTCTGGGGAGCTCACTGTTGTAAATGGAGCTGCAGCTGTTTGCTTGGCCTTTTGGGTTGTTTCTTTTTGGCCTGAGCTTGGTAGTGACCCCCCACCTCCTTGAGCTTGCTGAGAGACTGTGCCACTGATGGACAGGGTGAGAGGAAGATGCCAGTGGTTTGCTGTAGGTCAGTGTAGGGTGATAATTTCATACAATCACAGAATCATTTTGGTTGGAAGAGACCTTTAAAGTCATTAAGTCCAACTGTTAGCCAGCACTGCCAGGTCACCACTAAACCATGGCCCTCAGCAGCACATCTGCAGGGCTTCTCAACCAGCTACAGGGATGGGGACACCATCATTGCCCTGGGTAGTCTGGGACAGGCCTGGACAACCTTTTTGGGGAAGAAATTGTTCCTCATGTCCAACCTAAACCTTCCCTGGTGCAACTTGAGGCTGTTTCCCCTTGGGAGAAGAGACCTCCTCACCTTTCAGAGATTGGAGAGAGTGAGAAGGTCTCCTCTGAGCCTCTTCTTCTCCAGGCTAAACAACTCCAGTTAGCTGCTCCTCAGCACACTTGTGCTCTAGACCCTTCCCCAGCTTTCTTGCCCTTCTCTGCACACACTCCAGCACCTCAATGTCCTTCTTGGAATAAGGAGCCCAAACCTGAACAGGAATATGTTTTGTAGGAACTACTAAAAGATCTCTAGAGCTCCTGGAGAGCCTTTAATCTCTCCAAAGAGATTTTCTCCAGGCTGGCATTGAGGGCTTCTGTGCTCTGCTTGCTGAGCACCTCAGGGATGTGAGGACTTGCCTCTGGACAGGTTGCCTCAATGACAATCCCAAGCAAATCCCTGTCAGTGCTAGTCAGTAAGAGACACAAACGTGCAGACAGCAAGGTGAGCACTGGGAGCCCTGAGGCACCTTGCAAGCAAGCACAGTTTGCATGTCTGCAGCATTCCTAAGCACACTGAGGATATTTGGTGCTGTGGGTGACCCTGCTGGAGCTGGATGATCCCTGGAGGTCCCTCCAACCCTCACCATGCTGGCATTCAGGGATTTAGGGACTTGTGATGGTATTTCTGTTGGTCTGTGGGGAGCTTTAAGCAGGACCTGGGCTGTGCTGGTTTAGCACAGGTTGGATTTGTGTTTGTGTTTTGATGTACAGGATTGTCACTTGCTTTTTGTTTTTTTGGAACAAAACACACCTGACTTCTGCCCAGATTCTGTGTGCCAGGCTCTAGTAAACATAAATCTACATGCCCTCAAAATTTGGGTGTTCCTCCTGGAATGATTGAAAGGTAAAGAGATTTGCTGATGGGGAAGAGTTCAGCTGGTTAGTCTGGCTCAGTGTCACTCACATGGTGACTGTGTCTCTTCCCCCTTCCAAGAAATCATCCAGTTGATAGAATTTGACATACAAGATGGGTATTTTTAGGGTTATTGTGAGGAAATACTCTGCTTGTCCTCCAAACAGGAATCTAACTCAGGGTAAGGCTCAGAGTGAGCTCTCTGGGAAGCCACAGCAGAGCTCTGACTAGTTTGGGATGAAACTGGAGGGTTAGAAACTGCATTTAGTGCTCCTCTGAGGTTGAGGGAGAGGTTTAGATGTGCAGAATGGAGGAGGAAGAAACCCAAAGTGTTGTGTGCCAGATGTTTTCTGTTGATGGGGATGAGGTGTGTAGTGTTGGCTTAATAGTTGGGCACAATGAGCTTAAAGGTCTTTTCCAACCAAAACCCCTCTAGAATGCCATGGTTTGGAGCTTCTGCAGCTCTTCTAGGAGTTGAGAAACAAAAGGGTTTGGGGTTTGGGTTTTTTTTAGTCCATTTGTGTGTCTTTGGAGCTCCTGAAATCTCAGCCATAGCAAGAAGAGAAAATTGCAGCCCCTGGAAGATGGGAAAGAACATGGCAAAAGTTTGGAGGAGGGCAGAAAAAAATGGCAATAATGATAGTTTCTGGCTCTTGCTGCATTCAGGCAAGGAAGGGCTTTGCTTGAGGCCTCTCCTGAGATACTAATGTGATTTATGCCAGCACAATCTAGGGGCAAGAGGAGAAGTTTTTGCTGCTTTTCTGAGGTGGTGGGAAGCTGTGTGTGACTCCCCATCTTGCTGGCTTTGTTGCCACACTCTAGCTGGAGAGAGGAGCAGATCTGACAGAGCAGGGTCAGGATGCCTGTGCCAACAGTGCCTCAGACTGCAAAATGACACAGAGGATTTGTCAGGGCTTGGGCCAGCCTTTGGAAAATTGATAGGGAGCATACATCTGCTTTTGCAGACTCTAGTGTGTGTAAACTTGCCCTGAGGCACCTGAGGGGAGTGAAAATGTCACACAAACCAGCATGGAGATGCTGAAAGCAAAGACATCTCCTGCTTTATGACCACAAACTGAGATGGGTCATCATTTCTCTTCAAAATAAAGATATTCCATGGAAAAACTGGGAAGTTGCTGAGAAATATTAGGACTTAACAGCAAGTTTGAATGTGACAAGCATCCTCTAGCTCCTGAGGTTCAGCTCATCCTTGCTTGTGGCCTGCACACCCCTGATGGAGAAGCACTGGAGCAGGTTGGCTGAAGTGTTGCTGCAGGTATTGATGGCATCTCTCTTGCTCAGCATGGAGCAGATTCCCTCTGGGGCTGCTCTTTTCCAGGCTAAACAGCCCCAGGGTTCTCAGCCTTGCCTTGAAGGTTTTGTTCTCCTCTTAATGCCTGAGAAAGCTCTGCAGGATCCCAAAACTTCAGCTTTCTGCCAGCACAAAGTGGCATTGCTGTTCCCTTTCATTGCTGAAGGTGTCCAGATTAACTAGCTCTGGACAAAACTTTGAAGAGGTGAATGTAGGTTAGGTGTGAATGGGAATAGAAACAGCTGATAAAAATAACATTGGGCTATTTGGAAACTGTGGAAGGGGGGGAAAAAAAAAACCAAAACCCACAAACCTTGACCTGCTGCTCATGCTCTGCACAGCTCAGCACAGCAGGTAGCTCTCTCTCTCTGCTTTTCCAAGCAGATCTGGCTGGCTCCCAGGCAGTCTTTTCCCTCTCAACACTTCCACCTTTGACAGTGAGGTCCAGCTTCCATGACAGGCTGATGGATATATGTCATCTCTGCTTGTCAAACCCTCAGCTGCCTGGCATCAGAGATGGCAGATGCCTTCTTCCAGCAGGGCTGGAGCAATGCAGGAATGGGAACCTCCTTAGTACCTAAGAAAAGACACATTTAACTGGTGCTTGGTTCAGTCTCAGCTCTCCTAGCTACTTCAGAATGCCTAAAATATGCTTTTTTTCCCTCTATAACCATCTCTTTAACCACCTGTGTATAATATCATCCACTTGATGAGGAGCAAGCAGGGAAGGGCAAAATTGTATCTGTAACCATCTCTTTAACCACCTATGTATAATATCATCCACTTGAGGAGGAGCAAGCAGGGAAGGGCAAAATTGTATTCAGTGCCCTTCAGATTCACTCCAGATGGGAAAGAGAGAGAAAGCATCCCAGCCTCTTGGTGCACAAAGATTGTGTTCCTCCAGGAGAAAAGGATATGTTTCATTCCTACATCCATGCCTAAGCTCTGCCCCTGCACAGCTTCATCGTGGCTCTTCCAGCAGAGGTTTGGACCCTGTGCTCTGTCACAGAGCTGTGGAAGAGAGTGATTCAGAGCCAGCCAAGGACTGGCAGCAGGCAGAGCAGGGCTGACAGATTCACACCTCCTAAGAGCCAGTGCCATGGAAGAGAAAACAAAGTGATCCTCCAGTTCTTGTTTATAGCTGTGAGAGTCCCTCAGATGGCTGCAGAGAGCAGCACAGGGAGATTCATGACTGAAAAAGGAGCAAGGGCACTTAGCATGAATTGGCAACTACAGCAAAACTCAGGGAATCACTGGATTGTTTGGATTGGAGAAGACCTCGAAGATCATCAAGTCCAACTGTTAACCTAACACTGCCAAGTCACCATTAACCCATGGCCCTCAGCAGCACAGCTCCATCCAGGGCTGGAGACTCCAGCACTGCCTGGGTCAGTGCTTAACCATCCTTTCAGGGAAGAAATTGTTCTTCATGGCCAACCTAAACCTCCTCTGGTGCAACTTGAGGCTGTTTCCTCTCATCCTCTCACTTGTTTTTTGGGAGAAGAGGCTAACCCCCACCTGGCTCCAAGCTCCTTGCAGGGAGATGCAGGGAGAGCTAAGGTCTCTCCTGAGCCTCCTCTTCTCCAGCCTAACCAATCCCAGTTCCCTCAGCTGCTCCTCAGCACACTTGTGCTCTAGACCCTTCCCCAGCTTCCTTGCCCTTCTCTGGACACATTCCAGCACCTCCATGTCCTTCTGGGAGTGAGGAGCCCCAAACTGAGCCCAGGATTGGAGCTGTGACCTCCCCAGTGCAGGAGGACAATCCCTGCCCTAGCCCTGCTGCCACACTAGTGCTGCTCCAAGCCAAGTTTTCATAGAGTTGGTGGTAGAGAAGCAGCTTTTTTTGTCAAATTCTCCCTTCCTTAACTGTCCATGTTCCCTTGGAGTGTTGTGAATACCCATTTGCTCCTGGCCTGGCAAATAAAAGCTGTTTAATTTTGCAGCAAATGGAGTCTGAGCCCATAGCCTGAGACATCACTTTCCTCTTCATTTTCCCAAAGTCCCTTGAGCACGGGTGACCTTTTATTCCATTTTACACCTCGGAAGTTCCCTTGCTTTCCTGTCCTTTTGTTTGCTCTTTGGCATGTGGCTTAGATCCTGTTAGGAGAGTGGGAACTGTAAGCTTTGCTCAGCAATCCTGGGGTTTGAGGCAGTGACACAATTCGAAGCCCCAGACCTAAAGATTGCACTATTTAAACTAGACTTGAGTGTGACATGTGGTGACACCAAGGTCACAGCATGTGCTGCTGCTGGTGGTGTGAATGTTTCCTCCCTTGTTTTGGTTCATTCTTGTCCCTAGGCAGGGCCTGTGAGCAGGATGAGTTTAGCACAGTGTCTGTGCACTGCTTGGCTGCTCTGGGACCTGCCATGGAGTTGTTTTGGGGAGATAAGGAGTTATTTCCCTGTTTTACAGATAGGAGCAGGAAGTGAGCAAGGTTCTTCCAGCCTTCTCAGTGCCCTGGAGGGGTTAGATCACTGCATTCCAGCATAATGCAGATTAGAAGGGACCTCTGGCTTCCAGTGTGTGCCCATTGCCCCTTGGCCTGGCCCTGGGCACCCCTGAGCAGAGTGTGGCCCCAGCCTCTTGCCCCCTGCACCCTTCAGCTCTTGCTCAGCATGGAGCAGCTCCCCTCTGGCTCTGCTCTGCTCCAGGGCTCCATGTGCCTTTAGCATCTTCCTAACCTCTGCTGGCCTCTCTGCAGTAGCTCCTTGTCTCTCTCCTTGATCTGGGGAACCCAGAACTGGATCTAGAACTCCAGCTGTGGCCTCACTGGGGCAGAGTAGAAAGGGAATATAATACTGAGAGCTTTCAGATCAACTCAGGCTGGTGCCTTCCTCTGCACCCTACCACTGGACTGAGCACTGCCAACACAACTGAGTATCTTTAAGGAGAAAATACTTCTAAAAAGTGGCTATTTGTGCCTCAGCTCCCCACTCACACCCAGCTGCCTAAAGCCCTTACACAAGTTATGCTGCCTAACAGGATTACTTGCTTTGACAGCACTAATGACTTAAGCACTTGTCCTCAACCCCTGCTGCATGGGTGAAGTGGACATGGCTGGGTTTTGGGTTGTCCAGCTCCAGTACAGACTTCTGGTGCCTCTCTGGATGAGTGGAGGATTGTCTTTGTGCAACTCCCAGGAAGCTTTTGAAGTACTTGAGAGCTGTGGGTGCAGGGCTGCTCCAGAAAGAGCAACAAGTAGAGAACAGATGATGTGCACTGAGCTCATGCCTATCCCAAAGAGTTTGTGCTGTGTGTGCATCCCCAGGATGGTGCTGAGCATCCCTCTGCAGCAGGATTTGCAGCACTGGAGAGGTCACAGCTCCAATCCTAGGCTCAGTTTGGGGCCTCTCATTCCAAGAAGGACATTGAGGTGCTGGAGTGTGTCCAGAGAAGGGCAAGGAAGCTGGGGAAGGTCTGGAGCACAAGTGTGCTGAGGAGCAGCAGAGGGATTGGTTAGGATGGAGAAGAGGAGGCTCAGGGGAGACTTTCTCACTCTCTCCATCTCCCTGCAAGAAGCTTGGAGCCAGGTGGGATTTGGTCTCTTCTTCCAAGGAGCAAATGAGAGGAAACAGCCTCAAGTTGCACTAGAGAAGGTTTAGGTTGGCCATGAGGAACAATTTCTTCCCTGAAAGGATGGTTAAGCACTGACCCAGGCAGTGCTGGAGTCTCCAGCCCTGGATGGAGCTGTGCTGCTGAGGGCCATGGGTTAGTGGTGACCTGGCAGTGCTGGTTAACAGATGAACTTAATACTCTGAAAGGTCTTTTCCCAACCCAACTAATGACTTGGCTGCTGGTGTGTTTTTCTGCCTGTAGCTTGGCTGACAGACAGGCCCAGCAGAGGAGAAGCTGCTTCCTTATCATGCCCAGCTCCTTGTGGGAGTGGAGCTGTGCAAAGCCAGCAAAAGGAACTTACATAAAGTTCTTGGCTGCTTGGTGTAGCCTCATATTTTATCTTGCATAACTCTGCTAGGGCTACCAAGAAAAGGCAAAGCAAACCCTGCCAGGAGCTTGTCATGGACCTCTGCTCAATTTTGTGACGGGCAGCACTGCTCCTGGGGCCAAGTGCCATCTCCAGTAAGGTTCATGTCCTGATCTCTGTGGGCTTTTGACTTTGTTAGGGTGGCTCTGGAGTTGGTGGATGTGTTTGAAGACCTGGAGTGATGGACATGAGGGTGCTGAAAGGTTCCTATTTCTCTGTTTTCTTCCTTATAAATCCTTTGACCTTCAAGCACTCTCTCTTGCTTCCTTTGGAGTCCTCTAGCAGATGCTAGGACAACTGCCCAGCTTGTAGAAGAACTTGCAAATCATTTCCCAGCTACTTAATGGCAGGAAGACCAAAGCCCACAAATCCTAGAGCCTAGAAGTCCCTTGCCCACATTCCCACCCAGCTCCTTTTAGTCTCCCTTCTTCTAGCTGCACCTATTTGTGTCAGACAATGGATGCTCAGCTGCACAGAGTCTCTTGTGCTGCTTTATTCCTCTCTGCCCCATGAGTTCTAAGAGAAAAGCACTGCTCTCTTTGCATCTCAAAGAGATGAATTGTTTGACCAGTGCCATGTGAGGTTCATGTAGAGGATGGAAGGGATTTCTAAGGAGCATCCAGGCCAATCTCCACCTGCTCCAGCAGGCTCACCCACAGCACCTCCAGAAGACTTGGGAATGTCTCCACACAAGGAGACTCCACAAGCTCTCTGGGCAGCCTCACAACAAACAACTTGCTCCTCCTGGCTTCCAGTTTGTGCCCATTGCCCCATCCCTGGGCACCCCTGAGCAGAGTGTGGCCCCAGCCTTTTGCCCCCTGCACCCTTCAGCTCTTGCTCAGCATGGAGCAGCTCCCCTCTGGCTCTGCTCTGCTCCAGGGCTCTCAGCCTTTCCTCCATGTGCTAGAACCACTCCAGCATCTTCAATGCTAGACTCTCTGCAGCAATTCCTTGTCTCTCTTGAACTGGGGAACCCACAACTGGCCCCAGCACTCCAGATGTATCCTAACTAGGGCAGAGTAGAGGGAGAGGAGAACCACCCTTGCCCTGCTGGCCACACTCTTCCTGCATCCCAGCAAACCATTGGCCTGCTTGGCTACAAGAGCATGCTCATGCTTAACTTTCAGCATCCTTTGGCACATGGGATGTCTTTACTGGGTGATGGGTCTGCATATATGAGCTATGTTTCTTCTCTAGCTGGATGGCAGTGAAGTGCAGCTCTGGCCTTCAGCAGCTGCCATGATCACATCAGAAGCTGTGGGAACCAGGGTGCATTAGCTAGGGAGTAGGTTCTGCTCCACATGAGCTGTGTTGGAGGTGCTGCTTGCTCAGAAGCAGGCCCTGGCTGCCACCAGAAGCATGAAAATGGCTGCAAAAGGCCCATTTGCCTCCCAAAGTTTTGGGTAGGCTGGCAGATGCCTAGGGAAGATCTGATTGTCTATCCAGCTGCCAAAAGTCTTAAACCAGCAATGCCTCCAAGACTTTTTGTGGAGGTGGGGCTGGAGGATGACCATGTGCTGCCTCTCCTAGAGTTACCTTCTAGGACTCTTGCCTAGTGTGAAAATAATAGTAATAATGGCTTTCATTGAGGTGTTTCCCTGTTTTTTTTTACCTGTAGCAGATGAGACCTTAACTTGCCTTAAATGTTGGATTCCATCAAGATTGTATGAGGTTCCCCAATGCCAAGTGCTAGGTACTGCACTTGGGTCTCCACAACCCCAGGAATGCTCCAGGCTTGGAGCAGAAAGCAGCTGGAGGTGGTTGGTTGACAGCAGCTGAAGATGAGGCAGCAGAGTGGCCAGGAAAGCCAATAGCATCCTGGCTTGGATCAGCACTAGGGCAGGGATTATCCTCCTGGAATGGGCACTGGGTAGGCCACAGCTCCAATCCTGGGGGTTAGTTTTGGGCTTCTCACTCCCAGAAGGACATGGAGTGTGTCCAGAGAAGGGCAAGGAAGCTGGGGAAGGGTTTAGAGCACAGGTGTGATTCTGTGATTCAATAATTCTATGATTTATCACTTCCTGAGCCTGAGGTTAAGCTTTTTGCAGTCTCCTGTCCCAAGCAGTGCAAGGTGATGGCACCTTCTGCTCTGGGGCTGTGTGAGCTTTCCTGATGAGCAAGAACTCTTCTCTGAGGACAGGCTGAGAGAGTTGGAATTGTTGAGTCTGGAGAAGAGAAGGCTCCCAGGAGACCTTCTTGTGGCCTTGCAGCATCTGCAGGGGCTCCAAGAGGGCTGGGGGAGGACTTGTTAGGCTGTCAGGGAGTGCTAGGACTAGGGGAATGGATCCAAAGTAGAGGAGGGCAGCTTGAGGTTGGCTGTTAGGCACAAGTTGTTGGCCAGGAGGGTGCTGAGCCACTGTGCCAGGTTGCCCAGAGAGGTGGTGGCAGCCCCAGCCCTGGCAGTGTTGGGGCTGGGAGCAAGCTGCTCTAGTGGGAGGTATCCCTGCCTGTGGCAGAGGGGTTGGGGCTAGAGGAGCTGGAAGGTCTCTTCCAACCCTGACAATTCCATGATTCTATAACTCTACCTAATGATCCTTCTCCTTTCTCTGGTTCCTAGGAACAGGTGTGTTTTCCTCCTGCCTTTCCTGAGCCTTGCCTGCACTCCTCTTTTAGCACAATGTGACAATGCCACCTGTCCCCGGCGAGCGCGGAGCTGCTTTGGTGCCTACGTTCTCTGGGCTGCTTCACTCACATCCTGTACCTGCTTAAGCAGGCTGAGGGGTGTGCTTGGCTGCTCTGGCAGCAGAAGCTCTTCTTCTTTCGCTGTCTGAAAGCATAATTTCAGTGCAAGGCTATTTCTGAGGCTATGCTTGGAACGAAAACCTCCTGCTGAAGAGTCTGCGGTTCTTTTTTTCCTCCCCGCTCTCCTTACTCTGATTAAAAAAGGAGACATGTTGCTAACTTCTTCCCTTCCCTTTCCAGCTGTCCCCTTCCCTCCCACGCAGCGCCTGACTCTGAAGGAGGTGTTTGAGGATGGGAAGCCAAGGCTTGATGTCTTGAAGAGCCACTTGGTGAAGGAAGGGCGCCTGGAAGAGGATGCAGCACTGAAGATCATCAATGATGGGGCTGCCATCCTCCGGCATGAGAAGACCATGATCGAGGTGGAAGCTCCCATCACAGGTCAGAGAACTTCCTGGGGCTGGAGTCAGAAAGAAGGGCCCCTCTAGCAAACAGGACATGCTCAAAGGAGCAGGTTTTCTGCTCCAGCACACAGAATCCAAGTATGTCAGGGGTTGGAAGGGAGCTAGAAAGCTCATCTAGTGCAACCCCCCTGCCAGAGCAGGATCACCTAGAGCAGCTCACACAGCAATGCATCCAGGTGCCTCTGCAATGGCTCCAGACAAGGAGACTCCACAGGCTCCTGGGCAGCCTGGGCCAGTGCTCTGGCACCTGAACTGCAAACAAGTTTCTCCTCAGCTTAATACTAAACTTCCTGTGCTCCAACTTGCTCCCATTGCCTCTTGTCCTACCATTGGATGCCATGGAGCAGAGCCTGGCTCTCTCCTCCTCACACTCACCCTTCCCATATTTCTAAGCATTGCTGAGGTCTCCTCTCAGTCTCCTCTTGTCCAGGCTGCAGAGACCCAGCTCTCTCAGCCTGTCCTCCTAGGGCACATGCTCCACTCCTTTCAGGATCTTGCTGGCCCTGGGCTGGACTCTCTCCAGCAGCTCCCTATCCTTCTGGAGCTGAGGGGCCCACAACTGGACACAGCATTCCAGGGGAGGCCTCCCCAGGGCACAGGAGAGGGGAGAAGAACCTCTCTGGCTCTGCTGGCCACGCTCTTCCAGAGTTCTCTTCCAGAGTTCCCTTCCAACCCCTCCCACTCTGTGATTCTGTGACTCTGTGATGTGAAGCAGGGGTGGCTTGGGTCAGAGCAGAGCCATGCTCAGCTCCATGTTCCTGTCATGACCTTTCTTTTCTTAGCCTGTAACTCTCTGCTCCTTTTTTGTGCTGTTCTTCCTCCCCTAGTGTGTGGTGACATTCATGGGCAGTTTTTTGACCTGATGAAGCTGTTTGAAGTTGGAGGCTCACCCAATAACACTCGCTACCTCTTCCTGGGAGACTACGTGGACAGAGGCTACTTCAGTATAGAGGTGACAAGCAAGTGGAGCCTGGGCTGCTGGGCCTAAACTAACCCAAAATGTTGCACTGAACTAGCAAAGACAAACCTCTTTTGGGCTGGGTTTTGTTGGTCAGACTTTTCTTATGCTGGATTTTGATGCTCTAGTCCAGTTTTGCTTACAAGAATGAACATGCAGATGAGTTTTGGTGATGTCCAGAGAGCCTGATTAGATTTCAACAGCAGCAATGGGGTTAATGGTGACATTCTGGCTTCTGAACTGGAGTTTTAATATCACTTCTAACTGTCAGTCAGGGGAACAAAGAAGGAGAGTTGATTGTATGTTGCAGGCAACAGGATCCTGCCAGGCAGTGGGAAGCACATGTTTAAAAACTTGCAGGATTCAGCTTAGCAGAGGAAAAGCAAGCAGCACATTCCTGACTCACTGCTTCCCTGCCATCCCCCTGAAAGCATCACCTGCTGATGGCAGGGCCAGGGTCAGGAGAAAGGAGCAATAAATCACCTGAGCTGTTTGTACATCTCCCTGGGACCTTGGAGCTGAGTGCTGAGACATTTAGTTGTGTATCTAACCATGCTGTACCCCTGTGACCATTGGGCTTGTCACAGGAACACTGTCACCTTACATCAGGGCTGGTGTTGGGATTCCACCAGTTGAGTATTTTGGAATGCTGAGAGTGGTTGGTCTCCAAGGGCAAAGTCACTGCTGGCTCCCTGTGGTTGCTGCTGGGCACTGAAAGTTTGGGAGTAACAGTACTGGGGCCAGCTTTGGGCTTCCCAGTTCAAGGGAGATAAGGAATTACTGGAGAGAATCCAGCTTTGAAAATGCTGAGGGCACTGGAGCATCCCTGGCAGGAGGAAAGGCTGAGAGCCCTGGAGCAGAGCAGAGCCAGAGGGGAGCTGCTCCACGCTGAGCAAGAGCTGAAGGGTGCAGGGGGCAAGAGGCTGGGGCCACACTCTGCTCACTGGTGCCAAGGGATGGGGGAATGGGCACAAACTGGAAGCCAGGAGGCTGCTGTCTCCTCAGCATCTCCAACTGGAGATGTTGAGCTCCATTTCCAGTGCCTGTCAGCTCCTCCTCTCCACCACTGCAGCCTGTAGCCAGTTGGCTTAGCAGCAGGAGCCCAAGCAAAGTCTTTGCAGAGTTGTGTGCCACTAGAGCTCAGCCTTTGCAGCTTTCCCCCAGTCTCTCCCCTCCCCTCTCTCCACACAACCCTTTTCTTCTCACAAACAAGCCCAACTGAACCACTCTTCATGGCCTCATTATGCTGCCTGGGAATGAATGTTTTTTAATGAGAATTTCCCTAAAGCAGAGGCCCAGAAATAATATGCTGGAGGCATCCAGCTGAGCTGATGAACAGAGCCTTTCAGGGGATTTCAAGGTTTTGTCTGAGCCACAAACTGCTCCTTTTACCTTGACAACAGGAGAAAGCATAGAAGCATAGAATCAAGAGCTCTGAGCTCATCCAGCCCAAGCACTGCCAGATCAGCAGCAGCACCACATCTCCAGGGGTATTGAAACCCTTCCTGGAATGGTGATTCCAGCACCTCCCTAAGCAGCCTGGGCCAATGCCTGAGAACCCTCTAGGGGAAGCAATTCTTCTTAATATCCACTCTGAAGCTCCCCTGGTACAACTTGAAGCCATTCCCTCTTGGGCTGCTGACAAACAGCATGGTTTGCCTTAACACCTCCTTGGCCCTTGCTGCTTGTTTCCTGATTGCTTGCCTCAGGATGCAATTACACAATTACCTCCCATTTCATTCCATTCTCCAAGGTCATGATTATCAGCTCCTCTGGGCAGGCATTCCATCATATCCCCACCCAGCACAGGGATGCACAAGTTTGGGCAGTGACTCATGAAAGCTTCATGATGCTGCTGCTCTCCTTCATCCTTCCCAGGGGTGAAAGTACTGGAGCAAGCTGGCTGCCTCTCAGAGAATCCCAGGATGCTGAGGCTTGCAAGGAAAACTAGGAGTGCTGGTGGCTAATGGAGGCTAATGGCTAATGCTATTGGCTAGNTAGGTCCCTTCCAACCCCTAACATTGTGTGATTCTGTTGAGGTTCTGGCAGTGCATGTGCTGTTTGTGTAGGATGGCAGCCTGGAAGGGTAAGCTCTTCTTAGAGACTCTAATCCAGCTCTTGAAGCTTGCTCTCATTAGGGGTTGTCCTTCCAGCTCTCCAAATCAACTCCACAGCATCTACCTGCTGATTTAGCTGTCAGCTTGACAGTCTAGAGCAGGGAAGGGTGAGCATGTTTGCTCTCCAGCCCTCCTCTTCTTCTCCTAAAGGGTTCCCAAAGGGAATAAGGGAGAGAGACTGATGGCTTGGGAAAGGAAATGAAATCTCCTTTAACTTAAATAATAACAATAATACAAGTATATCCAAACCCAATAGTGAACCTAGTCTCCTGGTGGCAATTACATCACAGCAGCAAATGGGAACCAGGTTTTGCAGCTGGATTCAGGAACTCATGGATCAGGGTGGAAAGCAGAAGGACAGAGTCTTCTTTGGACATTGGCCACTGAAGAAAAGCCTTGAGATACCTCAGCTTTATACTGACTATGATGTCCATGGGCTGCAATCACTTTAGGGTCACCTCTCCTGTCCCATCCTCCATAAGATGTAGCAGTGCTCTTGCTCAGCACACCAATACTAACTCTACCCATGGAATGTTATCCCTGTCTGAAAAGCTGCAGGAGTGCAGGGAGTTGGCTGAGATCTCTGAGCAGCATGAGCTCTCTTCTAACTCAAAGCAGGACACCAGTCCTTGTACAGGTGTTACTGCTCAGAGGGAGGGAGGGGGGGGTTGTGGAAAACCCTCTTCAAAGCTTAGGTTTGGGCTGAGCTTTTCCTGTTTGGCCTGTGAACTTCACATGACTGTAGCATAAACAGCAAACTAGAGTGAGGGGGGATGGGGGAAGTGAGTGGGGAAGGAGGAGAAAAGCCTTGCAAGATGCTACTTGGCTGCCAGCTGCAGCACACACCTCACTGCTCAGCTGCTCTCCACCTGGCTGCATGGCTTTGTGCTGGAAGGCAAAGCTTCCCCTCCAGCCAGCCAGCCTGCCAGCCAGCCCTGAGCTGCTTTCAGTCAGATACCATCTCATTTGTCACTTCTCCAGCTCAGCCCTAATATAGAGAAGTGCTCAGGGTGACTTCCCCCCCACTGCTGAGCTTGGCCAAGATAAGATCTGATTGCCCATTATGGAGCTGGCCTTCTAGCAGGCTTCCCCTTGGAATTGGGCTTGTTGGGTGTCTTCCCAGAAACACTTAGTGAAGTCTAAAGGATGCTAAGTACCCTCTTGGAGGGTTTTATTACATATCCTCTCTTCCTTCCCTTTCTTGCAGTGTGTCCTGTATTTATGGAGTTTAAAGATCAATCATCCCAAAACGTTGTTCCTCCTTCGAGGGAACCATGAGTGCAGGCACCTCACAGAATACTTCACCTTTAAGCAGGAATGTAAGTATCAGCAGTCTTAAAGGAGGATTTCAATGTATTTTATGATGTAAATATTCATCTTCTATGACCAGCTAGGAGCCTGAATTCTTATGCCAGCTCCTAGTGCTGTTGGTTAGCTTTAGAGCTGTCAAAACCTGTCCTCTTCCCCCTACCCCAGCTCTAAAAAAAAAAGACAAAACCAACCCCAAACCCAAATCTCTTTAAGTTGTGGAAAGTACTGAGTGTATGTTGCTGTAGCCCTTCTGGTTCCAAAAAAGCCTGGCTGGAAGAAATGGGAACACATCTTCCCTGTCTCACTGCTGAGCCTTTCACACACACTCCCCTCCCCTTCCCTGACTTGCAGGCCCAGCAACATATCCTTAACTGCCAAATGACTTTCCAGCTCCAGATTGTGCAGCTGGGATCAGTGCTTACAACTGGGAGCAAAGAAAGGATTTGTTCCTCACTGTTTGCACGAGGGAGAATCATTCCCTTCAAGTTTTGTGCAGCATTTGACATGGGGTTTTTTTTTTGAGGAAAGGTCAGGGAATGAGCCCTTCTCCTCACAGGGTGACCAAGATTCCTCCAGGCAATACATACAGCAGCTCCTCACTCTTAGGGGAGAACTAACTGCTCAAGGAGTAGTTAAGGGCAAAGCACAAGTGCAGTCTTTAACCTTTTTAAGGCTTCTAGGTCCTGAAATCACAGCATCTGTTAGCTCAGAGATGACTTGGAACACAGCAGCCATCTCTCTGCTAGCTGCTCTAGGCATCAGATGATGATAGGTAAGCTCCTCCTGAGCTGGGCTCTATTTGAACTGCTGAGGCAGAGCTGATAGGGCTTTATCCCTTTTGAAAATGGTTGGAAATTAAAGTTGGAAAAGACCTTTTAATATCATCAAGTCCAACTGTTCACCCAATGCTGCCCAGTCAGCACCAAACCTGTGTGTGTTTTGAAGGGATGGGGAACTCCAGCACTGCCCTGCTCTAGTGCCTAACCACTCTTCCAGGGAAGAAATTGTTCCTAATACCTAACCTAAACTTCCCTTGGCACAACTTGAGGCTGTTTCCCCTTGTTCTTGGGAGAAGAAACCAACCCCAACCTGGTTCCAAGCTCCTTGCAGGGAGTGAGAAAGTCTCCCCTTCAGCCTCCTTTCTCCTTCCTGTATCATAGCATCCAGCTGAACAGATCTAAATCTCTGAAATGAAGCTGGAGGAAAGGTAAACTTCCTTTCTTGCTTTAGCTAGACGTGAAATTAGAGCAATAACAAAGCTTGCTCTCCAAGCTCTGCCTCTGTGAACATAGTTGTGCAGCTGCAGGAAGACACATGCTTAGCATGGGGTGACCTCTGCTCCTGCTCTCTGCTCCAATGGGATGTGTCCAGAGAGTTTTCTGAACACTCCTGGAGGCTTGCAGTCAAAGCTAAGCTCCTTTCCAAACCTCTCCACCTCTGCTAGATCTATGGTTTGGTTCTGCTTTGTAGCTCTGGCAGGTCCTGGGTGTGAAGATTCAGTTCATTTGCAGGCACCTTGCTCAAATTCAGTCTTGTGTCCAGCTGAAAAGGCATTTCCTGCCTGGAATGATTGTGTGATATTGCTGTGCCAAATGAAACAGCTGCTGCATTGCCCAGAGTGGAATCTGCCTAGCAGCTGAGACTGAGGAGACTCCTGGAGCCTAGAGATGCAGTGGGAACACAGGGATGTGATGGCTTTGTTGGGAATCTCATCTAGGAGAGTGGCAAGAAACTCATTGCTGTGTTTATCTTTGCATGAGTGTTCTAGAAAATAGCTTGAAGGCAGATGGATATTTCACCTCTGGCTAAAGCAAGAAAGGAAGTTTACTTTTCCTCCAGCTTGATTTCAGAGATTTAGATCTGTTCAGCTGGATGTTATGATACAGGAAGGGGAAAGGAGGCTGAAGGGAGACCTCACTCTCTCCAATTCCCTGCAAGGAGCTTGGAACCAGGTTGGGGTTGGTTTCTTCTCCCAAGAACAAGGGGAAACAGCCTCAAGTTGTGCCAAGGGAAGTTTAGGTTGGATATTAGGAACAATTTCTTGACCATGTCCAGATGACTGTGGAGCCTTTATCTGTGTCCAACAAGCTTTGGCACTGACACAGGGATGCCAAGTTCACTTTGGGAGGACACAGACACGGAGTTAACCTTCCTCCAACTGATTGAGCAGCCCTTGGGCTCATCAAAGCTTTGCTTCCTGCTTCCTACATCATGTAGATTGGAGATGAAAAGCTCCCCAAAGCTCTGCTTGCTCAGCCTGACCAGTTCATGCTGTGTGAAGGAGGAGCTGGATTGTTCTTTCCTGCTGTTCCCAGGTCGGATCAAGTACTCGGAGCGAGTGTACGATGCCTGCATGGATACCTTTGACTGTCTTCCTCTGGCTGCCCTCCTAAACCAGCAATTCCTGTGTGTGCATGGAGGACTCTCTCCAGAAATCACATGTCTAGATGACATTAGGAAAGTAAGTCATCTCTGGGCTCCTTTTGGATAGCTTGCAATGAATAGAATCCCTGAGGTTGGAATAGAAGAGTCCAACATTAACCTCACCACTAACCCATGGTCCTCAGCAGCACATCTCCACCTCCTTTAAACTCTTCCAGGGATGAGGACTGCACCACTGCCTGGGCCAGGCCTTGATAATCCTTTTGGGGAAGCAATTGTTCCTCATGGCCAACCTAAACCTCCTCTGGTGCAACTTGAGGCTGTTCCTTGGGAGAAAAGACCAACTCCCACCTGGCTCCAAGCTCCTTGCAGGGAGTTAGAGAGAGAGCTAAGGTCTCTCCTGAGCATCCTCTTCTCCACACTAACCAATCCCTCAGCTGCTCCTCACCACACTTGTGCTCTAGACCCTTCTCTGCACACACTCCAGCATCTCCATATCCTTCTGGGAGTGAGGAGCCCAAACTAACCCCAGAATTGGAGCTGTGTCCTCCCCAGTGCCCATTCCAGGAGGACAATCCTTGCCCTGCTCCTGCTGCCACACTAGTGCTGCTCCAAGCCAGGATGCTTTGCTTGCTTTGCCTTGAGTTCCAGGAGCTCCTGTGCTCTGCACAGCCCTGCTGGAGATGCGCGTGGATGCGCGTGGATGCGCGTGGATGCGCGTGGATGCGCGTGGATGCGCGTGGATGCGCGTGGATGCGCGTGGATGCGCGAGGATGCGTGTCCACTGCTGCAGCTTTGTCCTGATGCTGTTTACCTTTTCCAGTTAGACAGGTTTAAGGAACCTCCAGCCTTTGGTCCCATGTGTGACCTACTCTGGTCTGACCCATCAGAGGATTATGGCAATGAGAAGACACTGGAGCATTTTGCCCACAATACTGTTCGAGGTTGCTCCTATTTCTACAGGTGAGTGCTTGTTTTAGGGAGCTCTGAGGGAGGTGTTTGGGGAGATAAAGTGCTGTTGGCATCACTCTGGAGCACTTCAGAGTGTACCTGGCTCTGAAGTAGCCTTCAGTTGGCTCTAATGCACCAAATCTTGTTGGTTTTCTTCCTCTTCCTTGAATCTTCAGCTCTCTTTGGGTGCATTGCTTTATCACCTTGAGGGATTGAACAGTGAGGTGCTGCTTTTAGCTGGCAAGATGCCTTCTGAGTGGTTTTTCAGGCACTGGACTGTAGCAGGAGCTCGAGGAAATCATCTGTTTCCTGCCTAAAAGTGAAGCATTTGTGCTGACAGACCAGTTTTAGCCTGGCTGATGGGGAGGATTTGGCACCAAGGCTCTGTGCAACAGAGAGAGCTTTGCAATTCATTACTGAAGGATGCAACACAGAGAATCATTTGGGTTGGAAAAGACTTTTAATAGTGACCTTGTATTGACACAAAGTGAATGGCAAGTAGCTGCCTCCTGAACCTCATCCCATGGATGCTGCATGTTCTCCTGGGCTACGTGCTGAGGGCTTGCTTAGGATGGAGAAGAGGAGGCTCAAGGGAGACCTTGACCTCTCTTCCAACCTGTGATGTATTATTGTTCCTTTTTTCTTTTCCAGTTACCCTGCAGTTTGTGAGTTTTTGCAGAACAATAGTTTGTTATCTGTAATCCGAGCTCATGAAGCCCAGGATGCTGGGTGAGTGTTCTGTTCCCGCTCTGTTCCCGCTCTGTTCCCGCTCTGTTCCCGCTCTGCTCCCGCTCTGCTCCCGCTCTGCTCCCGCTCTGTTCCCGCTCTGTTCCCGCTCTGTTCCCGCTCTGTTCCCGCTCTGTTCCCGCTCTGCTCCCGCTCTG
>VWZO01018486.1:33756-49000 GCA_013396975.1 Bucco capensis | reverse complement strand
CTCCCCACAAGGGTGGTGGAACACTGGCCCAGGTTGCCCAGGGAGGTGGTTGAGTTGCCATCCCTGGAGGCATTGCAGGTGAGGCTTGCCAGGGCTCTGGGCAAGCTGCTCTAGTTGGGGATGTCCCTGCCCACTGCAGGGGGGTTGCACTAGATGAGCTCCAGAGCTCCCTTCCAACCCAAACCAGTCTAGGACTCCCTGTTGTCAGTGCTCAGCAGACACCAAACCCAAGCCATTCCCCTTGCTGCCTTCCTCTCCACCTTCATTTTTATCCCTATACTTCCTCCTCTTGCTACGTTGGTTTGGATTTGGCTCATCCGCAGCGGGGCTGGGAGGCTGTGGGCTCTTGCAATGATGTTGGATCACTCACTGTCACTCTGTTTTGGTTGGTTTTTCTTGGTTTTTTTTTTGTTTTTTTCTCATTTATTCTATTTTTTTTTCTCCTGTCTTCATTTTTTGCATGCCACTGTTCTTCTGTATTGCAGCCACAGTAGAAGCAGTAGAGGCACGGGAAGGTATGGCTAGAACCTGGCAAGAGATTCCAATCATCTCTCTCTCTCTCTTTGTGTGTGTATATGTGTGTGTGTTAACCTTCAAAGAGCTTCACCAGCCTCAGGGAAGCTTTTTGTCCTCTTCTTGCATCACCAGAAGTGAGGGAGGAACGAAACTAAAAGGCACAATATGCTGATTCATGTCTGAGTGAAGCTTTTCAATATATCAAGGGAGCTTCCAGAGGATTTTTAACCTGGGCAAGTAAGGATAGGACCAAGGGATGATGGTTTTAAAGGGAAAGAGAAGAGATTTAGGTTAGATGTTAGGGAGAAATTCTTTCCTCAGAGGAGAGTGAGGCATTGGAATAGGTGTGGATGCTCCATCCCTGAGCAAGCTGGGCTTGGGAGGTGGGTTCTGTGCCTATAGCAGGAAGGTTGGAACTAGATGGTCCTGAAGGTCATTCCAATCCAAATTACTCTATGATTAATGAGATTATTGCTTGGTGCAATCTCTTAGTTAGGAGAGTGCCCTCTGGACAGAGTGGTTTGTGCTCTACTGTCTCAGGACCTTGGTGATGAGGTCCTGGAGTCTGCTCTTGGATGCTTTGGGGCCACATTTGTCCCCTGGTGATGGCTCCCAGGACACATGCTCTAAATCAGCTAGGAGCTGAGGTAATCCACAGATCCTCTAGGAGCTGAGGTAATCCACAAATGAACTAGGAGCTGAGGGGATCCACAGATCCTCTAGGAGCTGAGGGAATCCACAAATCATCTAGGAGCTGAGGGAATCCACAAATCATCTAGGAGCTGAGGGAATCCACAAATCATCTAGGAGCTGAGGGGATCCACAAATCATCTGGGAGCTGAGGGGATCCACAAATCATCTGGGAGCTGAGGGGATCCACAAATCATCTAGGAGCTGAGGGGATCCCCATACCTTCCCCATACCTGGGCTGAGGTGATCCTGGTATGGAGAAGATTTCTCCTGTAGGAATAACAGATTGGATGTTTTAGGGAGCTTTTCTCCTCCCTAGCTCCATTCAGCTTACTGCTGTATGGAGCCATCCCTAGAATCATGGAATGGTTTTGGTTGGAAGAGACCTTTTGAGATCATTTGAGTCCCAACTGCTAAACCATATCCCTCAGCACCACATCTCCACAGCTTTTCAATCCCTCTGTGTGGAGAGAACTTCTGGATTAGCAAAGGAAGTTTGTTTGCCAAGATTTGGCACAAACTCCTTGTTGTTTTTTCCTTCAGTGATCTGTAATAGAAAGAAGTTAACCATTTGGTCCATGGTGATGGAGCAGAGACAGGGTGAGATTTCTCCTCTCATGCCTGTTGTCTCCTGGTCATGCAAGAAGCATTGCATTTGTGATCCCAGGACTAGCTGTTTCCCTTTCCTGGTGTTGCAGTGTGTGTTGGAGGTCAAAGCCTTGTGCTGGTGTCTTTTGTTGTGTTGGTTTGGTTTTCCCTTTGTGGTTTTTCTTACTTTGGTTTATTTTTTAGTAGTGTGTTTTTTTCAGCTTTGAGAGTTTCCTCAGATTTCTCTGTTTTTGGGGGGGGAACAGGGAGCACTTGTCTGGTCTTTTAAGTTGCTGAAATCTGTTGAAAGAGAAGCCATTGGAATGAGAGATGCTTAGGTTGGAAAATCCCTCTAAGATCAAGAAGTCCAAGTATTAACCTAACCCTGCCAAGTCACCACTTAACTCCATCACAGCCTGGATAACCCTGCTAGGGAAGAGATTGTTCCTCATGTCCAATCTGAACTTCCCCTTGGCACAACTCCAGGCTATTTCCTCTTCTCCTATTTATTGTTTATTCTTGGAAGAAGAGACCAACCCCCACGTCACTCCATCCTCCTTTCAGAGAGTTGTAGAGAGTGAGAAAGTCTCCCCTGAGCTTCCTCTTCTCCAGCCTAACCAAGCCCAGCTGCTCCTCACCATGCTTGTACTCTAGACCCTTCCCCAGCACCTCAAAGCTCTTCTTGGAGTGAGCAGAGCTGCTCACTGGCTCACATCTCAACCTTCCACCTCCACAAACTTGACAATGCCTAAAAACCCATCCTGAAAACCAATGGCATCCTGGGCTGCAGCAAGAGAAGCGTGGCCAGCAGAGCCAGAGAGGTGATTGTGCCACTGCACTCTGCTCTGCTCACACCTCCTCTGCAATACTGTGTCCAGTTCTGGAGCCCTCAACACACAAAGGCCATGGAGCTGATGGAGCAGGTGCAGAGGAGGCCACGAGAATGCTCAGGGGCTGCAACACCTCTGCTCTGAGGACAGGCTGAGGGAGCTGGGATTGTTCAGCCTGGAGAAGAGAAGGCTTCAGGGGAACTACTAGTGACCTTCCAGGACCTAAAGGGAACTTGCAAGCAGGCTGCAGAGGGCCTGTTTGCAAAGGCCTGCAGTGAAAGGACAAGGGGCAATGGTTTGAAATTGGAGAAGAGTAGATTTAGACTGGATATTAGGAGAAAATTCCTCCCTACGAGGGTGGTGGAACACTGGCCCAGGTTGCCCAGGGAGGTGGTTGAGTTCCCATCCCTGGAGGCATTGCAGGTGAGGCTTGGCAGGGCTCTGGGCAAGCTGCTCTAATTGGGGATGTCCCTGCCCACTGCAGGGAGATTGGACTAGCTGAGCTCCAGAGCTCCCTTCCAACCCAAACCATTCTAAGATTCTAATCCCAAATCCCCAGGGCATGTATGTGGAATAATGTATGATGATACCAGCAACCAGCCACGTGCTCCCTGTCCACCGCGTGCGCGAGGGAACTCCTTCTCCTCTGTGCCACCATTCTCCACCTAACCTTTTCCTCTCTCTCTCTTTCTCTCTGTGTGTGTGTGTGTGTAACCTGTCTCTTCGCAGCTATCCGTGGATTTTCCCCTCAGCACAAGATCAGGAGCTTCGAGGAAGCTCGAGGGCTGGATCGCATCAACGAGCGCATGCCTCCTCGCAAGGATTCCCTGCACTCGGATGGCCCAGTGAACTTGGTAACCGCCACAAACTCTGCCGACAAGAAAGGCCAGTAACAGGCCCTAAAGGATCCCAAACCCCAGGAGTTTTATTTATTTATTGTTGTTATTATTATTATTATTGTTAATTAATTAATTATTGTTATGAGGAATGAATTCATGCTTGGGGTGGGGAGGGAGGGGAGAGAGAAAAACCAAACTTCACACCTGGAGGCACCGATCGCATCCCATCCTGGATGGAAAGTGTTGAGCATTTTGTAACTCTGCTTTGTTGGTTGTTTTTTTTTAACTTATGTTGGGTATATCTATAAAAAAAAAAAAGTCCTTTTTTTTTCCCCCCTTATTTTTTCTTTGGGTATTTTTTCCCCCCTTATTTTTTCTTTGGGTTTTTTTTTCCCCCCTTATTTTTTCTTTGGGTATTTTTTTTCTCCCCTTTTTCATTTAGCAACCAAATCTTGACTTGNCCCCCCTTATTTTTTCTTTGGGTTTTTTTTTCCCCCCTTATTTTTTCTTTGGGTATTTTTTTTCTCCCCTTTTTCATTTAGCAACCAAATCTTGACTTGCTAGCTGTGTTGTGTGCTGCATCTCCTCCATAGGAGAGGCAAAACCTCCTGTGGTAGTCCCAGGCCCAGAGGCATCTTGGGTCCTGTGCTTTTTGCAGCAGGTTAAAGATTTGGGTTGGTTTGGTTCTTTTTTTGTCTTTTCACCACCTTTTCCTTGCCCAGAGGTTGGTTTGGGTTTTTTTTGCTGTTTTGCCCCTAACCTGCAGCTGCTACTTTAGCAAGTGATCCTGCCTCAAGGCTGGGATCCATCTGAGGTGGATGTGCTTAGAGGCAGGATTAAGCTCTGAAGTATTCTGCTGGTGTTCTAGCAATCACAGGCACCTTTGGGCATGGTAATTCACTTTTCTCCTAATGGAGAAAAGGATCCTTTTGATGGGAAGAGAAGAAGCACTGCCCCTTCTTGCAGCTTCCTGGCTGCTGGAGCTGATTCCCTCAGGGAAATCCCTCTGAGTCACAGCAGAGGAATTCTCTGCAGGCTTTAGCAATCACACAACAGAATTTGAAAGGGAAAAGGGGATGATTTAGAACCTGAGCTCACAAAGACACACAGCACATTCCCCTCCACCTCCAGCTTCTACATCACATCCTGCAAGAACCTATGGCACATTCCCTTGTGTCCAGTGCTCCAATCAGCCCTTGCTGAGCAGTGTTTGAGGGTTGGGTGTATGCAGTGGGCTTCCCTAAGCCTCTCTGGAGGGGTCTGGGATCTTTCCTAAGCCCCCTCCCCAATCCAGCATCCCTGCTGCTGGCTCCCTTGGTAGCCAGTGGCACTTCCAAAGGGAGCTAAGAGCACATCAGCCTTTCCTGGCAGCTGGAAAGGGAGTTTGCTGGCTTGTGAGGAAGACTTGGGGAAGGAATAGTGCTGGTGTTGCTTGTTTTGGGAGAGATGTGGCTTGTTGATGGGCAACAGTGAAGAGGATTTGCTTGCCAAAGGACTCCTGCTTTTGGGAAGCATGTCAGGGAGGGAGGATGGATTTAGGGCAGGGAGGAGAAGAGGATGGATGTGGCAGAGGTTTGCACAGGGTGTTTGTGGAGTGCTGGAGATAAGAAGGTTGCCAGGGAATGTCCTCTCTGGGCTGTTGAAATGTTGGAAGCTTGACTCTGTGGAGCTGGAGGGAGTGGTGGGAAGGGCTTTGGGAGATTCCTGTTGGAAATCTGGGAATAGAAACTAAGGAGCAAGGGATGCTTCCAGCCACCTTTACCCCCATCCCTCTCCTGCAAAGCTAGCTCCTCATCCCAGAGCTGCAGCTCATCCTTGGCTACCTAACTGGAGCTTGGCAAAGGGAACTCTGGGAATAGAAGCTAAGGAGCAGAGGATGCTCCCAGCCACCTCCTCCTCCTTTTGCCCTCATCCTTCTCCTGCAAAGCCAGCTGCTCATCCCAGAGCTGCAGCTCATCCCTGGCTACCTAACTGGAGCTTGGCAAAGGGAACTCTGGGAATAGAAGCTAAGGAGTAAGGGATGCTCCTAGCCACCTTTCCCACTTCCTTTCTTCCCCATCCTTCTCCTGCAAAGCCAGCTCCTCATCCCAGAGCTGCAGCTCATCCCTGGCTACCTAACTGGAGCTTGGCAAAGGGAACTCTGGGAATAGAAGCTAAGGAGTAAGGGATGCTCCTAGCCACCTTTCCCACTTCCTTTCTTCCCCATCCTTCTCCTGCAAAGCCAGCTCCTCATCCCAGAGCTGCAGCTCATCCCTGGCTACCTAACTGGAGCTTGGCAAAGGGAACTCTGGGAATAGAAGCTAAGGAGTAAGGGATGCTCCTAGCCACCTTTCCCACTTCCTTTCTTCCCCATCCTTCTCCTGCAAAGCCAGCTCCTCTCCCAGAGCTCCAGCCCATCCTTGGCTACCTAACTGGAGCTTGGCAAAGGGAATTCTGGGAATAGAAGCTAAGGAGTAAGGGATGCTCCCAGTCACCTTTCCCACCTCCTTTCTCCCCTATCCCTCTCCTGCAAAGCCAGCTCCTCATCCCAGACCTCTAGCTCATCCTTTTCCTTCCCTAGCTACCAACCTAGAGCTTGGCAAAGGGAACTCTGGGAATAGAAGCTAAGGAGCAAGGGATGCTCCTAGCCACCTTTCCCACTTCCTTTCTTCCCCATCCTTCTCCTGCAAAACCAGCTCCTCATCCCAGAGCTCCAGCTCATCCTTGGCTACCTAACTGGAGCTTGGCAAAGGGAACTCTGGGAACAGAAGCTAAGGAGCAAGGGATGCTCTCAGCCACCTTTCCTCCCCATCCCTCTCCTGCAAAGCCAGCTCCATGGATCTCAAAGTTCCTCATCCCAGAGCTCCAGCTCATCCTTGGCTACCTAACTGGAGTTTGACAAAGGGAACTCTGAGAATAGAAGCCAAGGAGCAGAGGATGCTCCCAGCCACCTTTTACCCCCACCCCTCTCCTGCAAAGCCAGCTACTCATCCCAGAGCTCCAGCTCATCCTTGGCTACCTAACTGGAGCTTGGCAAAGGGAACTCTGGGAATAGAAGCTAAGGAGCAGAGGATGCTCTCAGCCACCTCCTCCTCCTTTTGCCCTCATCCTTCTCCTGCAAAGCCAGCGCCATGGATCTCAAAGTTCCTCATCCCAGAGCTCCAGCTCATCCTTGGCTACCTAACTGGAGCTTGGCAAAGGGAACTCTGGGAATAGAAGCTAAGGAGCAGAGGATGCTCTCAGCCACCTTTCCCACTTCCTTTCTTCCCTATCCCTCTCCTGCAAAGCCAGCTCCATGAATCTCAAAGTTCCTCATCCTAGAGCTGCAGCTCATCCCTGGCTACTTAACTGAAGCTTGGCAAAGGGAACTCTGGGAATAGAAGCTAAGGAGCAGAGGATGCTCTCAGCCACCTCCTCCTCCTTTTGCCCTCATCCTTCTCCTGCAAAGCCAGCTCCTCATCCCAGAGCTCCAGCTCATCCTTGGCTACCTAACTGGAGTTTGACAAAGGGAACTCTGGGAATAGAAGCTAAGGAGCAGAGGATGCTCTCAGCCACCTCCTCCTCCTTTTGCCCTCATCCTTGTCCTGCAAAGCCAACTCCTCAGAGCTCAAAGCTCTTCATCCCTGAGCTCCAGCTCATCCTTTTCTTTCCTTGGCTACCTAACTGGAGCTTGGCAAAGGGAACTCTGGGAATAGAAGCTAAGGAGCAGAGGATGCTCCCAACTTCCTCCTCCTCCTCCTCCCAGCCTGGCTTTCTTGTATTGCATGTTGTAGCAAGCTGCATGTCCCAAGGAGAGGAGTCAGGATTGACTTCAAGCTTTCTGTTGTAGGGTGGGGGGAAGAGGGGGGGTAGGGAATTTTTTGGGGGGAGGGGGCATATGTTGGGAGAACCTCTTGCTACTGATTGCCAGCCCTGCTGCTGGTGCCAGTGACAGGGATGTGGATGTGGAGAGGTCCAAATGATGACCTCTACCACCTTAGCCTTGGAAGCTCCAATGTGTTTTGGGTGGAGAAATGGTGATTTGAGGGAGATTCCCAATGCTCTGAAGGGTTTTGGGTGGAAAAATGGTGATTTGAGGGATTTCCAATGTGCTCTGAAGGGTTTTGGGTGCAGAAATGGTGATTTAAGGGAGATTCCCAATGCTCTGAAGGGTTTTGGATGGATAAATGGTGATTTGANAGCTATTCCCAATGCTCTGAAGAGTTTTGGGTGCAGAAATGGAGATTTGATGGAGATTCCCAGTGCTCTGAAGGGTTTTGGATGGAGAAATGGTGATTTGAGGGAGATTCCCAATGCTCTGAAGGGTTTTGGGTGGAAAAATGGTGATTTAAGGGAGATTCCCAATGCTCTGAAGGGTTTTGGGTGCAGAAATGGTGATTTAAGGGAGATTCCCAATGCTCTGAAGGGTTTTGGATGGATAAATGGTGATTTGAGGCATTCCCAGAAGGATTTTGATGCCTGGAGGCTGCCTCCTCTCTTTATTTTTGTGCTATTTCTTTTTAAGTGACATTTCAAGGAGAAACAAACCCAACAAACCACCTGGTGACTATGTTATTTATTGGCAGAAATGATGGAATATCTTGGGATTTTTTTTGTTCTTTCCCCTGTTGTTTGTTTTTTGGGTTTTTTTTTTTGGGGGGGGTGAGCAAGGAATGAATTTGTTAGAACTCTTCATGTACATGGGAAGTCATCTTTAAGGAGATCAAAACCACACAAAAACAAGCAAAAAAAACAAAAAAAGCCAAAAAAAAAAAGGATAAAACTTTGTCCCAATCCTTCTTGGCTCAGCTTTGCTTTCATTCCAGGGAGGGAGAAGTGGTCCAGGGAGCTCTAGGAATGCTGCTTGGGCTGTGGGAAGGAGATTGGGGATGCTCACAGCTCAAGGTTCCTCTCTCTGCTGCTCCCAAACAGCTTCTCCAACAGCTTGGCACTTGCCAAGTGGCTCCTGGATGCTCTCAGCTCCTTCTCCTTGCTCCTCCATCCTTCCCAGCTGAGTAAATCACATTCCTGCTGCCCTCCTGGCTGCCAGGAGGGAGGAGAGGTTGCTTCCACCTCCTCCTCATGCCTCTTGCTGAGGGCTTTGGGTGAGCAGCCCTGGGCTTGATGCTGCTCAGGTTTTATCCTGCTTCCCCCTGCTCCATCCCTAGAGCCAGGCAGACAGGATTTGGCTCCTGCTCCTGGCTCTCCCTGGCTGGGATGAGTTGGGGCAAGGTGCAGCACTTCTGGGTTTAGCATCTCCCTGGCCAGTTGAGCTCCCCAAGTGCAGAAGAGCTGCCAGCTCCTGCTCCCCAGCTCAGATGTTGCCACCACATAACAATCCATTGGCCATCTCCAGCTCTCCAGGCACAATCCATTGGCCATCTCCAGCTCTCCAGGTCTGATATTGCCACCATGGACAATCCATTTGCTATCTCCAGCTCTCCAGGCCTGGTATTTCCACCACATATAATCCATTTGCTATCTCCAGCTCTCCAGAGATGTTTCCACCATGTATAATCCATTTACCAGCTCCAGGTCTGATGTTTCCACCACATGCAATCCCTTTGCCATCTCCAGCTCTCCAGGCACAATCCCTTTGCCATCTCCAGCTCTCCAGGTCTGATACTGCCACCATGTACAATCCCTTTGCCATCTCCAGCTCTCCAGGCACAATCCCTTTGCCATCTCCAGCTCTCCAGGCACAATCCCTTTGCCATCTCCAGCTCTCCAGGCACAATCCCTTTGCCATCTCCATCTCTCCAGGCACAATCCCTTTGCCGTCTCCAGCTCTCCAGGCACAATCCCTTTGCCATCTCTAGCTGTCCCAGCCCTGCTATCCTAGCCATGCCCAGCATGTGACCTGCCATAGGGATACTCCAACTCTCCCAGCCTTTTCCTGGCTCTTCCCACCAAAGGGAGAGGGGGGGTTGGGGAGCCAGCAGCCAACACTCTGAGCTCAGAGCCAGCCCTGGGCTCTTCCAGCTCTTGGTGCTGCCCACGGGAGCATCCCTGGGGCTGGCATGGGCTGGCTCCCCAGGGCTGGCATCGGCGCTGAGCAAACAGGAAACACTTAGCCTTTTGTTAATCCAGTCCCAGGCTGTGCCTTCAGTGTTTATCTGGGAGCTGGAGGCTGGAGCTGGGAGCTGGCAGCTGGGCAGAGGGAGGCAGGGCTGCAGAGCTGCTCAGCCAGGCAAGGGGACAGTGCATGGGGACCTGGAGGTGAGTGTCTGCTCCGTGCCTTGGCGAGGGTACCTGGACACCATGGGAAGGATGTTGCCAGTGGGTGCTGTGACCTCCAGAGATGTCACTTGGCACGTGGAGGGGACATGGAGGGGACTGTCACCCCCTTGGGATGGGGGTCAGGATCCTCCTTGCAGTGGCAGTAGGGAGCACGCTTGCTCCTGTCCCCTTTGTCCCATGGGTTGTGGGGCTAGGTAAGTGCTGACCCCTTTGTCCCCAGCTTCTGGCAAGGAACTAGTGGCTTTGGTGGGGAGCAGTAGCAAAGCCACCATCCTTCCGTGGGGACAGAGGCCTGAGCTCACGTGGGAGCACGTGGGCTGGAGGAAGGGCTGGGGCTGGCCCTTGGTTGGGGCTGTCAGCACTTTTGGGGAGCAGCGAGTGGGAAGCAGTGAGGCTTGGAAGGACATGGGCACTGCTGGAGGGGATGAGGTAGGCTGTGGAGCACTCACAGGGCATGGGGGTTGAAAGTGGGGGTCTCCAATGCCCAGACCCCTTGGGAGATGGAGAGGATGGAGGTGGCAGTGGGGATGGCGATGCTGCTGTCACCATGTCCCCCCCTAACCCCACACCAGGGCTATGGGAACACAGAGCCCCACTCCCCACCTCCCTCAGGCATTTCCCTCCTCATCCTCTTCCCAGATCCCCTCTGCCAAGCCTTTCCAGCTCCATCCCGGGGGGGGACTGGCAGCACTGGGCTTGCCTCGTTGGCTAAGCAGGGGGGGGAAACGCGTGCTCAGGGCGTGGGATGAGTTCAGCCTCTTGGCTCATCTCCCTGGATCCCAGCCCTGGAAATGTCACTGGAAACTCTGAATGGGCCAGTCCTGCAGAGCTGGGAGTGCTTGGCTTTTGGGGGGGTTTGGGGGGGCAGGAAGCACAGCCCAAAGGTGCCAGGTCCCCCTGCAGCAGTGAGGACAGTGGCTGCTGGCTCTGCTGGACGATGCTCTGGGGGTTTCCTTGCTGCTGGGAGCCCACGATGCTCTGAGCACTCCCCCCCCTTGCCTTCCCCAAACAAGTTTGCTCCGTGCCTTTCTCCTCCCTGCTGCTCACAGCTCCGTCTCACTCGCCGTGGGGCTCCCCACATCCCTGCCCCACATCAAGGAGCCCTGGCTGGCAGCACCCACCAGGTAAGAGCTAGCTGAGGAGGGGAGGGGAGGGGGGGGACACCTGCTCCTCAGGGCTTTGGGGGCTAGTCTGGGGCTGGGAAAGGCAGGGATGGGGTGCCCTGAGGGGGGGGGGGTTGTATGGAAGTCTGCACCCCACTTTCTGTGCCCGGGGGTAGCTCCTGCCTCAGTTTCCCCATGCTGCAAAGCCTCAGGAGATGTAGGGAGTGAGAAGATGGGGGGGGGTTGTGCCCCCCAACCCAGTGTGCCCCATGAGGGTGGCACAAGCTGCCCCAGCAGCACTGCTTGGCTTAATTGAGGAGGGGGTCTGGGTGGTGCCAGACTCAGCAGGGATCTACTCTTGAGTCCCATGAGCAATGCTTGTGCTCCTCACGACATCCACAGCCCAGAGGGGATGGAGATGGGAAGAGTAAGGACACGAGTGCCCCCAGCTCTTCCTGGGGCTGCTCTTGCATGACACAACTCCCCATAACAATGCTGCTAACAGGAGCTGCTACAGGGGCTCCTGTCCCCGTCCCCCCCTTGTCTGGCCCTGGCCCTGCTGGGTGATGGTGGTGACTCAAGCCCCGGGGTAGTGCCAGGCTCTGCCCCCCGTTCCTTTCACCTCCTTCCCTCCTTCCTCCTTCCTCCTTCCCTTGTCCCCTCCCTGTTTGCGCTGCAGGGTGGGGAAATACTTGTGCCTCTCCGTGTTTGTCAGCCCCAGGGAGGCTTGGCCCTGGCATCTCTCCCAGTGCTGCACTGCTGCCATCCCCACGTGCCCAGGCACGAGGGCACCAGGAGCAGCTGCATCCCAACTTTGGCCCTACTGGGATTCCTATCCCTATCCCACAGCTGGGTGTTTCCTTCCCAAAGAGCTCAGGGTGGGGTTGGATCCATCGGTGCTGCAGAGCTGGGATAGGGAGAGAGGCCAAAGGGGCTGGATCCACATGGAGAATGCATGGGAAATCCAGGCCAAGGCTGTTTCTGGTTGAAGATGGATGCTTCCCTCAGAACCATGAGGATTCCTGAGCCACAGTGGTTGTCCCCTTGCCATGGTGTCCCCTGAGTAACAGGGGACAGTCCCCAGTGGTGGGGATGGGGCTGGGATGGGGCTTCCCAGCTCTGTGGTGAAACCCAGAGAGATGAAACCTCTGGATAAGAGCACCCAGCAGACAGGGATGGGACCCCCTCCATGAGAGCATCCCAGAGATGGGACCCCCTCCATGAGAGCATCCCAGGGATGGGACCCCCTCCATGAGAGCATCCCAGGGATGGGACCCCCTCCATGAGAGCATCCCAGGGGTGGAACCCCCCATGAGAGCATCCCGGGATGGGATCCCTCCATGAGAGCATCCCAGGGGTGGAACCCCCCATGAGAGCATCCCAGAGATGGGATCCCTCCATGAGAGCATCCCAGGGATGGGACCCCCCATGAGAGCATCTCAGGGATTGGACACCCCCATGAGAGCATCCCAGGGGTGGAACCCCCCATGAGAGCATCCCAGAGATGGGATCCCTCCATGAGAGCATCCCAGGGATGGGATCCCTCCATGAGAGCATCCCAGGGGTGGAACCCCCCATGAGAGCATCCCAGGGATGGGATCCCTCCATGAGAGCATCCCAGGGATGGGACCCCTCCATGAGATCATCCCAGGGGTGGGATCCCTCCATGAGAGCATCCACCCCCCCATGAGAGCATCCCAGGGGTGGGACCCCCCATGAGAGCATCCCCTTTCCCTACAGGACACAGGCAGCCTTGGGGCACTGTCCCAGCAGCCCACGGCCATGGCAGGCCAGCTCCTGTCCCCCAACACCAGCCAGGCTCTGGGCATGGAGGACACCATCCCTTTCCACTCACCACCCCCACAGCACACGGCAAGGAGGGTGAGTGGGGCTGGGGGCTGTTGCACACCCAAAGTGGGGGTGATTTGGGGACACTTTGCCATGGCTGCGTTGTCCCTGTGCCAGCCCCTCCTTGTGCCACAGGTGCCTGTCATCCACCACTATGGCTCCAACACGCTGAATTTTGACTTCCATGACACCCATGGCACTGCTGAGCATGGCCAGGTGGCTTCTAGGAGCTCAGGTACCTACCTCAAGCATCCTTGGGGACATGGGGACATCCCCACAGGCGATGCTGGCCTAAAGGCAAGCGCTCACCTTCACTCACCTCACCCCCAGTGAACAACTGGTACCAGACCTGGCCAGCCAAGGAGGTGAAAGGACTCAGCACCTTGATTCCCAGCAAACCCACACGTGACCCTGGAGCTGCTCCCTGCCCAGGTTGGGCTGCCACCTGGAGCAAGGACAGCAAGCGGCGGGAGAGGCGCTGGCTCAAGTACGATGGCATCGGGCCTGTGGATGAGACAGGGATGCCCATCGCCTCACGCTCGGTCAGCTGATGGGCACAGGGCTGGGGGGATCTCCCACACAGCCCCAAATCTATCAGCCCCTCACTGTGTCCCCCCCCACATCCCACTGCAGAGTGTTGACCAGCCCCGGGATTGGTACCGCAGCATGTTCCGGCAGATCCATCGCAAGCTGCCCGGTGAGTCCCTGCCATGGTACACACACACAGGCTCAGGGATTGGAAAGGAACCTCTGGAAATCAGCTAGTCCAACCCCTCTGCAAGAGCACAGAACCTAGAGCAGGATGGAGTCCAGCTGGGTTTGGAATCTCTCCAGAGATGGAGACTCCAGCACCTCCAGCATGGACCATCACCTTCAGCACCTCCTCACCTCCTCTGCCATCCCTCCAGAGCCTGACTGGTATGCCCAGCACTGCCCCACTGGGAAGCTTGATCCCTCTTCATCCCCTCCGGAGCTGCAGAGGAAAGGCTTATGTGTGGTTGAACCCTCCAGGATACCCAATGGGTTGGACTGGTGAGCATGGCACAAGGTGGCATTTCAATGGTACCCAAGGACCCATCCCTGGTGGGTTACAGGTGGAATGAGGCTGCTGAGCTCTTCCTGGCTCTCCACAGGAGCAACTGGAGGAGGGACACTGGTGCCACCATGGAGCCTGGCAGCATTTTTGACTATGAGCCAGGGAGATGCTCAGTGCTGGAGCAAGCAGGGCAGGTAGGCAGCTCTGGTAGCTCTGGCACAGAGAGAGGTGCTGGTGGGCACGGTGCTGGACACACATCTAACCACCTCCTTGCCCTTCTCCAGCCCCTGGCAGCAGTGCCTCTGGCAAGGCCAAGGACTCAGCCCATCGAGGTGAGGTGCCAAGGGCAGCTGAGGGGTTGGAGGTGGCTTTGGAAGGGGTGGGAAGGTCCTGGTGCTGTTGGAGTGTGGGTGCAGTGCCAGCTGTGCCTACTCCAGCACCATCCTGCCCGTTCAGGTGCTGCTGGAGCAGGAGCTGGAGCAGCTCAGTGATGAGCTGGACAAGGACATGAGGGCTATGGAGACACGACAGCATCCCTGCCAGGTACTCAGCATCCCTGCCAGGTACCCAGCATCCCTCCCAGGTACTCAGCACCCCTGCCAGGTACTCAGCATCCCTGCCAGGTACCCAGCATCTCTGTCAGTTACTCAGCACCCCTGTCAGGTACTCAGCATCCCTGCCAGGTACTCAGCATCCCTCCCAGGTACTCAGCACCCCTGCCAAGTACTCAGCATCCCTGCCAGGTACTCAGCATCCCTGTCAGGTACCCAGCATCCCTCCCAGGTACTCAGCATCCCTCCCAGGTACTCAGCATCCCTGCTAGGTACTCAGCACCCCTGTCAGGTACTCAGCATCTCTCTCAGATACTCAGCATCCCTGTCAGGTACTCAGCATCCCTGCCAGGTAGCCAGCACCTTGCCTGCCTGCATCTCTCCAGCTGCCCTTCATCCTTCCAGCTTCTGAATGTCCTTGAAGGGACATGCAGGGCTGATGGCATGGGGCAGGATGTGTGCACAGCTGGATGCATTCACCTCTGGATGTGTGCACCTCTGGATGCATTCACATCTGGATGTGCGCACCTCTGGTTGTGTGCATGGCTGAATGTGTGCACCTCTGGACGTGCACCTCTGGATACATTCACATCTGGATGTGTGCACCTCTGGATGCATTCACATCTGGATGTGCGCACCTCTGGATGTGCGCACCTCTGGATGTGCGCACCTCTGGATGTGCGCACCTCTGGATGTGCGCACCTCTGGATGTGCGCACCTCTGGATGTGCGCACCTCTGGATGTGCGCACCTCTGGATGTGCGCACCTCTGGATGTGCGCACCTCTGGATGTGCGCACCTCTGGATGTGCGCACCTCTGGATGTGCGCACCTCTGGATGTGCGCACCTCTGGATGTGCGCACCTCTGGATGTGCGCACCTCTGGATGTGCGCACCTCTGGATGTGCGCACCTCTGGATGCATTCACATCTGGATGTGTGCACGGCTGGATGTGTGCACAGCTGGCTATGTGCACCTCTGGATGACTTCACCTCTGGCTGTGTGTGTGCAGCTCTGTGTGTGTGCAGCTCTGGCTGTGCGTGTGTG
>VWZO01018486.1:0-11788 GCA_013396975.1 Bucco capensis | reverse complement strand
GGTGCCAGGGGCTCTCCAGGAGGGATCAGAGGGGTGCCAGGGGGGTCTCCAGGAGCAGAGCATGCTGGAGATGGAAAGCCCTTGGGATTGGTGGATGGCATCATCTCCATCTACTCCTGGATGGCATCTACCTAACCTGCCCATCATCCCCAAGGAGGATAGAGGAGTTTTGGGGAGGAGGGGGAGTAGTAGCTGGGAGGTTGTGGCATAACCCAGCCTCATTGCCTCGTGAGGAATGAGGCTATAGAGCTGGTGGAGAATTGGGATGACCTCATCCTGACCCTGATCTTGTTGGACCCAAGAGGATGCTTGAAGCTCTGCTTGGCATCTCCCAGCAGCAGCAGCATTCCTACCCTCTCCTCTTGGCACCTCCAGGAGTGCTGAGCTGCTTCTGGGACATCATTTTCCTCCCTTCCTGCAAGCTCAGGGTCAAATCCTGCTTTGGAAGGCAGTGAGGAGCTGAAGGCATGGAGCAGGGTGTTGGGATGGATGGATGGAGAGCTCTGGCAGTCCTGCCACAGTGATGCTGCATTTCAGAGGCCAGCTGGCCTTTCTTCCAGCTGCAGCCACGAGTGTGGCATCTCCAGAGCATGGAGCAATGAGCCAAAGGATCACCCTGCTAAGGACCTTGGGCCACTCAGCTCCCCACAGGAGAGCCCTTGGAGCTGGATGTGCTTGGCAAAGGAACAGCTGCTTGCTGACAGGAGATGAAAGTTCTCTGGGCTGGCTGCTGGGGGGAGGAGGTTTAGCTCAGCTCCAGCAGGGAATGTGTGGGGGCAAGATGGGCAGGGATGCTCCCAGGGCTGGGCAGGGGGATGCTCCTGGAGCTCTCAGGGCAGGGATGTTCCCAGGGCTGGGCAGGGGGATGCTCCTGGAGCTCTCAGGGCAGGGATGTTCCCAGGGTTGGGCAGGGGATGCTCCTGGAGCTCTCAGGGCAGGGATGTTCCCAGGGTTGGGCAGGGGATGCTCCTGGATCTCTCAGGGCAGGGGATGCTCTTGAGTCTCCTGGATCCCTCTGGGCAGGGAGATGCTCCTGGATCCCTCTGGGCAGGGGGATGCTATTGAGTCTCCTGGATCCCTCGGGGCAAGCGAGATGCTCCTGGATCTCTCAGGGCAGGGGATGCTCCTGGATCTCTCAGGGCAGGGGATGGTCGTGGATCTCTCAGGGGAGGGGATGCTCCTGGAGCTCTCAGGGCAGGGGATGCTCCTGGAGCTCTCAGGGCAGGGGATGCTCTTCAGTGCTTTGCAGAGTTCAGCCTCTCCCATCCCTAATATCCATCTCTCTTGCAGCAGCCCAAGGCTCTGGATTCACCCCTGGATGTTCTCCTGGCTCCAGATTTGCTGAGATGAGGACCCAGCAGCTCTCTTCAGCAGGAGAAAGCCAAGTGCCTCCTGCCTGGATTTGCCTCCGGGATACTGGCAGGGGTTCCTCTCAACCTTTTCCATTCCCCATAGGACAACTTTAGGGACACATAGGCTTGGCTCTGACTGTTTACTTTGCTGTTTAATGGGAAGCTGGGACACACCAGTGAGGTTTCTTCAGGATGGAGAGCCCTTGGCACAGCAAGAGGAGCCATGGCTGGGGTTCTCTTCTCTTGCTGTGCCAAGGGCTCTCCAGCAGCTCCATCCATCCCAGAATTAATTCCCAAACCCTTTCATCCACCCAGCAGCACCTCAGAGGCTCCTGAATCCTCTCTGTGCTGAGTCAGCATCAAATCCACTCTGCTCAAGCCTACAGTGTCTTGCTTGTGCTTTGTTAAGGCTGCTTCCTTTCTTGTGTCCTTCCAGAGGGTTCTTCATTCCCTCTTTTTTTCCCCTTTCCCAGCCCTTCCAAGCCCAGGTACCATGCCAACATCTGCAGGGTGTTACTAGCTGGCAGATAGCAGCAGAGGGCAGCAGCAGCTCAGCCCTGGCATCAGCATCCTCATCCTCCTGGGATACAGAAGCTAAGCCCTGCACTGCCAAAAACTTGAGTGGAGAAGAGTGCAGTCTCTTCACTTCCCCTTTCCAAGTCTTTCCTAGGCTTGCCTTTCTCCTTTTTTCCACCTCCATCCTGGGCTCCACATCTCTCAAGGGTACCCACACAACCATTGCTGGGTGGGAGAGGGCAGGGAGATTTCCCACTCTCCTTGCTTCCAAAGGGTTGGATACAATGTGTGGCATCACTTGGTGCTTGGCATGGGTCACACAGCCCTTTCCTCATCCTTAGGGATGCTCTGGAGTCTCCTGGAGCTCTCAGGGCAGGGATGCTCTTGAGTCTCCTGGATCCCTCGGGGCAGGGGATGCTCCTGGATCCCTCGGGGCAGGGATGCTCTTGAGTCTCCTGGATCCCTCGGGGCAGAGGATGCTCCTGGATCCCTCGGGGCAGGGATGGTCTTGAGTCTCCTGGATCTCTCAGGGCAGGGGATGCTCCTGGATCTCTCAGGGCAGGGATGCTCTTGAGTCTCCTGGAGCTCTCAGGGCAGGGGATGTTCCTGGAGCTCTCAGGGCAGGGGATGCTCCTGGATCTCTCAGGACAGGGATGCTCCTGGAGCTCTCAGGGCAGGGGATGCTCCTGGATCTCTCAGGGCAGGGGATGCTCCTGGATCTCTCAGGGCAGGGGATGCTCCTGGAGCTCTTAGGGCAGGGGATGCTCCTGGAGCTCTCAGGACAGGGATGCTCTTCAGTGCTTTGCAGAGCTCAGCAGGCTGGGGCCTGGGAAGGGCTATGAGCACCTAGCCCCCTCCTCAATTTCAGCTTCCCTACTCTATTACAATCCATCAGGAAAGGCAAAGCTGGCTGCAGGGAGGTGGGGAGCCCTGCTGTACCCCTACCCCATTCCCAAGCATCATGGAAAGGAGTGGGCAAGGCAGCAGCAACTCCATAGCCCTGAGTCCAGCATCCTGGTGGGGTTAGAGGTAAAGGGAGGGGATTCCCCAACCCCTTTTTCCACCCCTGGCATCTCCTCAGTCATCAGCCACGATGGATAAAGCCCTGAGCTCACTCAGCTTGGCATCATTCTCCCTCTCCCTCTGCTCATCACTCAGCCCAGGGCGAGCAAGCTGGGCTGTCAGCTCCCCAAAGATCTTGTGCATCTCTGTGTAGTAGACAACCTGTTGGGAAGAGGATGGGGTGGGGGGAGGGAGAGAGAGAGAGAGAAATGGAGGAGGAGTAGAGCTGGGGCAAGGGGGAGGAGGGGGTCTCCTCCCCACCCCCCCCCAGCTCTCTTACTGGAGTGCTGCTGGGTCTAAAATAGCATCCTCCCATGTGTTCAGCCCACCCCCTGAGATTATTACAACTCAACACATTTTAATAACATGCTGCCCTTCTCTGCACCCTTCCCATCTGGGTTGTTACCTCAGCACCATCCTGCAGCTCTCCAGTACCATTCCTATATCCCTTTCCATCACTCCTGGATCAGTCTGGTCCTTACCCCCTTTTCCCCCTACTCTGTGCATCGCATCCCTTCCTTGCTTGAAGGGGTAAGGGCAATGGTGATGAGCATCTCAGTGTGCTCAGCATCTCGTGCTTGTGAAAGAGGGGAGGGGTTTGCTAACATGCTAATTAGCAGCACCAATTAAGTGTGGCAGCAGCAGGGTCAGCCAGGCAGATGGCACTGGGGGCTGGCAGCAAGCCTGCCCCTGCAGGCACCGTGGCAGAATTGGGCCCCTAAGCTTCCTTGGGTGCTTGTACCCTATGGGAAGAAGAGGAGAGGGATGCTAGGCCTGAGCATCCTAAGGAGGGAAGGGGAATTGTTGTCCCAAAGTATGGGTTGGATGATGCTAGGGGTGCTGTCAGTTAGTGGGGGGGTGTGGGGGGGGCAGGGTTGGTCCCAGCATCTCCACACACACACACAGCCAGAATCTCCATGGAGATTGGCTCTCCTAATATTCCTCCAAATGCTGTTGGCTTTGCCCAGCTGCCTGCATCCCCTCCCCTGAGGCCAGGCAGGGTGGGAGCTGCTTGGGGTGTGGGGGGGTGGGCTGGGGCTCCCCACGCAGTGGGCACAAGGTGATTCAGCAGCAAGGCTCATTTGCACAGTGACTAAGGAATGGAGGACCCCCCACAACCCACCCCTCCTCCTCCTCCTCCTCCTCCACCAAAGCAGGGCCAGCTCACCCCAAAGCTGCCACTCAGCAAGAGATGCTCTCAGCCTTGCCTCCTGCCAAAGATGCTCCAGTGCCCTCAGCATCTTCCCAGGGATCTTTGGGGATCATATCCAGGCCAATCTCTACCTGCTCCAGCAGGCTCACCCACAGCACCTCCAGGAGCCTTGGGAATGTCTCCACACCAGGAGACTCCCCAAGCTCTCTGGGCAGCCTGGGCCAGGGCTCTGCACTCTCAGCCCAAATCTCTCCTGCTGGGTGCCAGTGTGTGCCCATTGCCTCTTGGCCTGGCCCTGGGCACCCCTGAGCAGAGTGTGGCCCCAGCCTCTTGCCCCCTGCACCCTTCAGCTCTTGCTCAGCATGGAGCAGCTCCCCTCTGGCTCTGCTCTGCTCCAGGGCTCTTAGCCTTTCCTCCATGTGCCCTCAGCATCTTCCTAGCCTCTGCTGGACTCTCTCCAGTAATTCCTTGTCTCTCTTGAAGTGAGGAGCCCAGACCTGGCCTCAGCACTCCTGATGTGGCCTGGCCAGGGCAGAGTAGAGAGGGAGGAGAACCTCCCTCATCCTGCTGCTTCCACTCTTCTTCCTGCACCCCAGGATGCCATTGGGCTGCTTGGCCAGGAGGACACATTGCTACCTCACAGGCAACTCCCAGCTCCTTCTCTCCTTGGAGCTGCTTTCCAGCAAGTCAACCTCTAAGCTATCCTGCTCCATACCTGAACCCAAATCCCAATGTTCTGGAGCTGTGCAGCAGTTCTCCATGTCCCTCATCCCCAGCCTGCAGTCAGATGGCTTTGGGTCATTGCACTGCAGTGGGGATTGGACTAGATGACCTCCAGAGGTCCCTTCCAACCCAAACTATCCTAGGATTCCCATCTGGCCAAGCAATGCTGCCAATGCCAGCATGGGGAGGCTAATCATGCATCCTGGGGGAGGTAGGGGAAGCTCTGCCCTCCTTCCCTAGCTCCCCAACAGCATCTCCTCCATACCAAACCAGCCAAGCAGAGTAAATCTCTCCCTTCCCTGTCCCCCTCCCTTCCCATGGGAGATGCCAGCAGAGCTCCTCTCTCCCTCTGCTGCCTAACCAGCAGCAGTCCCTGGGCTGTTACTGTGCCTCTCCAGCCAAGTCAATGAGATGCTCAGAGGTGGAGGGGGGATGCACCCCAGCCTGATGGCCTCCAGCAACACCCCAAGCACAGCAGGAGCTCCTTGCCAGCAGCCAGCTAGTACTTTTCCAGCTATGGATACCATATGCTCCATCCCCAGCCCATCAAATCCCAACATGCCTTTGAGACAGAGCCAAAGGCCCTGAGTCCACCTGTCTTGAACTAATTCTGGTTGGGGACAGCACGTTCTGCTGCTTCTCTAGAGATGATGCACAGGGAGCCTGAGGGGTAGCAGCTCAGCAAGACCCTCACCTCCCCTTCCTTCTTCACCCACACCCAGAGGAGGGATTGTTTCCTAGCTGAAAAAGCAAGGAAGTGTTCTTCACACAGCAAAGCTCCCAATCTATCCCCTTTCATCTTCCTTGTGGCCACTTCAAAGTGCTCAGGCAAGGGAAATATTTGCCTCTCTTGGCTTAGCCCAAGGCCGTGGGTGGAGAGAAGTATTTGGTGTTGAATGTTCCAGCCCCTGGCTAAGCTCAGGGCATGTCATGCCCCTCAGCAGCCAAGCTGGGCCATGGCAAGCCAAGTGCTACCCTGGGGGGGGTTCCTGGGGGGGTAAAGGCTCTGCAGTAGCCAAGCTGGGCCATGGCAAGCCAAGTGCTACCCTGGGGGGGTTCCTGGGGGGGGTAAAGGCTCTGCAGCAGCCAAGCTGGGCCATGGCAAGCCAAGTGCTACCCTGGGGGGGTTCCTGGGGGGTAAAGGCTCTGCAGGAAGATCCTTGCCCCTAGGCTTGGGTCATTCCCAGCTCCTCCTCCTGTTGTTTGCTGTCTCACACCTCAGCTCCCAGGAGCTTTGCAGCTTCCAGAGCTTGAGCTGGGCACAAGCAGCCATGGTGCCCTTTTCCTTGAGGGATGCACAGTTCAGCCTCATCCCTCCTGGAAGAGGCTGGAAATAGGAATTCTGCTGAGGAATTCCTCACCTGAGATGCTCAATCAGCTCAGTGAGGGATGGAGGGAGAGAGATCCTGGGAATGGGATGGAAGGAGCTGGGCAGAGGTGGCAGCACTGCCTGGCACTGCTATCCCACTGCCAGCTCCCAGCTGGGATGTGGGGATGTTGGGATGAGGGGATAAGGGTGATGGGCTGGGGATGTTGGGATGGAGATGGGGATAAGGATGATGGGATGGGGATAAGGATGATGGGATGGGGATAAGGATGATGGGATGGGGATAGAGATGCTGGGATGAGGATGCTGGGATGGGAATGTTGGGATGGGGATAGAGATGATGGGATGAGGATGCTGGGATGGGAATGTTGGGATGGGGATAGAGATGATGGGATGGGGATAGAGATGCTGGGATGGGGATAAGGATGTTGGGATGGGGATGCTGGGATAAGGCTGGTTATTTTGGGAAGGGGAAAGGCATAGGGATAGGGATGAGGATGGGAACAGGGATGCGGATAGGGATAAGGATTTTGGGATGAGGATGGAGATGCTGGGCTAGGGAAGCTGGGATGGGGATAGGGATAGGGATATTGGGATGGATATAGGGATAGGGATGGGGATTTTGGGATGGATACCGGGATAGGGGTGGTAAAATTGGGATGGGGATGGAGATGTTGGGCTAGGGGTGCTTGGATGGGGATGGGGATATTGGGATGGATCTAGGGATAAGGATACGGATGTTGGGATAGGGATGGAGATGTTGGACTAGGGATGCTGGGATGGGGATAGGGATAGGGATATTGGGATGGATCTAGGGATTGGGATGGCGATGTTGGGCTAGGGAAGCTGGGATGGGGCTAGGGACAGGGATGTCAGGTGATGCTGGGATTCTGTCAGGGATTCTGTCAGGGATACTGGGATTCTGGTAGGGATGCTGGGATTCTGTTAGGGATGCTGGGATTCTGTTAGGGATACTAGGATTCTGTCAGGTGATGCTACCAACCCTGGCAGCAGCATCCTTCCCTGCTCACATGTCCCAGCACCCTGAGCCCATCTCTCCCACCCAAAGCTCCTGACAAGGCCTGGCAGGAAGCAGCTGGCATCTGGGAGCCAGCAGGGACACAGTGGCCAAGGACACAGAGCTGCCAGCAGCTCCCAAAGGCCCAAAGCAGGGGAAGGGACAGGCTGCTTTCCAGGTCTCATCCCAAACTAACCACCCACAACAAATGGCTGCAGAGGGTTGGAAGGGCCAGGGAATCTTGCTGCTGGCTCCAGGGAGTCTGGGATAGCTGGAACAGGGAGCCTGATTGCTAAGGGAACAGCAAGAACAGCATCTCCAGCACCCAGCCTGGGTGCATTGGCACCATCTGCTAGGTGAATCAGCCTGCAGACAACTTGCTGGCAGCTCTGCAGAGAAGTGGTCCCCTCCTCCCCAGCCCCCAAAAAAAACCTACCAGCATCATCCCCAGCCCCAGGCAGGAGGGGAGAGGATGAGACACTGTGCTCTGTGCATCTCCTTACAGCCAGCCCAGGCTACTGATAAGGAAAAAGACCCTTGGGAAAGGTCCAAAGGAGGAGCAAGCAGGTGGTTTCACCCTCTTCCTGCTGCTGGCCCAGCCCCTGAGGCAAAGCATGGCTATGCCCTGAGATGGCACAAGTTCAAAGCTCCATCAGATCCCCCTAAAGCTCCTCTGCAGCCTAAAGAAAAGGGGGAGAGGAGCTGGGAAATGGAGGAGGAGCAGCAGAAGGAAGCTGGAGGATGGAAATGAAAGCAGGCTAGGGTTTATTTAGGCCACCCCTTCCCTGCAGATCCTTGGTGTGGAGATGATTATACAGCAGCTTCCTCAAGCTTTGCCAGCTCTGCTTACCAAGAGCCAGGAGGAAGGCTTCAGATGAGGCCTGAGCATCTCAGCAGGGAGAAGCAGGAGCAGGGAAGTGTGGCTAGCAGGAGCAGGGCAGGGATTGTCAGTTTGCACATGACACCAAGCTATGGGGTGCTGGGGATAAGTTGGAGGGGCAGGATGTCATCCAGAAGGAGCTGGACAAGCTGGAGAGGTGGAACCTCATGAGCTTCAACAAGAGCAAGTGCAGGGTCCTGCCCCTGGGTCAGAACAATCCCCACTATCAATCCAGGCTAGGGGATGAGATGATGGAGAGCAGCCCTGCAGAAAAGGCCTTGGGGTGCTGGTGGCTGAGAAGCTGGCCATGAGCAAACAGTGCACGCTGGCAGCNTAAATTGGAGAGGAGTAGATTTAGTCTGGATACTAGGAAGATAAGAGTAGATTTCAACTGGACATTAGAAAGAAGTTCCTCCCCACGAGGGTGGTGGAACACTGGCCCAGGTTGCCCAGGGAGGTGGTTGAGTTCCCATCCCTGGAGGCATTGCAGGTGAGGCTTGCCAGGGCTCTGGGCAAGCTGCTCTAGTTGGGGATGTCCCTGGCCACTGCAGGGGGGTTGCACTAGATGAGCTCCAGAGGTCCCTTCCAACCCAAACCATTCTAGGATTCTAGGATTGTCCTCCTGCACTGGGCACTGGGGAGGACTCAGCTGCAATCCTGAGCTCATCTTTGGGCTCCTCACTCCAAGGAAGACATAGAGGTGCTGGAGTGTGGCCAGAGAAGGGTAAGGAAGCTGGGGATCTTTTCCAACAAACTTAATGACTCTACAACCAAGATCCAACCCTGAGCTCAGGACTACAGATGATTAAAGCCACCAAAGGCCAACAGCTAATGTACAACCAGGCCTTGAAGTGCATTACACAGGTGATGTCATGGGAGAGGACATCATGTATGTCCCAAGAGATTCCCTGCTATCAGGCAGATCCATAGAAAGCAGCAAAACCTCCTCCTCTCTCTGTCCTTCCTATCTGGCTGTCAGCATGGCATCAGCACAAGGAGGAGCAGATGCCAAGCTGCACTTGTGCCAGGACAAGGTCCAACAGTTCCCTGCCCAGTGTCCTCACACTGCTCCCTGTGTCCTGTTACTGCTGGAGCTAAGCCAGAGGATTTGCTGAAGTTTCCTTGGCTGAAGAGCAATTCCCAGCCAGGTAGGAGCTCAGCTGGCAGCCAAGGGGCAGTGCTTGGCAGGCTGGGATCAGCATCTCACCTGTGCCCTGACCAGGGACTCAAAGCTGGGTTGGAAGTAATCGATGCGACTGCTGTAGAACTTGGGCATCTCCTCCAGCAGCTGCTTGTTCTTGGCTTCAAAGTCTTCCTTCACTGGCCTCAGCTCCTCACGGGCCTGGCAAAGAGAGAGGATGGAGAGTAAAGTACTGCATGTGGGAAAGAACAAGCCCATGGATCAGTCCAGACTGGGAACTGATGTGTTGGAGAAGAGCCCTGGGGAAAAAGCTCTAGGAGTGCTGGTGGCTAGGAGGATGCCCATGAGGCAGCAATGTGCCCTTGTGGCCAAGAGGCCAATGGCATCCTAGGATGCATGAAGAGGAGCGTGGCCAGCAGAGCCAGAGAGGTTCTTCTCCCCTCTCCTGTGCCCTGGGGAGGCCTCCCCTGGAATGCTGTGTCCAGTTGTGGGCCCTTCAGCTCCACAAGGATAGGGAGCTGCTGGAGAGAGTCCAGCCCAGGGCCAGCAAGCTCCTGAAAGGAGTGGAGCATGTGCCCTAGGAGGACAGGCTGAGAGAGCTGGGTCTCTGCAGCCTGGACAAGAGGAGACTGAGAGGAGACCTCAGCAATGCTTAGAAATATGGGAAGGGTGAGTGTGAGGAGGAGAGAGCCAGGCTCTGCTCCATGGCATCCAATGGTAGGACAAGAGGCAATGGGAGCAAGTTGGAGCACAGGAGGTTTAGGATTAAGCTGAGGAGGAACTTGTTTGCAGTTCAGGTGCCAGAGCACTGGCCCAGGCTGCCCAGGAGCCTGTGGAGTCTCCTTGTCTGGAGCCATTGCAGAGGCACCTGGATGCATTGCTGTGTGAGCTGGTCTAGGTGATCCTGCTCTGGCAGGGGGGTTGCACTAGATGATCTTTCTAGGTCCCTTCCAACCCCTGACATCCTGTGAGAGTCAAGCATGTGGCTGAACACAGAGGCCACCCCAGGCCAGCAGATTGCTCTCTTTGGACCAAAGGACAACCAGAAAGTAGCTAACAGAACCTGATGGGACACAAGGGAGCCTGGGAGACCAAAGGAACAGCTAATAGAGCCTAGTGAGACCCATCCAGTGGAGCCTGGGGAGACCCAAGTGAGCAGCTAACAGAACCTGCCAGGAGCATCCTAAGGAGCCTGGGCAGACCCAAGCTCTGAGCCATGGGACACCTCGAGAAGCTGCTGCCAAGCTCATGAGCCAGATTTTCTTCTCTCTTTCAGAAGCATATGGACAAAACCCATTGCCACAGCTCAGCCAGGCTGGGGAACATCTCCCTGCAGGTCCAGGTCCCCTCAGGCTGTGATTCCTCAGCCCATCACCAGAGGATCCTGCCCCCTCCCCATCATCATTCTCAGCCCTGACCTTCAGCTCAGCTCAGCTCAGTTCATCCAACTGCCTTCTTTAAACAGAAGCGTGGGGAGAAAGGGAAATGTCTCTGAGATGGTGTGGAAAAGGGCAGGAGGGGGTGGGCTGTGAAATATTAGACCAGTTCAAGTCTGCCACTTAATCCTGGTGCCATTCCAACGGGAGGAGGGTGAGGGAAAAAGCCACTGAGCTGTTGAAGCTGAGGACCTCTTGGACACCCCAAGTTCAGGCTCCTGTAGGCATTTAAGCTCTCTCAGTTAAGATCTCTTTTTTAGGGGGGAATTAGATCACACAGAAGTTCATTAAGGGGGGGAAAAAAATGACAATGAAAATAACTAAAACCTACTTAATCACCAGGACAAAAGCATTCCCATTTCTCCAGCCCTAGCTTTAGCTGAGAGAAGTAAGCTGCTTACTATGAAATCAGAGGTTTCTTTTGTTAAGGCTGATAGGGCTATTCTTTAACACAAAACTTCATCTTTTTATTTGGTGGGGAAAAATCAGCAGCAAATGTATGTTCTGTGATGCTGAGAAAGTCAACTGCTCCTTAGAGGATCAAGGGAAGTTCTGCAGCACTGAGAGATTTGGGGCAGAAAGGCTGGGGTAGGTTTAATTAAAAGAAGAAAGAATGGTGATTTTGCTATCATTTGGGAAAAAAAAGAGAGAGAAAAGAATCTGGTTAAGCTTCCTCTTAACCAATTACTGCAATTTTCCACCACAAATTTTCCCTAACAGGTGGCAAATAGTAAGGCTCTAAAGGCTCTGATCTTCCCCTCTGCCCATCCAGCTGCTTGCTTGGCCATGAAGGTCAGGGGAAAAGATCTCTCTGCTTCCAGCACTAGCTGTTCCTCCAAGCATCCCCCAGCTCCCATGGCTTTGATCCCATTTTATCCTGGAAAATTGACTCTTCCCCCTTTGCTGAGCTCTCTCTCATTCCCATGGCTGTTCTCAACCATCCTACGTGGCAGTTTCACAGCATCCCAAAGTGCTTTGGGATGGAAGGGACCCTTCAAGCTCCATCTCCAGCTAGAGCAGGATGCTCCCAGCTCCAACCAACCTGACCTGGGATGCTTCCAGGGATGGGACATCTCTGGGCAAGCTGGGCCAAGCTCTCATCACCCTCAGGGTGACAAATATCCTTCTTTCTAGCTTAATTTACCCTTAAAAATCCTTTCATCTAGCCTAATTTACCCTC
>VWZO01018484.1:391310-426964 GCA_013396975.1 Bucco capensis | reverse complement strand
CCAGATGGAGTACTTTACACTTACCCTTGTTAAATTTCATTAAGTTTCTCCCTGCCCATCTCTCTAGCCTGTCCAGGCCACACTGGATGGCAGCACAGCTCCTGGTGTGCCAGCCACTCCTCCAAGCTTGGGATCATCCACAAGCTTGCTGAGACAGGCTGCTCAGAGACCAGTAAGCTGATAGTGCTGCTGCTGTCCTACCCTAGCTCAACTGCAGGAGCTTGTTGTGCTGAGGTATTAGGTGTATAGACTTCCATCAGTGGGTCTTTGATAGCAGGTTGCTATGACTCACTCAGGAAATGTTGATTCAGAGGCTTAGATTCCTTAAGCCTGTGCTGGGATTTCTAAGGAGAGGAGTTGGGTGCAATTCAGTGGCAAATTTACCTAGCCAAGTAATTAATCTTATCAGATGATACTCTTAACATCTCAGCTTCCATGTGCCTGTACTCCTTTCATGTGGTTACCTTTGGTGTCTCAGAGGATTCTGCTGATTGAAGAGCCTGATACTGCTGTTACTAAAGGTGTGAAGGAGGCATTGAACTTAATGAATCAAAGAAATGAAGGGGTTTGTAACATACAATTGGAGTAAAAGGCACTTAAAAGATACTTGAAAAAGCCACTTGGGTCAAGTTAGCTAATTGTGGAGGTTAACTTGTGGATTGTATTCTGGCCAAATAATACAGGTACAGCTCTGGAGAGCTGCAGGAGTGTGCCATGGGAATGCTGCATGTGCTGCTTTCTTCCTGCTGTCTTTACACAATTAAAGCTTAAGGAAGGCCTTTGCCTACCTTACTTTGGCAAGACAAATTGCTCTGCAGTCTAGTTTTATTTCTTCAGAGGGTTTTTTTTTTCTTTCCATGTGTTGAATAATGCAAAGAAATAGTTTTGTGGGGTTGGTTTTGTTTCAGTTTTTGCTCGATGCTTTCAGGAAGCTAGAGACCTGCTCTTAGTTTTTGCAGGTTCCTTTTGGAAGGTGTTAGAGGTAGATCTTTAAAAGACAAAAAGCCTTGTTTGTGTCTGCAGTGAAACCAGGCTGAAACATTTAAGTGTAACTTAGAGCAGTAATCCTGATGAACATGTACATATAGCCATTATGTGTTAGGTTGGCAGTTGGACTTGATGATCTCAGGTCTTTTCCAACCATATCAGTTCTATGATTCTATGAAAATTTTGGCTTTATGATGGAAAAAAATCTTTAGTATTCTACAAGCATAAAATTGTCTGTTTTGTGGAACTACCAGCAACTAGCTACAACTGACTTGAGCCCTCCTGGCTTCACTAGGTACAGTATTCTGTCCTGAGCTGTTGCAGAGTGCTGATGTACACATTCCTTGAAATTCTGAGTTGTCTACATCATTGTGCTCTGCAGAATCCTGAAATCAGTTCCAGTTGCATGTTAATGGTAAATAATAAAACAAGCAACTTATAAGAGAGTTAACATTGAGCTTTAATGAGGTGATCCTTGAAAATCAGCCAGTTCTGCTGGACCCCTCTTCTGTCCAGCACCAGTGGGATCCTTCTAAGCAGAACCTTGAACAGACCAAAGTCTGCTTTCCTGATATCTAGAGTGATGATCCTGCTTAGTTCCTTGTTCCTGCCTCTAAGGATCATGTACTACTAGAGGGTGTCCTGCTGCTCCTACAGCTCTTATAAACACCTTGTGCCAGATTTCCCAGCACAAGCAATGCTCCTCCCTGTAGCAGGGGTGGTAGAAAACATTGGGTGCTGACCTCCCAGTTCCTCTCCTTCCCATTCTGCCATATGAAGCTTTACAAGTCATTCCAGCTAATAGGATGGAAGAGGCAGCAGTGTCTTACCAGCTGTGCTAATGTCTCATAAAGAAGGACCTTCAACTATTGTGGTTAAATTTAATAACTCTCTGTAAAACTCATTTTGGTGTTGAAATCCTTTGCTGTGGAACAGAGCTTATTTGTAGCTTCCTGTGTATTCCTGTTTCCTTTCCAAGCCTTTGGGCAATGTTCCATGGTAAGCACACCTTATTCGGGAGGTGGTAGGAGAAGTTATCCACAGGATAACAAGATCACTGAATAGTGAGTAATGGGCTGTAAGGACTAGAATCCAAAACTGGTGCCACAGGCAGTTAGGAGCTGCACATTAAAATTGCAAGGGATTGTGTAATGGATTGGCAGCTAAGGCAGTGCTTGAATTTCATTTGGCATTTACATGCACAGTAAATTCCAAATGAGCTCCTAAGAACCCTATAAAAAGGGAAAAAAAATGTGTGTGAACTGCTTGTTTCTCCCTGTATCATATATCCTCTCAGTGCTACATTATTGTTTGCCTTTGCATCATTGGGAGGCTTTTAATATTTATATAAAGTGGTGATTTACACTCTTAAATAAAGTTTAAGAATTTCCAAGAATACCAGGATAAGTGGACCACTGTTATCTCTGTGACTGAAACTTATACCTTCTGTGTGAAGCATCTCAATTTCACTGTTGTGTTTCAGGGCAGCTGGCTTTAGTGCAATTGCTCTTGGTAGATCCTAAGAAAATGCAGCCCCAGATTTTGTTACAAATGTAGTGGGGTAGCTGCCAGCTGCATGACAGATCACCTTCAAACTGGCACTTGGTGACAGATGTGTATGTAATGACTCTAAATCACTGTGTGGATGCACTGTAGTCCATATTTTACTCAACTTCCAATAAGAGTTGCAGAAATAAATTAAAGTGCAGCTGTCAAACTCAGCAGCAGCAGAGGTGAAGGCACACATAGAACAGAACAGAGGAAAGAGCAATGCCTTCTCCTGGAAAACTTTTGAAATATGGTTTGCTAGAAGAAAGCAGCAGATTTGTTTCCACTGTTTGTTTTTCTTGTCTCACATTTAATAATGGAGAACACTTGTAACTGAGCTGATTCCAGAGGGACATGTTACACTTTGGGGACTGCTTCTACCCTCTTCTGGTTATTTCACCACTTCAACTCTCCTGGAAATGAAATCCTGAAATGTTTTCCTTAAGGTGTATTGTACCTGTGCATGAACCAAAGAAGGTCCAGATTATGACTCTATTTTTTTTCCTTTTATGAAATAATTGCTGCTTTAATTCAGAGGGTATTATAATCTTATCACAAACCACCTACAGACAGCTCTCTTTCAAATCAGATTATTTTAGCTCTGTGCCCCAGAGAGGTCAGCTTTGGATATCATCAGTGTGTGCCTGTCAGTTTGACTAGCTTCTCAGCAACTTGATTTTGTCTCTAGTTGCTTTTTATCCAGTTGGCATTGCCTTTCTTGACTGTAAGCTGCTGGCTCTGCTTTTCCCTGGATTTTAGGGAGCTGAGCCAGACTCTCCGCCACAAGCTTCACTCCACTGCCTTCCAACAACTGTTTGCTGAGCAGTAGCCTTTCTTGAGTGACTCTCTCATCATCTCCTTTCCCAGTACCCCAGAATCTAATCATATATTGATGTTGCAGTGAAGAGGAGAGGCAGCCTGGCAGTGGTTTCTTTTCCCTTTCCCCACTTTTTGTCCCTGGATGTGGCAGAGTTTTTGTCAGCCATCGGTTAACGGGATTAGGATGCTTGAAATGTGTCTGTGTTTGGGTCCACAGACCTGTTGTTGTTTAAACAAATCTGGAAAGCATAAAGTATTTCTACCTAGCAGATAGTGTGGGGGTTTTTCTCTCCCTCCAGAGTGGTTATAGTCACCTGTTCAATAGACTAAAGACATCAAGTCATTTTTAATGCTGTTCATTGGACTGTGGAGCTGTGCCAGGGTCCCAGTAAGCAACAAATGGGTTCAGAGCAGGCACACTGCAGATTCTGTTGGAAAATAGTTCCCTCTGGTGCTGGTACCTATCAGCTTGCCTGGGAAAGATAAGAAATCATCATCTTTTCAGATTACTGGGAAACAAAAAGCAGAAATTTAGCTTATTTGCATCACAGTTGTAACTCCATTTATTTTGGATTTGTGCCAGCATAAACTATAGGAGAATTAGGCACAAAGCCAAGTAATCTTTGTATTTCTTAAATAATTAAGCAAATCTTCAAGGAGCTAAGCTGGTGAATGGTTAACAAATGCTACTGAAATGATCAGCTACTACTCACTAAAGCCAAACATCACACCATAACCTGTACCTGCCTGTTCTCAACTCAGAGGATGTTTTGCTGATTTTAAGGATACTTTGGAAAGAGGTATTGAATCAAAAGCATTTGGTTTAAATGACCTTACTAAGCTGTAGATGTCCCTGATGCAAGTGTTTTGAGTGAAATTTCATCTGTAGTATTTTTCTCTGGCTCTTCTGAAGGTTGTCTAACAGTTCACTTCTAGTGATTTTTATTTGGGCTCCAATGAGGCAATGTGAATTCACAAGTTAGAGCAATCAATGGTTTTCTGTGGCACAGAAGAAAGATCTCCTCAGGTATTAAATGGAGTTTATTTGGACAATGTAGGTTTCTGCTTGTAAAGACATAAAATAGAAGGAAACCTGAAGAACTCAATACTGTGCAAGACTGTTCTAGAGGTTTTGTGTTGCAGTTTGTCCTTGTTTCAGTGAAACACTGCAATACTCTCTCATGTTGAGATGTGTTGGAAATGGAATGTTTCACCAGGTACATGACAGGAGTTGCTGACAGTGTAAGAGGTGAAGGTTGACCCCATGCTTAATGATTATGTACTGAAAACCTCACCATCCCAGACATTCATGATGATATATATGACAGCTTATAGAGTTACTTCTCTGCTTATAATTTTCTATTGATCTACATTAGCAGGAATTCCACATACACAAAGTAATGGGAAAATCAACCCTGCTGTGTCCTAACTCCATTTTATGCATGTAGCAATTACTCAGAAAATCAACATTTGATATTTTGCTTTTCTGTGAGAGACGTAGCTCTAGAATTCAAAACTTAGATTTCCAAACTCTGTTGCATTTCTTTGCTGAACTTGTTTATCCTTCTGTGCTTCAAATCACAGCATAATAGACTGGAACATAATGACTTCTCGACTGAGTTAAGAAGTACAGTCCTTGTGCAAAGTGACAAACATTCCTTACAAAGGAGAAAACTAATTTTTGCAAGTCATGGCTTGAAACTCTAACGTAGGAAGAAAACTTTTTTGTACTTAATGGTATGTTGGTCATTTTGCATTTCAGCTGCTGATTCTTCAGTTTTACAGGCTGGCATGTTGCTCAGGCTGCTGCTAATGATGTGCTTGCTATTATGGTAATTGTCATCTCTCCATTTTGTTGTTATGACTACAAAGTACTTGGTAACAGGCTGATAATGCATCAAGACTGCAGTCTGTCTTGCTGGCTGGGACTCATCAGTGTTTCTTTCTGTTCTGTCTGTGTCTGCTGAGTTACAAGCTGTTTGGGGTAGGGACTGTTTGTACAGTGCTTATCACCATGATGTGAGAGACATCACAGCAATACAAATACTGCAGGTACGTGCATATGTAGATACATGTAATCCACTTCTCTCATCAGTGCTGATCTCAAGTCACACTCTGCACTAGTGCAGTGCCTGAAAAACAGTGTGACCAGCAGGTCAAAGGAGGGTCTCCTCCCCATCTGCTCTGCCCTAGGGAGGCTACAGCTGGATTACTGGGTTCAGTTCTGGGCTCCTCAGTTCAAGAGAGACAAGGAACTACTGGAAAGAGTCCAGCAGAAGCTAGGAAGATGCTGAGGGCACTGGAGCATCTCTGGGAGGAGGAAAGGCTGAGAGCCCTGGGGCTGCTGAGCCTGGAGAAGAGCAGAGCCAGAGGGGAGCTGCTCCATGCTGAGCAATAGCTAAAGGGTGGGAGCAAGAGGATGGGGCCACACTCTGCTCAGTGGTGCCCTGGGACAGGGACAAGGAGCATTTTTAGAATCATAGAATGGGCAGGTTGGAAGGGACCCTAAAGATCATCTAGTTCCAACCTCCCCACACTGAGCAGGGATGCCAATCACTAGACCAGGTCACCCAGGGCTGCATCCAGCCTGGCCTTGAACACTGCCAGGGATGGAGCATCCACAACCTCTCTGGGCAACCTGTGCCAGTGCCTAACCACTCTCTGGGTAAAGAACTTCCTCATGATCTCCAATCTAAATTTCCCCTCCTTCATCTTATAACCATTCCCCCTTGTTCTATCACAGTCTGACCGCTTAAAAAGTCTCTCCCCTTCTGTCTTATAATCCCCCTTTAGGTACTGGAAAGCTGCTATTTTTTACCATTTGTTGTCAGTAAAAGTGGGAGGATGATTAATCTGTGTTTAATTTCTGGGATAAAAAGTGCTGCTTTAGGTATAAACCATGGGAGAATGTATGTAGATATTGTTACTGTGGATGTTTTGGAATCTGAGTAAGGAATATCGAAGTGTCACTGATATCCAGGTATTCAAGTAGTTCCTTTAGGTATCCTAGGGTGCACCTCTGTGCTTGCTCCCAGAGAAAGAGTTAGAGCGAGAAAGCTTTTCAGTTTGGATGAAGCATAGCTGTGGTATCAGCAAAGCCTGTTCTTCCCTTGTGCTAACCACATTCCTCACAATCTGCCCAAGTTTGTCATTTCAGCCAGTTGAGAGAGGAGTGACCTCCTGAAAGGAGCACTCAGCTAAGTTCCTTCTAAAACTAGTCAAATCTGATTCATCCAAGTGCTGTACGAATACTGAGAACTGAACTCTGGTTTGGTCATGTTAATATCACAAAAACATGCACTCAGGTGCCCATTCACTCTGAATCTTGCTTGTGCAGATTGTTTTATGCTGCTTCCTGTGACACAGGTATATTGGTTGAAGATTTCCTAGGGCATCTCCCTGAGATCCCTGTTGGCAGCTTGGCTCATGTGCTATTACAGCATCAGCTCTGTTGAATCTGTCAGATTTGACTTGCCTCCTCAGGATCAAATGTGATTAGTGTTTTTCACAGATCTGTCATGGGAAAATAAGTGCTTAAATGACAATATTTTGCTTTATGGGTTGAAAGCCTAAATTTGTATGTCAAGCCTGCAATAGGCTTCTTTGTAGGAGATCATAAAGTCTGTAGGCTGGAACAAAAGACCACTTTCAGTCTCTGGCCCTACAGCTATCCATTAATCCTTATTTCCAGTTACAAAACAGCATACTGATATTTGCTACCCCAGTATGTTGTGAGGATTAACTGTGAGCAGTTCCTTGAAATCCACTGCCTGTGCACACACCTGTGTCTGGACTCTAAGCTGACCCAGCTCTAGGGTACATAAAGTATTTACAAGGAGAGATCAGTATCAGCAGTGCAACAGAAGAATGGACGTTGTTGACTTTACAGCTCACCACAGTGTTGCTCTCTCATGTTTAGACTCCAGCCTGGCTGCTGCTTCATTTCCTCCTACTGCTCCTCCTCTGTCCTACATATCTCCAGGTGGTGGACAAAGTGGTGAAGGGCAATGGGATGTTTGATTCCCTATTTTGCCTTAAATGAAGAATCCTGCCTCAGGCTTTTCCTGCAAACCTAGCGGGTTGCTATGGATTAAGTTACTTAATCAATCCAGACAAACTATTCCATGCTGCTTCATAGAAGTCAACACCTCTAGTTACTTGCCATTTCAGCAACTCAGAGACTAACAACCCTTTATTGTACAGATGGAGATGTAGCAGAGAGCAAAAGCTGCTAAATAGCCACTACAGAGGAAGCTGCAACATCTTCTTGCCTTCCTCCTTTCCCACCATCTTAAGCTGGTAGCATAGCAACTGATGAAGCTACTTGAACTTGAGTTGACCTGAAATTACATGTTTCATGGTTCATGTGTTTATTCTTGCCTTTCTACTTTTTTTGTGCTTGTTGAGTTTACATTTCCAATGCCTATGGGAGGTTAGCAGCGTGTTCATGTGGAAGACTGAAATAGATTTAGTAACACATGATACATGAGTTTAAAGAGTCCATGGGGTTAAAAACATGAGAGAGCTAAAGCTAGCCCTGACTACTGACTGGTGGGGAACACCTTCTTTTTGATAGGGTGTGGATGCAGTTTTCCATATCTTTGTACAGACTTGGTGGAACCAACAGAAAGAAGAGCCTCCCCTGGACTGATATTTCAAATTATAGTGTTACAGAATTGGCTGTTAAAGGAAGTGAAGGTGCATAGATGGGATTTCTCCCAAGGGGAATTAGACAACTCAAACACACGTTCAGAAATAACCTGCAACTTGAATGACTTGGTGGCTGCAAGGTTGCAGCACTTTCTAGTGGAGAAATTAATTTGTTTCCACCAGCTTCTGGAAAGCTTCAGTATTTTCATCTCCTTCATTAAAGGCAAGATGCTCCTCAGTTCCCAAACTTGGTGATACTTCTGCAGTTACTTCAGATATGCTCTTATGTTAAAGCCTGACTTGGTTTTCTTCATAGGGCATTTCAAGACTACTAGGAAATGTTAGTCCATACACATACCTGATGTGTCTGTCAGCAGCAGCTAGTTTCAAAAAATGAGAGAAGTAGAAGTAATTAAAGATTACTAATTGTTGTGTGAGGAAAATATATCAAGGATGAGTTTGGAGAATAGGACTCGGGTCGAGTATGCTGGATGCATTTCTGAAGGAGCAAAATGGAGCAGATAGATGCTAGTTGGGGAATTGTGGTCTTTTTATTTTTACTGTTTTTTGGTCAAATGAAAACTGAACCCTTTTTCTGTGTGTGACACAGTCTCAACAGAGAAAGCTAAGATGTTCCAGCCTCAGAACAGTCTTAGGAAGAAAATTAAATTCTTCCTTTGACAAGCACTTTAAGTATTGAATTATTAAATCAAAGGGCACCTCTGTCACCAGTGCATGCTCTGGCTGCATGTGTAAAAGGAAAGTGAGTAGCACAACTCACAACTCATCTTTTCCAGAGAAAAACAGGATCATTTATCCTCATGTGATGGTTTTAGACTGCAGCACCTGAGTTCTGCTGCCCTGAATGAGGACATTCAGAGAGCATTCAAAGAGCTACAGACCCTCAGTACTGTTTCTTGCCAAGCAGTTCTTAGCACAGCTTGTTTTGTGCCTTCTCCTTTAATAGACCAACTGCTCTAATCTTTCTTTTTATTTCACACTGAAGGCCAGGCACTGAGAAAATAAGCCCAAGGAGGTAAAATCATCTCACCTAAATTATGATGACAGTCAAAAGAGGGAAGGGATTGGGGATCTTGTGCCTTAGATGTTCTGTACCTTAAGATAAGTCCATTCCTTTCCATGGACTGTGAAGCAAGCCTGAGATCACTAGTGCAGGCTTGAACATAGAGAAGCTACATAATAAAAGTCAGATAATCAGCCTATGGATGCCTAGCTTCTTACTGCACAAAAGTCTTTGTGTTTGGCCTCTCATGGCTTATGAAAGATCTCTGTGATATTCCATAACAATGTCATTCCAGAAGCAACAAGAAGCATACTACCGCTCTTATCCACAATGTCATTTTGTAGCTATTTGGTGGCTGAAAAACTCAGAAAATTACATGGAATTTTAAAATGAGAGTTAATTGTCTATGCTCCCAACCCTGGAGATAGTGTCATTCTTAGAGGTTACCCTAGAGATTGCCTGGGCACTGTTCCTGGCCATGGGGAGGAGGTTCCCTTCTAGCACTCTTGGTGCAGAAGACTTATGAATGTGGTTTGCTGCAGATTTCTATGTACCAGCCCTGAGCCATGGCAAGGTCTGTAGCCACCTCTTTTTCCTCTTCTACAGTGCAAATGATGACTCAAAGAGAAGCATTCTGTTCTAATCTATGTAAGTTCTTGTAATAAGCTTTACAATTAGAGCACAGAGTCTTCCATCTAATTCACTTAATTTACACAGGGAAATGAGATACTGTTCAACTAATCCAATGCTATTTTCTTCTTTATTAGAGAATGAAACCATCCACTGGGGCTCTGGTGGGATTCAGGCTAAGCTTCTGAGACACAAATAGTGTGAAATGCTAATGAAATAGTGTGCTAGTGTAATTCCCACTTGGTATCTGGTGCCTCTCTCCTTTAACCTAGAACACAATTAGATGAGTTGGTAGGAGGCAGTTGGCTTGTACCAACACTTTCTGCTCTCAGGGAGACTTTGTAAGCTTTTTGTTTGATAAGGTGACACTAATATACATGAACTTTCCTCAAGCAGGGTTTGTTGCAGCTGTCTCGTGTTGTGAGTGCAGTGCTTTTAGGAAATGCTTGAGAGGTTTCCTGCCTCTTTATAGTAACTCCTGTAAGCATTACTGTGTTCTTCTCTTTAAACCTAGGCAGCCCAGTTGCTTAATTTAGAACATATGCATGGAAATCACCAAGGAGCATTTCCACTGCTTCTTAAGGGGAAAATGCAGAGAGAATATGTATCCTTCACTTTCACCAGGCTGCAGCAAGTTCTCTCTTTGTATATAAGTACTAAACTTACACTGTTGTGAGATGTAAATAGTCTGTTGTCTTTGAACGTTGGGGTTTGGAGGATGTCAGAAGAGCATCCTGCCACATATTTGGTCTCTTGTTCTACTGGATTTCTTTGGTGATATTGATTGTTGTCCCCTGAGATCTGCTAGTCTCTTGTTTTTCATTGCTATTGTGCTGATTCTTTGACTACTCAATTCTTTTATATCTTTCTGGACCATTTTTACTTTCTCCCTCACTTGTACATTAAATGTATGCTGACTCCCTTCTTGGCAGAAGCATTAATTCCTAAGGGAATAGTGAGGAGAAAAAAGTGCATGACATGCTGTGGCAAATGAGTATTCTCTATCATAGAGTACTAAAGTTACTTACAGCTGTGTCAGTAAATTCTGTCTTGGGAAGAATTAGGAAGTGAAGAGTACTGACATTAAATTTGCTAACCCATGGAACAATACAGCAGTGTCAAAATGCAGCCCCCCTTCCCCCCCACACTGCTCTAATGTTTTAGCTCTTTAGCTAAATAACCAACCTGCCACAAGCTAAATGGGTACATTTCCATTTTTGTCTGTCCTTGATTACCAAGCACATAAGCATCCTGTGGCTGATGGCTCATAAGGATGGACATGGTGTTGATCCCAATATGGGCAAGAAGAGGCCTGCATATCCACAGATCTGCATCATGTAGTGTGGGGAAGCTCATGGAGGATAAGAGGTTAAGCTTTGCCATCTAAAGGTGATGTTTGCCTGCTGGGACTGCTCTGTCTCATAATGGGATGCAAAACCACCACTAAAGGCTTTTGCACCTGTAAGATGTATACACCTCTGAAACCATTGCCTCTGAAATCCTACATCTTCCTCTGCTCACTTTCCTGGGTTTTGGCTTTAGTTAAATATTGAAAGTTGTTGGTTTCAGAATTGGCTTTGATTTCAGAGTTGGTTCTGGACCCTTTCCTTTGGGAGTGGACAGTCTGTATCTCTCACTGGTGCTATCCAGGTGAATTAAAAAATCACTTTATTAATGCCACTGGCACACTCTTCCAACACAGTTGACATGTGCCATTGCTGTCAGCATATTACATTACTGTGAGACATCTAAATATATAATTTAGACAAAAAACTATTAGTACAGTTGTCAGCACAGTGAGATAATCTCATGCTAATAGTCCTTGTGCCATTTCTTTGTGCAATGAATTGGAACTCAAAGTTTCAGCTAACACTGGAAAACAAAATTCAACTGCTGAGTTTGTGACAGTGGTAGGAATGTGTGCTAATAAGCAATGTCAATGTAAATAGGGTAATTCAGAGCTGAGACTACTTATTGCCAGGATGTGAAACCAGAAAAGGCTACTCATGGGTGCTGCATACACAGTCAAGTGACTCTGTAATAGCCAGCAATAAGGTTGTGCAAAGGAGACAAATTTTACCTAAAGGATTGAAGGGCAAGCAATCAGAGCAAAGGCATTTTAACATGATGCCTTTTTTTCTTAAAACAGCTGGATTTGCCTTCTTAAATGTAAGTTCAAGTACCTGTGCTCTCACTAGCTTTTAAATTGTAACATGCTGTGGCTATTGTGCAGAAAACTATACAAATATGTTTTGTGCTGTATTGGTTTAGCTTAGAAAGGTTCTGAGAAGCTTGAAATTTGGTTTCCTTGCCTTCCAATCCCATCCTTACATGTCTGGCAAGCACAGTCCACAGCTGCTGCTTTGAGATGCTGTGAGAAAAGCTTACAATTCCCCTTAGTAGGGGAATAAGCACTATCATGTCTGAAAACACAGCTCCTGCTTGTCAGGCAAGTGTCTTTTGATAGCAGCTCCCATCCCCACCTCTTCAACCCCCAAACAATAGAAAACACTGTCTCTCTCTTCTGATCTTATTTTAGAGCCTGTGCTGTAGATTTTATGCATGTGGGAGAGCAGAACATTTGTGTGTGTGGCAGCTATGTTCCTGCTGCTCTAAGCCCTGGCTAGGTACAGGGCATACAGTGCTCATGCTTGGGAAGATCTTACAGAAGCAGTGTGAAAGGTACAGACTGGATGCTCCAGCCAGATGCAGACCTGCTCTCCTCCTCTATTTAACAGCCCTGTCAGCCTTTTCTGGGTCCTCTCTGGGTTTGTTTCCTGTTTCTCTTCTGTCCTAAGTTGAGGCTGGGAGATGAGTGGCTGGAGAGTGGCTCAGCGGAGAGGGACCTAGGAGTATTGGTTGATAGCCGGCTGAACATGAGCCAGCAGTGTGCTCAGGCAGCACGGAAGGCCAATGGCATCTTGGCCTGGATCAGGNGTGATTCTGTGATTCTGTGAGTTTCTTCCAGTGTTTGAGTTGTGTTAGGAATTTCATGTGTGGGCATAATTGTTCAGTAAAAAAACAAGGTGCAGGTTAACACTCCAGAAACAGAATCATTGAATGTGATGTGTTTGTAGAACTCGAGGTTCTCCTTTTCTAAGCTCAGCCATAGGCCATCCCATGCAAATGAGAGTCCATAGTCACTTTGGCTCTACATCTTATCAGATGGTCTCATTATGAACAAGGAAGGAATTAGCAAGAAAATTGAGATGTTGTTCACGTAAAATCCATAGTTGAAGAGGTTTATCCACCTGCGTTAGGATTACATTTTCTATAATGTCTTTTTCTTATGGATTACTTCACAGGAGACAGTGATAACAGTTGTTGGGGATTGTCCTCTAATTTTTTGCCCTTCCCAGTTATCAGGATTCATGGAGCCTGTTCTTCTCCATCACCTAAAAAACCTAAACCACCTATGGTGTAACTTGGGGCTGTTTCCTCTTGTCCTGTCACTGGTTACTTGGCAGAAGAGGCTGAGCCACTTTCCATTCCAACCTCCTTTCAAGGAGTTGGAGAGAGTGAGAAGGTCTGCCCTGAGCCTCCTCTTCTCCAGATTAAACTCTCACAGTTCCTATGTGCATTTCTTGAGAACACATTTCTCATGGAAATAACTTTACAAAGTCAAAACATAATCAGCCTGACACTTTACATCAGGAAAAGATTCTGTCAGGAGTTAGGGGAACACTCCAAAATAAAAGCAGAAACAAACATTCCACAAAAATCTTAGCTGTGATGCTAGTTTTTATCATGTTGGATACCCACTAGAGGTACTATTCAGATTGCTTTGATTTCTTTTCCAGAGGTACAAAGCAGTCAATCTCAAGGTGCTAGTGTGGTTCATTGTAATTAGTTAGCCAGAGGAAATGAAATTAAATAACATTTCAGTTGATCATTTTGTACGATAATGGGTTTTTTACATTTGCTTCTCTTCACTGAGCAGATGTTAAACTGTAAGACTTTCCAGAGGGGAAAGCCCTATCATCCTCCCATCACATTGTGCTCAGAGTCCTTTCTTCCCCATTTCTATGGGGCCTGGATTCTCCCACATCTCTGGGTTCTGGAGGAATCATCTCTGAGGGATGCAGAATAACTCCTGCAGACTTCTGAAATTAATGTCGCTCTTCAGCATTTATAGGTTTCTTTTTCTGAGAGAGATGATTTTTTTTTTTCTCCTTTTTTTTCACTTTATTTTCTCAAGAGAATAGACTTTGTGTCCTCTGGGCTGAGGGCAAACCATGTTAGAGTGTGACAGAGGGAAAACTAGATGAGATTAAAGAAACAGCTCATAATCTTGCACAGTTCAGCTCAGGTTTTCAAACCACAAGTCATACACTATGCATGCCATTCCCAATATGCAAGTGTTAGTTATACACTGACTGAGAGGAGGGGAAAAAAACACAGAAATCAGGCAGGCAGCCAGAGCCCTGTAGATTCATTCATTTATTTATTTATTTTTGGTAGCTTTCATCAAAGTGAGCTGCTGAGATGTCTTTTCTTGGCTTGCTTTCCTTTTTATCACAGAGGTGATATTCAGCAGCCAGGTTTCTGCCTCCTCATGATGCTGTTCAGACATCCAGCAAATCTCATGCAGACTTTGCTTGAGTACCTTTGCTGAACTTCATGAGCAAACTTTGCAATCAAACATGACAGGAAGTGCTGGTTCACTGTTGCCTTGGAGTTTTTCTTACTTCTGAACTACCAAGAGCCACAGTTAGTCGATTCTAGCAGCATCCTGACTACTGTTATCACTGGCTATGGGAAGATCCCTAGAGTTTAGATTTGCTGATATTTTCTCACACACACAGCGAGAGTTTTGATTAAAATATCCTAATTTTAACCTTTATTCTGCTTGGTAAAATCACAAAAGGAGCAAGTGATTCGAGTTTTCCACTTACTACTAATGATGCCATGTTAAGAGTTATACTTGGACTGAACCACAGTTCCATGATCAAGGATGGTGATGTTCTGCCATGTGGGGGAAGAGGAATGGCTGTTGGACTGGAGCCTTTTTATACATAGTATATGCTAAGTGCACTCAGCCTTCTAACAGCATCTTGGCCTGTATCAAAAATAGTGTGACCAGTAGGACCAGGGAGGTGATCACCCTCTGTACTTGGTGCTGGTGAGGCTGCATCTTGAGTGCTGTGTTCAGTTTTGGGCATCCCAGTACAAGAAGGACATGGAGGAATTGGAGTGTGTCCAGAGAAGGGTAACAGAGGCTAGGGAGGGCTCTGGAGCAAAAATCTGTGAGGAGAAGGTGAGGGAACTGGGGTTGGTTAGTCTGGAGAAAAGGAGACTCAGGGGAGACCTTATTGTTCTCTACAACTCCCTGACAGGAGGTTGGAGTGAGCTGGGGGTAGGTCTCTTCTCCAGGGTTAACAGGGAGACGATGAGAGGAAATGGCTTCAAGTTGCAGCAGGGGAGGTTTAGATTAGATATAAGGAGAAACTTCTTCACTGCAAGGGTTGTTAAGCATTGGAATAGGCTGCCCAGGGAGGTGATGGAGTCACCACCCCTAGAGGTTTTTAAGAAACATATAGATACTCTCCTTAGGGACATGGTTTANGGCAGAGGAGAGGGGAGAAGAACCTCTCTGGCTCTGCTGGCCACGCTCCTCTTAATGCATCCTAGGATGCCATTGGCCTCTTGGCCACAAGGGCACATTGCTGCCTCATGGGCATCCTCCTAGCCACCAGGATGTATGTTAGTGCAAGGTATGGTTGGACTTGATGTTCTTAGAGGTCTCTTCCAACTGTTGTGATTTAAGACTTCTTTCCCCCAGTCCCCACCCTCCAATATTCTATTGAGTGCAATTGCTCCCAGGCTTAAAGGATGGAATAAACACAAACCTTTTTGATCTTTTCAAAGTGGCTTTTTTGGTTTATTTTAGTTTTATTTAAAGTTGCTTTGGGGTTGCCATGTTTTTGCAGGTGTTTCTGACTTGGTCACACTACCTCCAGTGTAAGGGGGCTGGATTTTTGGCACCAAAAAAAAAAATAATCAAAAATGTCCAATTGTTATTAGTAACAGATTAAGTTCTTAAGAAAGATTTGGTAAATAACAGGAGAGACTGTGTGTCTGTGTTATCATTTTTTGGTCCAACCTTGCTATATAGATACATGGTGGACATTTGACCTTTTTAATAGAATTGTCTCATATTTCTTGTGATTTCCTTTTGCCTCCAGAACCCCCAACTCCTATTGCCCCTCCTGAGCTGCTGGCTGTCGGAGCCACGTACCTGTGGATCAAACCCAATGCCAACTCCATCATTGGAGATGGACCCATCATCCTGAAGGAGGTGGAGTATCGGACGACCACTGGGAACTGGGCAGAAACACACATTGTAGACTCTCCCAATTACAAACTGTGGCATTTGGATCCTGATGTGGAGTACGAGATCCGAGTGCTGCTCACTCGCCCTGGAGAAGGAGGCACAGGACCCCCTGGACCACCACTCACAACAAGAACCAAGTGTGCAGGTAGGATATCTGCTGCTTATAAGACAGCAGAGATATTTTCCTTCACTTACAAACCTATTAATGAAGCTCCTCCACATGTGTTTGTCTCTGTTGTGCTTCACCAGTGATCTGAATTGACAGTATGAATTCTGATATGGCCTGGAATATTTTACTTTTTATCCATTAGACAAGTGTCAAAGAAACTTGTTTTTATGCATGCAGATTATTTGCCAAACTTTCTGCTATGGTGTGTAGCTGCTTTCTGTTGAAGTGGGCAAGCAGAAGAGAATTTTCCAATGAATTCTCCAGCAGGCAAATTGTTCTTAGGACTAGTCTACTATAAAATGTTCACCCTGTAAATGCATAACAAAATGGATGTTGTCCTTGGTTAATGATTCAGCATTGGACATTATCAAATTGACAGTGCTATCAGTTTGAGTGCAGTGTGGTGAAACATGCAGCTTTTAGTGTTTAAAATACAGGGTTTTATTCCATCTGGAGGGACAGATTCTTCTCAGTGCTGACAAAGAAACCTGTTCACACACCATGCAGCATCTCCCATTTGTCTCTCATATTCAGATCAATTTGATCTAGGGACAGCAAAATCTTCTTTCTAAGCCATATTGGCCTTCCCAGGAAAAACAAAAGGATCATGTTCCTCATGTTTCAGATATATTAGCTATTCATCCTATTTTCATACATTAATCATTAGCCATTAAGGGAAATCAAGCTCTGTACCCTGCAAGGGGATGAACAAAGCTGTTTTCTGCCTAGCAGGTTTTTTCCACCACACAACTGTCTTCTCAAAGTTTGTATTTTTGTAGTTATTGCAAAGTCCTTACTGTTGTGGGAGCAAAGGACAGAGACCAAAAGGCTGCTCTCCTTTCTCTACAACCTTCTTTCCTTCCATGTAAGTTAATGGTTTGCAGCAAGTGGATTTAAGTAGTGGAAAGCTTATACAGAAGCATTCTAGTTCCAGGTACTCTTTCTGACCACACAGCAAGTGTTTGCTATATTCAGCACCTGTCCTTTGGTACAGAACAGATGTCAGAGGCTTTTCTGTAGCTAGGTGGAAAGTATGAAGTGACATGGGTGAGGGTGGTTCTATTAATGCTAGTTGTCATACAGAGCTTGTTGAGATTGATGCTGATAGCATTTATGTTTTGTTTATATCATTGGGAGGGAGAAAGTGTAATGAGCATCAACTAGAAGTAAGGGAGAGATTTACCCAACACTTAAAGATGTACAACTTCCACAAAATGCCAAGTGAAATAAAGGACAAGAAAATGCAACTCATATTATTTCAGTTTCCCTGTGAAATGGAACTCCTTCAAAATACCTTCTTAGGCTCTTAGGAGCACAAAACTTCCACAGTAAAGAATGCTGCAAGTGTGCTGGCCCAAGCACAGAGCACTCCTTCCCAAGGAAGAGTTGGAGTACCTAACAAGAGACATCAAAGAAAATTGAGGCATTTTCTAGAGAGCTGAGGGATGAGCCATGCTGCAATTTTAAGTGAATTTCTTGGTTCTTCTCTTGATCATCACTTTTTTCTTAGCAAGAGGGAGATGCTGAACTCCTACACATTTGTATGCAGTCAGTGGATGACTGGAGCAATCCTGCTCTGCTGCCTGTTTACTGTTGGTACTGTGTTTATTAGGTCCACTAAAAATTGACCCAAGACATAAAAGTAGAGAACATCAACTCTACTGGGGAAGCAGTATTTACTTATTTAAATTGCAGAAAACAGTGTAACCATAAACAGGATGTGTGTGGAACCTTCCAACTTGAAGTCAAGATCCCCTTTACAAAATAATCTTAATGTCTTTTCGTATGTATACTTGAGTTTGAAGGCTAGGCCAGCAGCTACTCAGTTTAAACACACCTTGCAATGAGATTCTTGGTTTTTATTTTCATTCCTAGATTAGACCAGGATCACTTCAAATTATAGAATCATTTAGGTTGGAAGGACCTCTGAAATCATTGAGTCAACAGTTAACATAAGACTGTCAAGTCCAGCACTAAACCATGTTCCCTAGTGCTACACCTACATGTTTTCTGATCACTTCCAGGAATAGTGACCCCACCACTACCCTAGGCAGCTTGTTCCAGAGCTTGACAACCCTTTCAGGGAAGAAATTTTTCCTTATATCCAACTTGAAGCTCACCTAGTATACATTGAGCCCTTTTCTCTTGTCCTATCACTTGTTACCTGGGAGAAGAGACCAACCCCCACCTAGCTCCAACCTCCTTTCAGAAAGGTGTAGAGAGTGAGAAGGTCTCCCCTGAGCCTCCTCTTCTCCAGACTAAACTCTCCCAGTTCCCTCAGCTGCTCCTCACAAGACTTGTTCTCTAGACTCTTCAAGAGACAGAAGCTCAACTACAAAGTTGCAGTTGCCTTCTGAGTTTTTCTTGACTATGGCCTTTCATCAGAGCAGAGGCATGACCACAGTGGCTCAGGATGAGCTAGGAAGGTCATTACAGCATGACACAAGTCTAATCAAGGTCATTCCTGATTTTCAGATATTTCCTTAGTGAATGGGGGTTGTTTACATGCACTTTAGAAAGTTTCTTGTTACATAAAACCCATAAAAACTGATTATGAAAGGTCTTGCTCTAAATGAGCACAAAGAAGTTTTATTAAACTGGATAGTATCTTATCTAAATTTCTATAAACAGTATGTTCCAGAGCATCTGTTATCCCACTGGTGAAGCTTTCAGTTTTCTCCAGGACTTCATTTATATTTGATCTTTAGAAATGATACTGAAAATGAAGTCCCAGCTTGCTTCCTTCCAGGGAAAGCCAACTGCCAGAAAATATGGCAAATCCTGCCTTTGTAAAGGAACCTGGTTTTTCTTGTTGTTGCTCTTGGGGTTTGTGTTTGGTTTGTTTTTCATAGTCTGTGATAGGTCATGAAACTGGGACAGAAGAAGATTAAATGACTTTGAAGCATAAAGCAGTAACCTGTCAGTCAGAAGGAAGTGTTGCTCAGCAGGGCATGGGGAAAAGAGAGAGATTGCTTAATGTTAAGACAAGACACAGGGTTGGGGTGGTTAAAGGAAAGGAAAATATAAAATACCAGGTTTTACCCCCAAATAATAGGTTGGAGGAGATAACAGGATCAGAATAGTTAGTTTAACATAGTTCCCAGTAGTGCCTACTAGCTCAGCACTGGTTCTCTGAATGTGGTGTGGTTCCTAGCCATCCTCACTGGTTAAACAGAGCTCTTTAAAATCCTTGTTTTGTGGATTTCATTCAAAAGAGTGAGCTTTGGATTTGGAAAGCTTGGGACTTGCTTTCTTCCCTGTGCTTATTTACTAATTCCCTGCTTCTTTACTTTCTCCAGTTGCCACAGGAAGAGAGAAAGAGTTCTTGTTTTCCTCTGGTAGACGGGAAAGAGAAGGGAAGACCTTGCTACTGAGGTCATCGTTGTGGGGGAGAATCTCATCTGGGAAAGTTGGTCTTCTAGTGGGTAGAAGAGTAACATTTAAATGAATTATTAATAAAGAGACAAAGATAAGCATTTCTTTAAAAGTAACATTTAGACCTAGTTGAAATGCTGTCTGGAAAAGCTCTCTTAGACATTAGTTTTGGGCCCCTCAGTACAAGAAGGACACAGATGCATTAGAGTGTGTCTAGAAAAGGGCAACAAGGCTAGTGAGGGCTCTGGAGCACAAGTCTGATGAGGAGAAGGTGAGGGAACTGGGGCTCAGTCTGGAGAAGAGAAGGCTCAGCAGAGACCTTATCATTCTCTATAACTCCCTGACAGGAGGTTGGAGTGAGATGGGAGTAGGTTAACAGAGAGAGGACAAGAGGAAATGGCTTCAAGTTGCAGCAGGGGAGGTTTAGATTAGATATAAGGAGAAATTTCTTCCCTGAAAGGGTTGTTAAGCATTGGAATAGGCTGCCCAAGGAGGTGGTGGAGTCACCATCCCTGGAGGGGTTCAAGAAACATTTAGATGTGGTATTTAGGGACATGGTTTAGTGGTATGGCAGTGATAAGTGTGGTTGGTCTTGATGATCTTAGAGGTCTCTTCCAACTGTTGTGATTCTGTGATTCTCTGCCTTTGTGGATGACAACAGGTGACTCCTAAGGCGAGGAGATTTTTGTGAGGCTTGGAAGCAGGAAACTTTCCAGTCTGGTAGGAGAATTTCTTGGGGCAAGGCAAGGGAGGAAAAAGTCCTGATAAACCCCATCACCTTCCTCCCCTCCCTAAAGAGATGTGACAACAATTCTTCATAGAACAAGCTTAAGATAATAGGAGGTTTGTCCTCAGATGAAAAAATTCCCATGGATCTCATGCAACCTGTCTCTTAAGATAAGCTGCTAGAAACTGGGTTATTCAGCAGGAGGATGTGATTGAGCTCCTGGAGAAAGGCTCAGTTGTCAGAATCAATACTCAATTTTTGTGGTTGGCCTAGGGAAATAAAAGTTAGTCTTGAGTGACGTGGCTGAATTCAATACTCCTTTAAAAATAGGGTAAAGTACCTGATCTAAATGCAAATAATCTGTGCATTCAGAGTTTGATATGGTATTGCAAAGTAGTTGGAAAACCTTTTCCTTTAGTTATAATTAAAAGGTGCTTTGTTGCCATGAAATCTTGCAAAGTTTAGAAGCAGTGAGCACCTTTGCCAATTTTTTTGTTTTATTGCTACATTTTCATATTTTATTGGAATGGGGTATTTTTGTTTATTGTTCTGTTACCAGTGTTATAAAAGGAGGCAGCTGTGTACTGCTACAAAATGCACAAACTGAACAACCACTAGGTTACTACTCTGTGCACTGAGCTAGTGTTAAGTTGTTACCACAGGTTCAAAACCACTTTTCTGGTTTAATTTGAAGGTGATAGCTCCTGTTTGATAGGAGAATTTCACATGATGATGTTGAAAAATGAGATTCAGGGTTGCTGTACTGCTGCCTTCATTTTATTTGCACTACAGAAATGGCATATCAAGTGATTTGAGCAGTACAACTTGTGTAGGGATTATCAGAGTCACTGATTCACAGACTAATTTAACTCAGAGTTATGCTCATCCTGAAACACATTCATTTTCTAGTAATATTAAAGTTTAACTCTTAGCTCCACTGTCTCTAACTTTGAAAGTAGACAATTGGGAAAGCAGATGCTTTTCCAGCAAGATTGCTTAGTTTTGAAAAACACTTCCTATATAGAATATTAGCAGTGAAGGAAAACCTTCCCTGGGAATGCTGTCAGGGACTTTCTTTTCTCAGCTAGGATGCCACAAGCCTCTGCAGTGCATGTTTCACTTAGGTTTGGTTTTGTTCTGCTGCTAAATTCCCTGAAACAAAGGCTTCTGTAGCACAAGGAAGTGCAGATGCTCTTCTCTTGCTAGCAGCTGTTTCCAAGAGCCATGGAGCACTGCAGGAGAGCTGTTGAGAATGGCATGATCTTGTCCTTGTCTCTGAGTGTTGCTATGTAGATCCCCAAAGCCTGTGGGACTGGTGCCTGCTTTAGTGCCTTTGCTTAGCTTGATGATTGAAACTCTGTTCTCATTCCACCTCAATAGCCTTTGGCATGTCAGCCAGAGAGACAGGAGTAGAGTTACAAATATGTGATATTCCTATTTTTTTGACCCTTGATCCCCAATTTGTGCTTGGAAACAGCCTGGTAACATTGCTGAAAGACAGAAGCTTCATCTAGATCACATCCTTACAGTTTAAGTCTGTTTGGGTGCAAAGTGATGATTTTTCCCTGCCAAGTTGATTAAATAGGCAATAGATGTATCTTGATTTCTGCTTGATTCTTTCCTTCTCAATTTTTGATGGAGTAGAAAGACAGCATCTAGTCTATAAATAAGTGAAGTTGAAGTGTTCCTTGATGATGTGTATTTTGTGACTCTGAGCACATTTGGAGTGATTGGCTTTTCTTGTCTCTCTTGGTCAGGTCTCCACTTCTCTGTAGCCTTTGTGTACCTCCAGGGCTTGTGGACAATCTAGACAAGGCTTCAGCTGAAACTATAGAGCTGTGTAGGCAGCAAAGTGTGTTTCTGGTTTCCCTTCAAGCTGCAGAGGAGCAGCTGGTTGCATGTGTGAAGGTGTTCCAGGCAAGCAATATCTGAGGAACTATCAATATCCAGTTATGGATCTACTGGCTGCAGAAATGTGATCAAACTGGAAAGATATCTTTCAAAGAACATAGGATAGATTAGATCTGTGAATTAGGTACTGAAAAAGAATTGAAAATGGAGCAGCTGTGTTGTCTGGGATATAACAACTATGGCAACTTGTACAGAACAGAAGGAATCTGGGAGGAGAAAGGGAGGTAATTAAATGGTAAAAGGGGAAGCAGAATGTTTTGGTGGCACTTTGGGTGACTGATTGAGTAGAGAACTCCAGAAAAGCTGGGTTGCTGGAACTGACCAAAGCTCAGGCTCTAAATTCCATGTGTTGGGAAGCAGCAATGTGCCAAGGAGAGGCCTGGATTTACTGCTCGAGCACCTCAGCATGGCATAAATCTGATATTCCTTTCTAGCAATGACCAATGCCTGAAAATTCCTGAGTCTAGCAAAGCATGTCCCCTACTGCCTTTACCCATGGCAGAAGATCAGCTCTTTGTCCTGAGGCATGTGGGATTGATTGCCCTTACCTTAGTTTGCATAAATAGTCATGAATATAAAGGCAATCATAATAGTGCTTTGGTCTGGATATTTTTTTCCCAGAGGGATTTTGCTCATGATGGATTTAAGTTCTAGGGATTTGCTGTTTTATCTGCAAAGGCAGTTTGTTATCCAGAAATGGAGTTTTATTTTTATTTATTAGGATGAATTCCAGTTGTTCATTTCCACATCTCACAGTTTCTGCTTGGTGCTGTAGCTCTTTAATGGCTTTCTCTAATGTGCTATGGATACAACATTATTCTCTGAGTTGGCCAGTTGCTCAGTAAGATGACAGCTTCCATAAAGCCATGAGGCTTTGTGCCATGAAGAACAGTTCTTCCTAATGATGAGACCTCACAACTTCTTCCAAAAGAAGTGAAGCTGCCTAGCTCTTAGATTCACACCAGCTGAATTTAGGGCACTGTTCTTTTGGATATTTCTTGGCCCCTGAGCTCTGCCCAGGCTTTGGCCCAAAGAGCCTGAGTATTCCTAATCTGAAGAGGTGAAAATGGAGAAAGAAAGAGAGAGGAGAAAACAGAATAAAAAAGCCCAAACAACAAACTATTGCTCAGCATTGAGCAGATCCCCTCTGGCTCTGCTCTTCTCCAGGGCTCTCAGCCTTTCCTCCTCAGAGATGCTCCAGTCCTCTCAGCATCTTGGTAGCTTGTGTTGGACTGTCTGCAGCAGTTCCTTGTCTCTCTTGAACTGGGGAGCCCAGAACTGGACCCAGGACTCCAGATGGGACCTGACTAGGACAGAGTTAGAGATCAGATCTCCTGGACAGGAGCCTGGACACAAGTGGTGTGGAGAGAATCTAAAAAAACCAACTATGTCAAATTTTACATTCCCAAGCCACCTGAGTTAATCAGGGAACTGACTCCTTGTCTTTGTGCACAACACAGTGGTGTTTAGATTTTCTTGTATATGTTCAGGCAATTGTGTAATTCCTCTTTTTCAACCCATTTAAACTGCAGAAGGAGGGAAGCAAAACAAGCAGGTATTTGATGTGTTAGTAACTTTTCCTCTTGGCTTATGCAGCTTCCTTTTAGCATCCTCAGTTTAAGGGCATCTCCAGCATGGTCCTAAAAATGTGACTTCAGAGGACTATATCCTTAGCTTGTGCAGAACTGGCACTACTTTACCAGAGTCAGCATTTCACACCTTGAAAATCTGGCCCACAATGTGCAACAAATGGCCCAGGCACTCAGTCTCCTGCTAGAAGCAATTTATTGAAATTGCATGGTGCCTTTTAGTCTTCAGTTAAGTGGCATCTTTCATAAAATTTCATCCCTTATTACCATATTATTACTGCTTCTGATCGTTTTTTGAGGGTGCAGTGAGCTGATGGTTTCCAGATGTCGCTTTATACGTGTCTGAAAAGCTCAGTTAGTGGGAGGAAACTGGAAAGGATAATGCTCTGTGTGTGTTCTTACAGTGTGTGTGTTAAGTGCTGAGCAGCCACTGAGGAGCAAGCAAAGGGATGTGCCTGTTTTCTGTCCCTCTATATTATACCCCATAACTCATCCAGGGAGTGAAGTGACAGACTCACTCTTGCCAAGCATTTATTGAGCTCTCTGGATTTGCATAGTCATGATCCTACCTTTGTCCTGGGACAAACACTGCTCACTGCTTCCTGCTTATGGTGCTCTTTTTGCTATTCCACAGACAGCTGAAACATCAATGCCTTTCACTTTGAAATGCATTTTTAATGTACACAAGTCTGCTTTATAAAGCACTCAAATAATAAGAGGCATTTAGAGTTTATACACTGAAAGTGCCCAACTTTAAACATTTCAAGGAGGAAAATGAACTTTAATTGGCTTCCTTGGAAGCTCTAAGATATAATACAAAAGCAAGGCAAAAGAACACATTTTTAACCTCATGTTAATGCTTTTGGCCTGAGATATTTGTAAGACAGGAATGGGTTTGTTCCTTACATGTTTATTTCTTTAACATTTTGTTGTAAATATTTTCCCCTTCTATTTTTCCTCAGTGGAGTCTGACACATTGAGGCAAACATGAGTGCTTGTTTGTCCCTTGCCAGGTGAGCAGGGGTGTTCAGACCTTAGAAAGAAGAAACTAACCAACCAAAACAACAACAACAACAAAAACCCCCACCAAAACCCAATACCATAAAACAAAAAAAGAAACCAAACCACAACAAAAAATATCCAACCAGCCCCAGCAAAACAAGAAAAACAAACCCAAACCATGTTGCTGTCTTAACCCCAGTTGCAGAAGCAGCAGATGGGGTAGGGGAGTCCAAAAGCTGTCTGTAGTGAGCTGTGTGTCTGTCTGCACAAGTATGTTGCATTTTCATACTGGCTGAGCTTGGAAATAGAGTTTTATTTGATTTTTGTAGCCACCTGTCCTGCCCATGCACATTTCTGTAGCCTCTTAGGTTAGAACATTTGAACATGCCAAAACCAAGAGTGACCCAGAGTTCTCATTCCCCTCTGGGGGTGGCCAGGAGCCCTTTGTACCTCAGCTCACAGTTACACAGGTGAAGAAGCAAAGACCCTCCCCAGTTTCCCCAGTCTTTGGTTTGTGATCCAGATGATTGCTGTGGCCCTGGGACTGGATAGGGGTTTGTAAACTTAATCATCACTTTAGTTATTTCACTTCTGCAATGAGGAAAGGAGAAAAGGAAATGCTTTCAACTCCTTTTAGCTTATTTTTGCTTTTTAGTTCGATAAACTAAAAATCTTTAAGCTTTTTTTTTTGTCAACATGAAGCAAATGGAGTATTTTATGATTTTAGAACTAGTCTTCCAGTAGACCATGGCTGTGACCATATCAAAGTACTCAAATATTGTTGGAGAGGCACGTAGGCCTGAGCATCAAAATGAGACTGACAGTTGTTACTGCAATGTATTCCAGTCAAGATCCAGAAATCCTCATTTTAGCTACCAATGATCCTTCAAATTACTAAGCTACAATCTTGTTGCAGAGACCATTGGAACAGGGCTGAAAGCCAGACCACAACTCACAAGATCATCTGAAAGCCTTAAGGTCACAGCTTCCTCTCTGTGACACCTGGAGAGGTTTTCTAGGCTTTAGGAGAGAAGAAAGAAGCAGGAGGGAAGAAGGATTTGCAAATAGATCCAAACTTCCAGAAGTTGATTTGCCACTTGATGAAGTTTGATGAAAATCTTTGTTGAGCTTGCAAGATTAGATTATATACAAGTCACCACTTTGAAGATAAAGCCTTCAAGTGATCAATCTATTTAATAAGGTTTTCAATAGGAAGATAGGATGTTGGCATCAAGTTTTCTTTTGAACAGAGGAGTGGGATGCCAAATGTAAGACAGGGAATGCTGCTCCAAAGGCAATCTCATCTGTGTATGTATACAAAACCAGTTCTTCCCAGCAGGCTTTATTCTCTTCAGATGGATTATTGGTTAACAAACTATAGAAGTAAATCTTTCTAGCTGCTGTTCACTTTGCTATAATGTTTATTTTTACACTGATAACACATTTTTCTGTAAAAAGATCCAAATTATTCTCTGTCCTGGGCAGGAAGAATCCTATTGTCGCTGAAAAAACTGTACCTGGAAGCAAGTCTATGAACATGATGCTTTTTTTCTTTCATGCAGGACTAAATCTGTGGTATGCTAATGAACACAAAGTAGATAGCCTTGCTGCTCTAAGAAAGCCCAAATATCTTCAGAGTTGTTGTTCTGTGCATTAAAATCCTGCTGCAAATTGTTGCATCCTATAATGTACAGAAGTAACCATGTTGCATTCTACTGGCCAAGTTAGAGAGCTATGGATTTGATAAGTGGACTGTTCAGTGGATAAGGAACTGGCTGGATGGTTGCACCCAGAGGGTAGTGGTCAATGGCTCCAAGTGCAGCTGGAGATCAGTGCCAAGTGGTNCTCTGAGGACAGGCTGAGGGAGCTGGGATTGTTCAGCCTGGAGAAGAGAAGGCTTCAGGGGAACTACTAGTGACCTTCCAGGACCTAAAGGGAACTCCCAAGAAGGCTGCAGAGGGCCTGTTTGCAAAGGCCTGCAGTGAAAGGACAAGGGGCAATGGTTTTAAATTGGAGAAGAGTAGATTTAAACTGGATATTAGGAGAAAGTTCCTCCCCACGAGGGTGGTGGAACACTGGCCCAGGTTGCCCAGGGAGGTGGTTGAGTTGCCATCCCTGGAGGCATTGCAGGTGAGGCTTGCCAGGGCTCTGGGCAAGCTGCTCTAGTTGGGGATGTCCCTGGCCACTGCAGGGGGGTTGGACTAGATGAGCTCCAGAGGTCCCTTCCAACCCAAACCATTCTGTGTTCCTGTGATTCTGTGATGTTGCATCCTATAATTTACTTTGTAGGTGGTGGAAGTTTTTGGGTGCTAAGTGTTCAGTTTCTTGGAAACACAGAATCCCAATCACATCTGAACATAGTTCTCTGAAATCCCTCAACATACTAGCTTCAGTTATAAGCCTTCTCTTTCCTTTATGAGAACTCAGCTGTTTGTATTCCTGTCTCTGTTGTACTCTTCTAAAGAAGTCTGGAACCAGGGGAGTCAAAGGATGAACTTTGCATTACCTGGCATCAAAACCATGGGGTGAAAATGAGTTTTGTATCTACTACTTGTGTTCTCATTTTTGTTCTGAAGCTGTTTTCAATAGCTGTTGCTTCCAGTTAGTGTTGTGCATGTGAGCTCCAGATAGGCACCTTCTGCCAGCCTTCTACTCTCTGTGAAAGGCTTAGTCATTGTAGAGCTTTTCCCTGATCCAGCTGGCACTGCAGAGCAAATATTTACTTATTTTCACACTGAAGCAAATATCTCAGTGCAAAAGAGTTGGAATCATACTCTGTGCAAACAGGTGCTTCATGTAATAGCAGTACATTGTGCTGCAGCCCATCAGGAATGTATCTGTACTATTGGGAGCCCCTGAGGCTCCTGGCAGTGTGGTTGGAGCAAGGCTCTTAGGTTAGTGTCACCTCCTGGGTGATCAGACTTGGTTCATTAGGATGAGTGATATCCTTGTTTGTGTATGTCTCGACAAAAAAGATGCTTTAGCTTGTACCAAGAAATAATCTCCACTGAGTGAAGAAAGCAATAAGGACTCTCCACTTACCATGCAGTTTTTAGGTGCTAATCTGACACTATGGGCTCCAGACATGCAGGGGGATGGTGAAGAACCAAATAAAGAAGTGCTGCCGGATGTGGAAGATGAAAATCAGTGAGACACAAAGACCAGCAAAACACCCCATCACTGACCATCCCCCCCTTCCCCACAAAAACCTTCAGTGTCACTCTGACAGCCACCAAATGTGACTTCTACATTGGGTCTCAGAATTGAGGTTCTTGTCCTATTGGGTTCCTTTTATTATTGATTTTTACACAGCTTAAAATGGGCCTGTGCTAAAAGTAATATTATCTTGTTAAAGGGCTCCTTAGGCTGTAGGAATGTACCTGTGTGCTGAAGGCATAATCATGATCAGCTTTTTATTCCTACTTTTCCTCTGTATTGAGGTGTCCCTTGGCAGAGAAATGCTGAGATGTTTAAAAAATACTTGCTATTTATTGATGGAGGAAGGGCAGAGAATTGCCTATGAGGCAGGTGTGTGAAGCAAAGGTAACCTTGTTAAAAGTATAACGTAAGAAGCTCAAAAGAAAGGGGTAGTGGGATATTTTTACTTTAGAGCAAAATACAACTTCATTTCAAACATCATCCAGTTTCCCAGGGTGTATGTTTTATGTTCTGAATTGCTATGATGCTGTTAAGTATCTGGAACATTTTGCAGACTAAAATATTTGCACTTCACTTCTGTGCATTTGTTTTAACAACAATAATTAAAAATGATTTTTTTTCCCTCTATGTTAGTTCTTAAACCATAATACTGCAGCAGCAGCCAGATCCAGTGACCACCTCCTCTTACTTGCAACTGAAACGTTCATTCACCCTTTGTCTTATTTATTCACCTTGCTAGGGTCAAGTGTCTACCATGCTAAATCTGTAGGGTGCCTGGCAGAATAGATCCTTTTGTATTTTTTATGAGGGGACACATGCTTATCTTTTGTTTTTCATGCCAGGAGTTTGAAGGTTCACCATCCACAACTGTATTCTAGCATTTGTTCCACTTAGCAGCTGATTCTGGAATGTTAACAGCAGCAACAAGAGGCCAGGCTTCCAAACTGATGGGAGTTAAGGGGAAGGAAGAGGAGCTGTAGAAACTCAGAATATACTTGAATCTCACTTATAGATGACAATATAATGAATTAGGATTGAAATCTTCGTATGTCCTCTGAAATGTACTTTTGTCTAGNGAAGCCTTCTCTTCTCCAGGCTGAACAATCCCAGCTCCCTCAGCCTGTCCTCAGAGCAGAGGTGTTCCAGCCCCTGAGCATTCTCGTGGCCTCCTCTGCACCTGCTCCATCAGCTCCATGGCCTTTGTGTGTTGAGGTTGGATTGGATGAACTCCCGAGGTCCCTTCCAACCCTCCCCATGCTGGGATTGTGCATGATTCTGATTCTGTGACCTGCTCTTGTCATGGCCATGCTGGGCATTCACATATGTGCACAGCACTGAGTTTTGTACATAGAATCCTTATCCATGAGGCCATCACTCAGTGAGATGGATGGGAAAGGAATATTTCTTCACTTAGATATTCTCCCAAGTACTTAGGCTCCAGAAACAGCAGTATTTTAAAGAATGAGTAGCAAGTTCTGCTTTTTTTTTTATATCCTTATGTATAGTAAAAAGACCTTGAAATAATAATATGAAAAAAGACCCTGCAAATAATTCAGCATGTCTTTGTCTGTGATTGCTGCAGTATGTCCATGATTACCTAATTTCAGTGTTAGTCTCTACAGAAGTACTTCTGAAATCACAGTTTGAGTTAGTGCAATAGAAGGTATTATGAGGAACTATGCTATTCATGTTACAGAAACATTATAACATTTTTTTGTATGAGTATTTGGAAGAATAATGCCAGAGAAATAGGATGCTGTACAACCCATTGGGGAGGAGGCAGCTGAGGGTGCTGCAGCTGCATCTGAGATCTAGAATTGTCTATTCACTTTTCAAGCCAAAGAGAACAGCCCTTCTCTTCCCCTGATCCAGGGAAGCCAGTTCTGCATGGAAATAGGATCACAGCCCAACTGTCCCTGGGAATGATACTGATTTCCTCCTGCCCTCCACAGCCTGGTGTTTGAAGTCTATGGCTTCTCAGGATCCTCAGCTGGGGGAACTTTGGGTTTCTAAGGCTTGTGTTGGGAATGGCCCATCAATGAAAATGCCTATAAGAAGCTTTTATAAATGAAATCACAGCTGATTGCTTCAGTTTTGGTTATCTGTATGCACTTTTCCCCAGTGTCTGCCTCATTCTTGGACAAGTTTTGCAGATGAAGCTGTTTCAGCAAATTCAACTCTTCCCTTCAATGAAGTTTTCTCCTGCTGTCTCTTAGTTTTGAAATCAGGGTCCAAATTTCCTCCTAGAGGACTACAATCTATAACCTTTGCTCCCTGTAAAAGAGCTTCTCCACACTCACTGAGGTATTTCTCTCCCACTGTAGCATCTGTCCTCTGCTAACCATCCCACTTGGCACCATCAGTTTTAGCTATTTGACTACTTTTAATTGGATTGCTTAGACCTTCTCAGCTGTCAGCAAATTTTAACAGTTACTCTTGTAACCCAGACATTCCTACCTAGATGTATGCATTTGTCTGCTGACCACGTACTTCTCATTGCAGGTAAATAACTCTAAACCCACATTAACCTCTAGAGGCTAGGTGAGAAAAGCAGGATGAGATTTAATTGCTATCTGAGTTACAGACTTAATCAACATCACGCAGAAATCTCCTGTATTCACCACAGGAGAACAAAACCTATCACGTTGTCCATGAGATGTGCACAGGAATCATGAAATGGCATTGCCTCTGATCATGTACTTGACTGTGTTGACAGATAGAATCCTTTTAAACTCAAATACCTTTAAGATTTTATGAAACAAATCCTACCTTAGGTTGTCCCCAGGGTTAAAGACCAGGGTACTACTGGTATGTCACCTTCAGCATGTTTTGTCTGCCTTCAAGGAGTCAGGCTGCAATAGCAAATTGTAGCCTGCAGCACTCCATCTGTTCTCTCCTGAGAGCAGGAGGAAGTGTGAGATGCTCTGGGCACCCTTCACACCACTGCACGTTGCCTTGTTGTGTATTCAGAGCACAGAAATAACAATAACTTGGTCATAGTCTGGGCAGCAAAGCTGAGTGATTCCCAGATTGTGCTGACAGTTCTATCCTTAAAAATCCTTTCTGTTTTGCTTCTATGATATTTATAAGATTTACAGTACTGTTGGTCCAAAGAGCAAAAGAAAAAATCCTGAGTCATAAACCAACTGTCTTTCCTTGCTCCATACATAGTAAACCCTCACTAGATTTGGTCTAGATTATGTTTGGTTTTAAAGCTTCCTTTTGCTTATCCTTTCATGAGCATGTGACAGTCACAAATCACTCATTCTCCATGCAAAAGTGCAGGCACTGACCCCCTGGTTCCAGGCTGCTGGCTGTGCTCCTCCTCCCTGCTACATCACCTCAGCTCAAGGTGGAGAAACCTTTGTGCAGGACACAGCTTTCCCTGGGGTGACCTGGCAGAGGGCACTGGAGGGGTTGTTGTAGTTGTGTGGTGGGTGCATATCTAGTTCTGTGAATAAGAGGAGTGGGGAAGAGGCCAGGTTGCTAAAACAGCTTTATTGGACCTGTTCCTTCTTTGATCTCATGTCCAGCCCCAAAAGAGTCAACTGCTGGTGGGATGTGGAGCCAGAGCTGTGTACTTGCCTGAGAAACTTGGCTGGAAGTGTTTTTCTTGAGCCTCCAAAGGCTGCTGAGAAAGCAGATTCCATCACTATGTCGTGGGTNTTCCATCACTATCTACATTTATTGTTTTTGCTGTAGTGGAGGGAAGATGGCAGAAGACCTGGTGCCTATTCCAGAGATCCCCACAGAGCACCAGGGATATCTTTGCTGGCACTGTGGCCTCCACCAGTCACAATTAGCTCAAACAAGTCCTTTGAGCTTTCTGGATTTCTTACAAAGCTACCAACCGTATTACATATCTTGCAATAATTTTAGCTTTGCTTACACTAAAATACTATCCTAGACTATCAGGGGAGCCTTGTTCAGTGTAGTATGTTGTCTGCTTGAAGAGAAGTGTGGGAGCCTTGGGAACTGTGCCAGTCAGTGTGATCTGCAAAGCTTTACATGTCCTACATTGCTGAGACAACATATGGGTGGCAAGATGTGCCATACTGGAGAGGCATTTCTGAGGGGAGGCTGGACATGGAGTTTCAGAACAGCAACCTCTGCATTGCATTGTATGGAGGCTTTGGGGTTTGTTTGGTTTTGTTTTTTAATACAAAGTTGTTATATCTATATGCACTGTTCAATTCAGAGAGGAGGAGCAGTGAATGTCTGGAATGGTGCTGAGTTCACTGTGGATATAGCAGTGTGGGGCTGAGTGCTGGGCAACTTTTTCATTACCATCTCTCACTTCTGTTGCCTTTATTTTCTTGAAATTTTATTCTCTCTCTTTCTTTTAGTGAAAAATGTATTTGAATTTCAGAGCTGAGCTGATGCTTCATCCTCATGGGAGTAAGAACTCAGCTTCTCCTCCCTCAAAGCACAATGTCAGATCTCTGTTTCCTTTGAGAGCTGTGCCAGCTCTCAGGTGCCTGTTTGCTTTGACTGGTGTGTTAAGCAGGTAGTGAGTCCTGCTGCCTTCAGACTCATGCTGTTGTCCAAGGAGGAGGAGGCATTATCCATTAGTTGTTTTTTTCATCCTGCAGATTGTCTTGTCTGTGTAAGACCTTTGGGTTTTAATTAATCTTCTTAGGAACTTGCATGGCATGATATACAGGGCATTTTCAAATCATCCTTCAACCATTCTACCATTCTTTAGATAATGTTTCATAACTGGGAGGGCAAATTTCCTGAAGACCTACATTTAAAGTTGTGTGTTTGTAGGGAGAGGGAAATAAACTCTGAGTAAAGTGTATGGCAAATATCTAAGCAGTGTCACCTGCTTAGAAGGAACTGTGGAAGAGATCTCCTTATTTGATATCATGTAATATGTTCTTTATGATAAGATCAGTTTTGGACATTTTGATTCTACACTATTTTTATAGAGAACCTGATGCCTGCTCTGTGTGTCTCTCTGTACCTGTGTAAGTTCTCAGTGGAATCTGCTATTTTGTGTGTTTATGCTGTGGGAACCTGAGCATTATCTGGGGTTCATACATCCTGACACAATACTAATAAATAGGCATAAAATGTGGTGAGATTATTGTGTCACTGCATTAAAATTTGGCAACTCAGTGAGTGTACTTTGCCCCTTTCCACTTCTCCATATGCATATCCAAAAAAGCAGACACCCAACTACCTTTGTGAAAGGAGAGGGTCCAGATACTGCAATTCACTTCTCCTTGCAGATAATTACTGTTACACTGATTTAGAACCACAGAATTATTAAGATTGAAGAAAACCTCTAAGATTGAGTCCAAGCATTAACCTAACCCTGTCAAGTCACCACTGAAGCATGTCCCTCAGCACCACATCTTCATGACTTTTCAATCCCTCCAGGGATGGTGACTCCACCAGTAGCCTGGGCAGCCTGGGCCAGTGCTTAACCACTTTTTTTTTCAGGGAAGAAAATTTCCTTATATCCAAACTAAACCTCTCCTGTCACAACTTGATGCCACTTCTTCTCACCTTGTTGCTTGTTACCTGAGAGAAGAGACCAACCCTCACGTTGTTCCAACCTCCTTTCAGGTAGTTGTAAAGCACTTAGATACTTACTGTAGTATTTAGTTACTTACTACATAAGTATTTAGCTATCTGCTGAGACTGCTGCATGAAAAAGAAATCTGAAGATTATTGTTCTCAGTGTGGCTGAGGCTGATGTAGCAGATGAAAGAGGATGAATCTCCTAATAATTGCCTCATTCCAAGCATTGGTGTTCAAGTATGAAGTGTTAGTTAAGTAATTAAATTGGAGGAGTAGCAATGAAACTTTACTACTGTCACAATGTTAAGCTTTCCATGTAATGGGCAAACCAGAAGGTCTCTTAAGCTTTCCATGTTCATCAGTACTGAGGAGCTCTTTTGTTTGTCATAACATCTGCAGATATCTATCACTAGTGTGTGAGTGCTGGTTGTATGTAACAATACTTCATTTTAATCAGACTCCATAGGAGGTAGTTTAAAGGGTTGATAGGGAAAGATATTGTAGCAGTAAATATTATGATATATTTGGAAAGGGAGAGGGTAAGAACATGTTGGCATCACTGTGTGATATAGCTAACACTCTGCACTCTGGGACACACTTGTTACTGCTTTTGACTGTAGAAACCCAGTGACATACTGCAGTTCAGTTTGGAAAATCTTCCTTAGGGGACTAATTTGTCATTGGAACACCCTGGTGAGGCAGAGCCAGGAAGCCTAGCTCTATTACTCAGCCACTGCTGGGTCACACTGGCAGATGAGAGCTCATGAAGTGGCTGGAGAGCAGGTCATACTGGCTTGGATGCTGGGCCCAGACCCAGAAGATATGAGCAGGGTCTGAGGCTAGTTGGGGTTCATCAGCCCATCTCAACTTGCTGTTATTTAAGGAGGTGCCTTCCAGAAGGGCTCAGTGACATGCAGAGCAGCTCAGCAGTCAGGAAGGGACAGAGGAGAGTCCCTGTTAAAGGAAAGATAAAGGCATGTACTCAACTAACTGTCCCAGTCCTTTAGTGCCAGGATCTGGCAGTGATGCTTTTATTGCCATTTTGCTTTTATTTACTGATTGATTTCTTTTTGGCCTGTAGCCCATTCAGTGAGCCTTTTAGCCCTTTGCACTGTGTTGTATTAAAATCAGAGTCATTTTTCTTGCTGTTTGGATGTAACTCATTGCAGGGTCAGCAGGCTGGGGCCTTTATTCACACCAAATACTAAACAGCCTCTAAAGCCTAATTAGAAAACTGAGCAGCTTCCTTCTGATCCCTGCAGCCTGTAGGGAAAGTAGTTGAAGTGAAATGAGGTAACAAAGCTTGGGTTCTAGAAATAAAGGAAACCATTAAATCTGTGGCAGATGTGGATTTCAGTCGGACTGCTGGCCCAAGCAGGAACTCTCCCCTTTAAAATGCAGTGCAGGTTCTCCTCTGGATTGTTAGTTACTGGTTCTGCCATCTCAAGATGAAGTTTCATCTTGCATAGTAGGTGGCATGTTGAAGCATTAACTACTGTGGAAGAAGATTTGAAAGGCAATTTCCCTTCTTAATTTTCTCTTAAGTCATTAAAATCCATCTTCAGTTCTTGAAACACCCAAATTTCTGTTCTGCTTAGATATCTGGATTGGTGATCTTAAGATTGTTCACAGCACTGAATATCCCTTAAATTTATGGCAAACTCTTTGACACCATTTTACAAATCATCCATGATTCCACAGATTTAGCTTTAGAAGTCTAATTTTTTTCCCTGCCAAATCTACCTTAATCTCACTATGAACTGAGTTTCAAACTACTTAAACCTGAAGCTCCTTCTTTGCTTTTTACTTATTAGAGTTTTGCACTGCTAAGGCACTTTTTTGTTACTTGTCTGTCTTCAGGTTGGACATATTCTGCCTCTTTAGTCCTTTGGTTTCATACCTTGTTCTGCAAGACTAATTACTCTCATCAGTGAAGGGAATGGTGTGAGGAGCTGGAGTGTGCTATTTGCTCATTTGTACCTTAAAGGCAACTTTTTGGGAAATGAGGAGATTCTTGGAAATGCAAAAGAGTATAAAAATAACTTTGCCAGCTTATTGGAATTTAAAATAGCTCTTTTTTAATTCATAAAAGCTCATGGCAGGAGTTGTCAGGCTTTGGGTGTCAGCAGGGTGATGAATTTGTGTGGGAGTGTGAAGGCTATAGGGATACATAGGACTTTCTGTGCTGCTTTTCTTAGAAT